>JACEEZ010001053.1:45945-48445 GCA_016584305.1 Chionoecetes opilio | reverse complement strand
ATAATGTTAACACTGACCCACGAGGAAATCTAGATTTTGAATTAAAATAAATCTTTTAATTTCGTTTATATTTATAGAAGAAAAAAAATCACATAGTGACCACCTCTCACTTGCCAAAGATTTTCTAATAAACATTCGTCAGCAAAACTTCCACTTGTTTACTCTGATCACTTCATACACTTTTCATATCCCATACCGGGTATTAATTAAGAGGCATCCGCCTACAAACTACTTGCTGGTGAACTCATCATTCCAATACACTCATACATCATGGTAGTCTTACAACTCTCTGGGTTCTTAGGTCTATGCTACAGTTTTCTTTACCCCTCATCCCTCCATGGCGACATCACATACTCCTGCTCTGAACGAACCAGCCTTCACTGAGAACCATTCCTGCATCTCTCTGCCTTTTAGCAATTCCAAAATGTTCCCCCTCTCTTTACCCACAAACCTATAAAACCTACCACATCTATCTTCCTTTTCATATGTCTTCCTAAAACCCTCTTACATACATCAAATGTAACATATTTGTTAGAGAGGAAAAAATCCCACAAAACTATGAAATTCCTTTCCAAGAAAAATTCTTGTTAATTCTGCGAGTCTTCCTCATCGAGGGTGTAGGTAATTATCAGCATTCCCCATTCCCAGCACACACCCAGACCTCGGCCAATATCTGGAACATTTCTATTGCGTAAAACTGAACATATTAAACCCAGGACTGCAAGATTGCTATTCACTCTGATAGTCACGCTGTTTTCCTTCGCAGCTTACCACTATGTATCTATCATCCCCCATCTATCCCTCATGCTTTAGCCATTTCTCATGTACTGTACCACCTACTATATAAGAATATAAGAACATAAGAAAATAAGGAAGCTACAAGAGGCCGCGAGGCCTACACGTGGTAGTTCCTGTCACCTAACACTACCTACATCCACCTTTCATCCCCATCCATGAACCTGTCTAGCTCCTATTTAAAGCTCCCTAATGACTCCGCACTAACTACCTGTCCACTGAGTCCATTCCATTCATTCACCACCCTATTTGCGAACCAGTTTTTCCCTATTTCCTTTCTAAATCTACGCCCTTCCAGCTTGAATCCATTACTTCTTGTTCTACCCTGGTTAAAAGCCGTAAGAACTTTTCCTACCTCTCCTTTATTAAATCCCTTTATCCACTTAAAAACTTCTATCAGATCGCCCCTTACTCTGCGTCTCTCGAGTGAGTGTAACTTTAATAACTTCAATCTCTTCTCATAACTAAAGTTACGCACCCCTTGTATCATTTTGGTCATCCTTCTCTGCACTGTTTCTAATAAGGCTATTATTAGAAGCTTTGGTCTCCATCCTGTAATATGGAGACCAAAACTGAACCGCATAGTCTAGGTGAGGCCTGACTAGAGCCAGATAAAGCCTTAGAATAACTTCCGCACTTCTACTTTTAACACTTCTGGTAATGAATCCTATTAGCAAAACTAGCAAAATTAAACACTCTATTAGCTCTATTTCTAGATATAGTTAATATCGTTAATAGATAGATATCGTTAATAAACTTCGGTGCAGGGAGAAGATACTTGCTGAATTTATGACTCCTGTGAATAACTACTTGTAAGGTTAAATACACTGCACCGATCAGGTGTATTTAATGACCTGCAACCAAAATCAAGACGATTTAAATAATAAATAATATAAAAAGTAGAGACTAAATCTCGGGAAAGATAACCCCCTCGGTCTGAATGTAATTCTAATTCAAACGTACACTGACATCTTGCAGTGTTAGTAGAGGTTATTTCAGGTTGTATAGTTGGCGCTCCTGTGATCACCAGCTGTTAGATTTGTCGTCTGCTGTGGTGGTGTTTTGATTTCCCAAGGGACCACCTGGGAGAAAAATGTCAAATGCGCGGAGAGAGATTGGCGTAGAAGCATATCAAATTTTTCCTTTAAATAGGTAGATATCCAAAAATAGACAGCCAGATGGATGGATAGATACACAGAAAAATATAATGGATATTGTGAGTAACCTGCCACCATGGAGATGTACAAATTAATACAAAGGAAGAACCGACAGAAAGAGTCCCACTGGGCTAAACGGGGCTGCCTGTGTGACAACCGTCTACTATTATATTTTCTTTGTGTTTGAGGCAAAACAAAACAAAAAGTTGAAGGCTCCTCCCCGACCCCCATCCCCTCCAGTCGAGGCCTTCAGGAAAAAAGTGAGAAAGAACATCATGCAGCATCAGAACAAAATTGGTCATGGAATTTGACATAAACGGTTGTAGAAGAGAGACACTCTCAGCTAAAGCTAATGCTAGAAAAAAACCGCAACAAATTTACGTAGGGCAGAAGTAACTGAGGACAGCTTATGCCAAATATTTATAGTATGTTCTTTTAAACGCCTCAATAGCATTATTATGAACTTATTGTGCAGGAAGAGAGTTCTAAATATCAAACAACTCTATTTATTTTGAAAAGTGCTTCGCTTTATGTTACCGAAATCGTTC
>JACEEZ010001053.1:37500-40412 GCA_016584305.1 Chionoecetes opilio | reverse complement strand
TTTCCGCGCATAGCTGCGGGAAGTGCTGCCCTGGTGCTGGGCAGCAAGGAACGGCTGGCCTGCCTGGAGATGCAGGTCCAGCGGGCAGAACAAGAGCACAACACGTTTGTGCTGTGGTTTGTGGTGGTCTTGTGTGCTGTGGTGGTGGTTGTGTCTGTAACCCTGGTGGCGGGGTTCACCTGGGCCCGGCACACCCTGCCATGGCCTCGCCGCCGGCAAGATATGAGTAACGCATTAATACTGAAGGAACCAGACGGTCGCTTGTGTCTCAGCGAGGCACAGCACTGTGTGGTAGCGCCCCTTTTCCCACTGCAGCGACGCGTCTTCGTTGTGGTGTTTCAGGATGTTACCTGTGACAGCCTGATGATGCAGCAAGACTCACACGTCCGCTTCGTCGGCCACGACACACGCAAGCCAATGGCCTTGCCCGCACCAGGCGAGGTAATGCCGGCTAAGTCCTCACAGAAGATTCAACAGAACACTGACGGACAGGAGGACAAATAGGCCAATCAACAGGTGCGGCGAAGCCTCATCGTGCCTCGAAAATTCGGAACCTCGTATCTTGAAATAAAGGAACCAGACGGTCGCCTGTGTCTCAGCGAGACACAGCACTGTGTGGTAGCGCCCATTTTCCCACTGCAGTGGCGCGTCTTCGTTGTGGTGTTTCAGGATGTTACCTGTGACAGTCTGATGATGCAGCAAGACTCACACGTCCGCTTCGTCGGCGGCCACGATACACGCAAGGCATTGGCCTTGCCCGCACCAGGCAAGGCAGTATCGGTTGAGGAGTCCACACAGAAGATTCAACAGAACACTGGCGGACAGGAGGACGAGGAGGCCAATCAAGAGGTGCGGCGAAGCCTCATCGTGCCTCGAAAATACGTGGAGCGACTGGCGGGGCCTGAGGAGTGGCTCCACTACCTGGCAGGCCGCCACTCCGTCCAGGTCACGCAGGACCCTGTACGCCGCAGGCTGCATATCAAGGGCTGCAAGACCAGCGTGCAGGAGTGTCATGCCGCCGTGAAGGAACTGTTTGCCGCGTGGCGGACACGTGAGGCCGTCGTGGAGTGATCGCCTCCACAAAACATTTCAACTATGCCTTATGATCATCATTATCCTATTATCTTATATCCATATTATCATATTATAATTATCATTATTGTTATTATCATTATTAAAGCTATTAGTACATTAATATAAATTATGCATTAATATCCGTATACTGGCTATTTTATGAATTAGAGAGAGAGAGAGAGAGAGAGAGAGAGAGAGAGAGAGAGAGAGAGAGAGAGAGAGAGAGAGAGAGAGAGAGAGAGAGAGAGAGAGAGCAGTATTCCCATGCCACTAGTCCCCGAAAGAGATTCTCAAACTTCATATCAATTAATTGATTATAATTATATGAGTCTGCACCCCCCTGTCCCCCCCCCCCCATGTGCCATACTCCTTCCCCCATGGCCCTAATTAGGGTTATGAGGACAATGTATTTAATGAGCAGTAATTCTGCTGGTCAGTGCGGCTTTCCCCTGGGTGACAGCTGGGGTGAGGTGCTGCCCTGGTGGTGGGCAGCAAGGAACGCCTGGCCTGCCTGGAGAGGCAGGTCCAGCAGACCGAACAGGAGCACAAGATGTTTGTGGTGGTCGTGTGTGTAGTGATCGTGTGTGTGGTGGTGGTGGTTGTGGTTGTGGCCCTGGTGGCGGGGTTCACCTGGGCCCGGTGTCGTGTGGGCAAGTGTCTGTTTATGAGGGAATGTCTGGTTACTAACAAAAGCAAAGAAAACGGGAGTTAAGGGGAGTAATTACTAATTTTGACTTGATCAACAAATGCATGTCCAGGCGTACTACGACAACAAACCCGTCTTTATTTATCATTAAAGAGGGAGGGGGGGGGCACGAAGTGGAACACTCGCCGACGTCGGCGAGAATTCCTATCGGCGACAGTTATAGGTATGGTTTTGAGCATATATGATATATGAGGCATTCAATTTCGTACAGAAATGTCTTAACCACCCGTATATACCCCCATCTCCTGCTCAGAGGACATTTATGTACGAAATTGAATGCCTCATATATCATATATGCTCAAAACCATACCTATAACTGTCGCCGATAGGAATTCTTGCCGACGTTGGCGAGTGTTCCACTTCATGCCCCCCCTCCCCCTTTAATGATAAATAAAGACGGGTTTGTTGTCGTAGTACGCCTGGACATGCCTTTGTTGATCATGTCAAAATTAGTAATTACTCCCCTTAACTCCCGTTTTCTTTGCTTTTGTTAGTAAACAGACATTCCCTCATAAACAGACACTTGCCCACACGACACCGGCACACCCTGGCGTGGCACCACCGGCTGGAAGAGGTGAGCAGCGCATTGTTGCTGCAGGAAGCAGACGGTCACTTGTGTCTCAGTGAGGCACAACACTGCCTGGAAACACCTCTTTTCCCCCTGCAGCGACGCGTCCTTGTCGTGGTGTTCCAGGTGATGACCAGTGACGGCCTGATGACCAGGCAAGGCGGGTACGTCTGATTAGACGAAGACGGCCGCACCAGGCGGGACAGTGCAGATTGGGACCTCAGAGAGGGTTGACGCAGACCCTATGAGGGACCCAAGTCGGTTTTTTGTGGCCGTGTGTGTGTGTGTGTGTGTGTGTGTGTGTGTGTGTGTGTGTGTGTGTGTGTGTGTGTGTATTAATCTAGTTGTATTCATCTAGTTGTATTTTACAAAGCCTGAGCAATGCTCGTGTGGCCCCGTCTCCATATCAACATTTTAAGCATTCATCCTTAGTGCTTTGTGTTGGCCGAAGCCAGCACCCCGGAGAGCAGGTCACAAACCCCGGCTAACACCCGGTACCCATTCACTGCTGGGTGGACAGGGGCTCGGGTTTTAAGGAAACAACCCATCTGTTTCCGCTCCGCC
>JACEEZ010001053.1:0-32500 GCA_016584305.1 Chionoecetes opilio | reverse complement strand
CTGGCGACTTAACTGTTATCTACGGTAGTGGAAAGAGGATATAAAAGGGAGTGGCATGGAGTGGTGGGTGGGGTGGAGGATCATATTTTAGAATAGGTCACGATACAAAATTCGTCGTTTTCTCGTCCTTTTCTATGGAGCTGACTGGCGCGCCCACGCGAGGGATGGCGGTGACCCAGGGCGGTGAGGCACAGTCTGGACGCGCAGGTCGTATTTCAACACATCCACCAGCCTCACCGCCAGCCGCATGACCCCTAGTGTGGACAGGCCTTTAGCCTTCGACCAACTTAAGACTAATCCCCCCGGAGCAAAGTGTAAAAACTGAAATGTCTGTCTAAAGCCATGGTTAGTCTTAGGTTAGCCTAAGTGCATGTTTAAACAATCAGGCGATTGAGTGTGCGTGAGGCCCCAGGACACACGGCCCTGGGTGTCGCCACCGCGCCAAGCTGTCGGCCATCTTAGTGGGCTGAAAGACCCAAAACCATAGACTTCACACCTAAAATCTTACCCGTTTGACACAACTTTTTGATATTGGAAAAACTGGGGGACCAGCATGTTTCCTGAGGAAATTTCTCATTGCTTTAGTATACATTTTGTAAATGTAATGTAAGATAAAAAAAAAAATGAGGGTTCAGAAAAGAGGCAAAAATTTTCTCCCCATATTTGTTTAAACTTCTCAGCTCGGCTATTTTATATTTTTTAGCTTTCACTTTTATGCATATGCTTTCAATTGTTTCCTTCTTTTAATGGAAATTCTTTTTTCTATTCTCTTTTCCAATGTTCTATAATTTTTTTTTATTTCGTTCTAATTTTTCTTTTTTGCCAATTTCAGCTCGACTTGCATGTTTTTATCTTTTTTGTTGTTTTTAGTTTGCATTGCATTCGCTTCTCTTTTTCTTTTTCCTTTTTTATCCTTCACTTCTTTTTATCAACTTTTTGTGACCCTTTCCCCCCGTTTAATTTTTTTTTTTTCCCTTTTCCCATTATTTTTTCCCCCCTTCCCTCCTTTATTCTTCCCCTCCTCCCCAAAATTTTTCATCAGGTGTGTACTGTAGATCCCCTTCTTTAATGTTGTATATTATTTGCCCCTTTCCCTTCCTTTTCCACCCTCTTCCCTCCTCCATCCATCCTTCCCCCTGTCCCCCTCCCTTTCTTCTTCATTCACTCTTCTCTTCCCTTTCCCTTCCCTTTTTTCTTTCTATTTTATTTTTTCCCCTTCTTTCCCTCTTACTTCCTTCCCCCTTTCCCCTTTTTCTATACGGGTACTTTACCAATCACCTTACCTTTTCCAACCTTTTCCGTATAGCCCCGCCTTCTTGCCCTTTCGTATAGCCCTGCCTTCTTGCCCTCTTTCTATAGCCTTGCCTTCTGCCCTCTTTCCGTATAGCCCTTGCCTCTTGCCCCTTTTTGTATGGCCTTGCCTTCTTTCCCCCTTTCCTAAGCCCTTTTCCCCTTTTTGCCCCCTTTCGTATAGCCTTGCCTTTTTGCCCTCTTTCCGTAATCCCTTTCCCTTTTTGCCCTCTTTCCGATAGCCCTTGCCCCCTTTCCCTCTTTCCCCTATAGCCCTTTCCTTCTTGCCCTCTTTTGTATTTCCCCCTTTCCCCGCCTTACAACAAACCTCACAACCTCCGAACCTTAAACCTCATCCCTTTATCCTCCCTCTATACTCCCTTTAGCCCCTCTCATACTCCCTTTAGCCCCCCCTCTCATATCCCCCTTTAGCCCCCTCTCATACTCCCTTTTTCCTCCCCCTCTACTCCCTTTATCCTCCCTGACTGTGCCGTGACGCCTTTTTACAGATTAGCGGGATAATAAATCGTTAATTAAGCGGGAGAATTTTTGTTACTAACGCGAATGTTTGGGGGTTTCAGTTATACCCTACATCTAAAATCTTTAATTTCTTTTGTGGCGATAAGTCCTTCAAAACCTGGACTTCTATTTCTGGTACATCACGGGGGGTATTTTTATATGCGTCCCAATCATCCCAAAAAGAAGTATGGGGGGCCCCCTCATCAAAGAGGGAAAAAGGGGGAGAGGGAGGGGGGTGGGGGAGGGGTGGAGGGGGAGAGGGAGAAAGGGGGGGAGGGGGGGAGAGAGGGGAGGGGGTGGGGAGAAAGGGCGGGGGGAGTGAGGGGTGGGTTTAACCCCACGAACCAAAAGGGAGGGGGTTGGGGGGCTATGGCATCAAGAAAGTCACTCACTCGGTCAGTCCCCCATAATAATATAAGCGAAAGTGTGTGGGGGTGTGGTCCGCGTAGGTCCGCCCCCCGGGGGCCCCCAAACCCCAAAAATGGCACAATTTTTGGGAAACCCGCTCGACAGGGGCAACTTTTTAAACCCCTTATGGAAAGTCCGATCAAATTTTTTTTCTTCTGTTTTTTATAGCCATTAGCGGAATTGGAAAAAAAAGAGGGTTTTCGAGAATTTAAGAAACCCTTTATGTAGGTGATGGGATGGGGAGTGAAGGGTGGGGTGAGGGAAAAGGGGGTTTGGGGGGATGGGTGAGTAATGGGGGGGGGGAGGGGATGGGGGAGGGAATAGGTGGAAGGTGATGGGAAAAGGGTGGTGAAAGGGTGTGCGGGGATGGGGAAGGGGTGAGTGAAAGGGTTTGGGGGGGGATGGGTAAGGGTGAGTGAATGGGTGGGGGGTGATGGGTAAGGGGGGGTTTTGGGGGGGATTTGGGGTGAGGAATGGGTGGGGGGGGGTGATGGGTGAGGGGGAAAAAGGTGGGGAGGGGATGGGAATGGGGGGTGGAAAAGGGGGTGTTTGGGAGGGGAAAGGGTGAGTAAAGGGTGGGGGGTGAGGGGGAATGGGGTGAAAATGAATGGGTGGGGGGAGATGAGTAAAGGGGTTTAAAACATACTTTTTACATCCATGATTTCAGGAAAAATTTGAAGGGGCTATCTGGAGAGTTGGGTTTGGTGGGCCACGGGGGGGGCCCCCCGGGGTAGTAGCCTTATAAAACCCTTCCCCCCCACATATCGAAAGGGACTCCCCAAAATACGTACCTAAAACGATTTATATAAACCTATAAAAATAACACAAAAACCCAAAAAATGATCTATAATCAAGTCAAAACCCACAAATTGTTTAAAATTAACCCCAAGGGAAACATGATTGACACCCAAAATGGCTGGCTAATCACGGCCCCAAAGCCCCCAGTTTAGGGGATCTCCTGCCAAACCCCCTTTTCCCGGGCCCGTTTCCTTTCCTGCACCCGGCCTGCCCAAAGGGGGTGGCCCAAAGGGGGCCAGGGTAAACCCTTTAAAACATCACAAAACAAAACGGTTTAACCCCTTTTAGTTTAGTACGCGAATCTTAAATGCGTTACCAAAAAAAGGTAACCCGGGAGACCCCTCGTCCCCCGCGCCGCCGCGCCTTTCCCCTCGCCTTGCCTCCCGCCCCCTGGGTGAAGTTTCAAAGAGGCAAGTACCAAACCCACCCCCACCGGGAAACCTCACACTTTTTTTAATTTTTCGTTTTTTCCTTTATTCTTTTCTGGACTTGCAAAACCCGGGTCTATCGGGAGCTTTAATGTTTTTTTTTCTGGGCGTAAAGTGCAAGTTATATGTATAGCTTAATTGTTGAAAGAATTACGTCACAGCATTTCAGTAATTACTACTTCAAGTGTTTCGAATGTTTCGAGATGTAATGAAAAAAAGAAAAGAAGAGAGAGGAGAGAGGGGGAGAGAGAGGAGAGAGAGAAGAGAGAGAGGGGAGAGAGAGAGAGAGAGAGGAGAGCGAGAGAGGAGAGAGAGGGGAGGGGAGAGGGAGAGAGAGAGAAGAGGAGAGAGAGAAAAAGAGAGAAGAGAGAGAGAAAAGGGGGGTTTTTTTTTTAAAACCGTCACTTTTTTTCCTTTCCAAAGGGCTAAAAAATTTTTCCTCAAGCTTTGGGAAAGGAAAAAAGGAGGAAGGGAAAAGAGTATGATGACGATGGCAGTAAAAAAAGGAAAAAAGGGAAACAAAAAAGGGCGGAGACACCTACAGTAGGTACCCGTATAACAAAAATTCTTTTTCTCAATTTTGGGCATGCCAATTTCCTTGTAAAAGGGAATTTTCTAAACGATTTTATCTCTTTCCCCTTTTGCATTTGAAAATTCTTAATGCAAATCGACTTTTATATGACCCTTATCGAAAAATATTTAAAATGATACGCATGCCGGTTGGTCCTGTGTATTGCCCATCCCATATATTTTCCAAATGATAGGGGGGTAAGCTCTTTTCCTGATCAGTTGGTTCCAGGCACTAATCACAGGTCCCGCCTCTACTTTGGCCTAGAACGTTTCCATCATGTCCTTTTAACCTGAACAGGCATGTCTTCCGGGGGTGGGCCCGAGCCCGGATGAACCCTCTCGGCCTGCCCCCCGCCCCACTGTGCCGCAGCCTCGTCCCCCTGCTTACGACTCTTTCGTGCTCTGGTGGGATGAGAACTCCGGAACCTCGAAAGGCTTGACCGGGTCTCCTGGGTCTGATCCCCGGACATGAAACAGGTATGCCGGCTCGTGCCCTGGCCCCGGCTCCAGCTTATCATGTCCCCCAAGCTGGTGGCTGACAATTTAGCTTGGAGTGATCAGGTCTTACCTGGTGTCCCCATCTCCTCGCCCGCCCCCCAGCTTCAAAAATCTGGGTCACGGCGAACCTGCGGTCGTCCCCACCTGCTCGCCACACGAGAGGAGGACCGTTCTGAGTGTCGAACCATCTCCTGTCCGCACGTAGAAAACCAGCGTTTGGACCTTCTTGGGGTGCGACCTCATCACTCTGACTGCGTGGGGTGGCTTGGGGGCCCTCCTCTTTGTGGTGAAACCTTGATTCGTATAAGTTTAAGTACACCCCGCAGGCAGTACTTACTAGGATTTTCCCGGGGGTTCAGTTTTTTTGCCAGTCACCATGCTTTTGGGCCCCAGTACCGAGCGAATGGGTGTGGGGAGCCCTGGAGTGGGACACCGCCCCCCTTGATCTCCTGCAGCTCGACGGGAAACGCTCCGCTTCACACCTGCCCCAAAGGTGGGAAACCTGCTGGTCGTGGGCTGTTACCAGGATATACTCCGGTACTCCGTGAGATCTTCACCGCCTGGGACTCCCCTGAATCTGGGGGTTGTACGCATCTCATTCAGCTGGACACAGACTGCCACTGGACCCCTGAAGCCCGTGTCAGATGAGGGAGGCCCGTCGATGCTGGTTTTAAGGTGGGGCAGGGGCAACCCGTTTTTTGTGCAAAACGCATATACTCCAGAAAGCTTGCGTCCCCAGCATTTTTTCTCCAAAAGGGGGTCTACCACCCTTCCCCCCCGTGTTGGGGCCCCTTTTAGTCCCTTTTCGTACGCAGTGAGTCGTAGGCGTTGTCCCAGCCCGGGCTAGAGACCTGGCCACCTGAAAGCAGGCTTCTAAGGGGCACCGGTCCTCTGGGACAAAAAGCCAAGGTACCCTTCCCTGGCTCCTGTCATGACCCCCATGCTCCTCCCTGACAACCTTGGGTGCAGTTTCCATAGCTGTCGGGCACCATCGCCCCTTCTTGTCCCTTCCTCCCCCTCGAAAACCCAAAACCAATATTTTGGTACCCTGGTGCTTTCCCCTGGTCAGGTCCCTGGCCGATGCCATGGCTCCGCCTGGCCCTCCTTCTTGTTTGGACGCAGACCGTACGACATTTGGGAGAGGTGGCCGTCAGCGATAACCGGAGGAATCCCGAGCCAAAAAGGGAGCAGCCCGGCAGTGGGGGGGAACGTCGAACCGGGGCTTGGGCGGTGGACTTCGACCGTACGTGTTGACCGACTACGCTGTTTTTTGTGACTTTGGAGTTTGGTGGGGAAAGGGCCTAAACCTTAAACAATCCAGCCCTGAAACCCATACGTTGGGGAAATAATAACGGGGAAAAACCAGTTGCCCGGAAAAAAGGGTTTTTTCCCGAAAAAAAGAGGCGATTTTGTTGAAATGAGCTTTCCGTCCTGGCTGACTTAATGTGTCTCACGGCAAATCGAAGGGATACTTCCGTAGATTTATTAGCGCTCTACACTTTTTCGTAGTGAAATTTATCGAATCTCGAAAATTAAGTGGTTTTTCCCGTGAGTTTAAAGATGGGGTTGCAAGCTTGTTTTGCTATATATAATCCTTTTGCATAGCAAAAAATGCCAAACCAAAAAATTTAAGCGGGCAAACCCCCCCTTCAAAAACAAATTTTTCATAAGAAAAAACCCTGCCAAATTCGAAATAATCTATTTTCCTTTTTTTTGGCCTACGGGGTACCCCTAATATACACCACACATAATTTCATATAAATTCAATAGGTCTTCTATCACCCCCAAACAAATTCCATCCCCTAAATCCAAATTTTTTCCAAAAAAATTTTCAACAAAAATAATAGAAAGCATTCTTAACTTTTTCCTTCCCTCACCAAAGGGAGATTTAACCGTTTTTGGGATACATATTCAATGTAAAGATTCATTACTTTAAATGAGAACCTCTACTTCCTCTCTTTATTTGACTAGTCCGAAGCCTATAGAGTCGCGTGGACTCACCCTCTAGTCGTAAAGGTTATTTTCCTTTACCCCACTAATCCTGGCCCCCGTAGGGGGGTAGGGAGGAATCACGACCGGATTTACTCCATACCCTCATAATTGGGATAAGGCCACCTCCTTTGCGAGCACAAAAACTCCTTCTATCACCCTCGAGCGAAACTCAGGCCAAGCAAATCTTGGGTCAACGACAACCTGGGGTTTAGTGTTCACTGCAATCTATGTACAGCCTCTAAAAAGTTTTTAACCCTTATAAATCTTCCAGGGACCTTCATCAAAAACTCTCTCTCTCTCATAAGAAAATGGGGAAAATTAAAACCCCTTTCCACTAGAGATTAACATTACCCTCACTTTTCATTCCTCTACGTATCCCCCAAACTGGGCCCCCTCCTTTAAAATGGGGTTAATGTACAAATTTCCCCCTCCATTACTACCTATCTGCTTTTTTTCCAAAAATGGCCCTTACCCCCACGACAATCCCCCAAAATTGTTCACTTGCTGGGGCGTCTTGTTCCTACATTGTGTTTTTTTTAAGTGACGTACTTTTACCACTGTTTAAAATTTTTTCCTCCCCTAAAACTAACCGTAAAGTTTCGGAAAACCCAAACCTTTCCGTATCCCTTTTTCATATGTTGGCTCGATTAAAACTCCCTTTCGGGTCGCTCTCAAAAACACGGAAAAACCCCTCACCTTTAAAGAAGACACCCAACACATTTTTGGCCGATTTTTTTTACATAAAACTTATGTTTAAACCCAGGGGCTAAAAAATTTGGGTTAGCAGACATTTTTATTTTTTTAAGGGGGGGTTTTGGCTTTTTAGATTTGGGCCCAAAGGGACTTTAAAAAAAATAGCTTTTGGAATTGGGTTTGGCACCCAAAGGGGCCCCCGTCCAACATCCAAGTCTAAGGTATTTTTATAAACCCCCCCGGAAAAAATGTTTAAGAAACTGAAAAGTCTGTCAAGGGCCATGGTTAAATCTTAGGTTGCCCCTTTGTCCATGTTTGAAAAATCGGCCCGGGAGTCTTTCACCGGCAGGCCCAGCGGGGCCCGGGGGGTGTTTAAAGGGAAAGGTTTTTTCGAAATGTGTCCCCAGGCGGCCGCCCCCTTGCCGCCAAGGGCCCCATTCTTACACTTACTATTATACTTTATACATTCCACAAAATTTGTCCTCCCTCCAAACTCCACCGGGCATCATTATCCACATTAAAATCCTTATCGTTTTCCCCCCTGCATCCACGCGGGGGAAAGTAGTGGGCCCCATCACCCACAAACAACCCCCTGCATACCGCGCTACCCAAAATCAAACCCTTTATTTGGGCCAAACCCGCGGGTCTGGGGGGTGCATGTTTTATGCTGCACCCCTTTTAATACTTCCCCTTTTGGGTTTTCCAGGCCATCACTACTGTCTTTTTCAGTGTCTATTTGCGATTTTCCCTGACGTTCACCGCCCTGGTTCAGTCCAGTCCGGACCGGGTCAGGGTGGACTGATGGTCGCGAAAATACATCGAGACTGGCCCCGTCCCATTCGTCGTTCCTATTGGCTGGGGATCGAGTGGGCGGTACTGAACTGAACTGTGGAGGCGGCTGGCGTCCATCTTGTCAATATCCTTTTTGTCGTCCGCCTTTTAACCTGTGCTGAAGACTTTACAACTACCACGCCTGTGACACTTAAGTCTTATGGTCGGCCATCATGGTGTTTCATGTCTTATCAGCAGCACGAGAAGCTCCTGGTCGCCTTCCCCGCTGACTGTAGTGCGCATGCGCCAGTTCTCCCCACACTGGTCCAACCTGGTCCTGCTATCTGGCTCAGCCCGGCCCAGTCCGTTCCAGCCCGGTATAAACTGCCTCGCAAAAATAGTGGCCGCCCGGGACTAGCCCAGTCCAGACCGGGCCAGAGCGGCCGCGAAAATGCGCTATATGTTAGCACGTGGGTAACCCGGGCCTCCTTAAGCTTGCACTGCTGCCCATGTCTGATAAATGTGCGTGATTACGAGCTTCTCTTCTGTTATCCTGACGCTCTATAAACTCCTACTGTTACACAGGATCATCTACCTCCATGGTCTGAGGGACCTGGCTATGACCTACTAACGCTACTCTATACATGGATATGATCACTGGGTACTGACACTTGAAAAAAACTAACAAGGAGTTAGTTGGCACGTGGGTAAGTGGAAAACATTGAATGGATCCAAACCGCTACCACCATTATGTGTCGCCCACAATGAGTGTGTGCTCCACAATCCTGGTTATTCTGCTGCCATCACCCACATTAAGTGGGGAAAAAAAAGAAAAAAAAAAAAAAAAGATTTAAGAAAATATGTAAGTACTGGTTGGATCTGAATGACAACGCGTTATTAAATAAGGCTTAATATATTTGTCACTTTACTGTATCATCAGTAATCACTTCCCAACTTCTTCTTAACCTAACAACGCTTACCTAATAAATATACTTAATACTGCTCTTAACTTAAGGAACGGTGTACATTCACAAACCGACTTAATTCTAATTATTCATATCCCCTAACGATACGCACACTTAGTGCTCAAGTCGTTATTCTATCCTAATGTAGTCTGTTTCACTGTTAACTTCCGTCGCACTGTTACCCACTAACGATACGCACACTCAGTGCTCAAGTCGTTATTCCATTCTAATATAGTCTGTTTCACTGGTAACTTCCGTCGCACTGTTACCCGCTAACGATACGCACACTTAGTGCTCAAGTCGTTATTCCATTCTAATATAGTCTGTTTCCTTCCAAAGTTCCCTCTCACTCTTTACAGCTTGCCGTCACACGCTGCTGTCTCACACACTGTTGTCTCACACAGCTTTCTCTCTCTTCACTGCTACCTTGGGACCCTGGATAACATGTTCCATCTCTCTGCACTGCTACCTTGGGACCCTGGATAACATGTTCCATCTCTCTGCACTGCTACCTTGGGACCCTGGATAACATGTTCCATCTCTCTGCACTGCTACCTTGGGACCCTGGATAACATGTTCCATTAGTCTTTATGTTAACACAAATAACCAACGAATCACACCTACATCTCTAGCCAACAAATATTCCACAACATACCTTTAAAAGGGCGAGGAGGTCACCTCCCAGTGTTCTTAACCCATTGAGTGTCTGTCCGCTTCTGCCTGCTAAAATGACACTCTGCTCCCTTCTCACCTCTCTTTGATACGTGGCTAGTTACTACCAGCGTAAAAATGTAACCCTCTATTACTAATTAGTGATTCAGGACTGAGGAGTGGAGGAACATTACTCGCTTTGTTAATCGATAATTATAAGTTACTTCACCCCTTCCCGTTTTAATGTAATTCTTCGTCAATCATGGGTCAAAAAGTTTGAACCCAATTTCCCGCGTTACACTACTATGCCATATTTTTGACATTGTGAAAAAAGAAAGATTGATTGAGCATAACTATAGTAGTGGTGGTGGTGGCGACTGCTAGTTAGCTGAACTAATTAACCCCCACCCCGTAGTTACTGTTCCGCCTTCATCCTTAATGGTTGTCACACGTAAATCAATCAAAGTGTGAATATATCTCTTAATAATTAAATCTATCATTGTGTTTGCTGAACATGAGCTACATCTTTTCAATAGGTTAAATAAATATAAAGGTTTTCTGTGATAAGAATGTTTTCTCATCTAACAATTTGGTTTCCTGAAGTATAGATTCTTTGTTTACCACCACAATTTTTTCTATTATGAATGGCCGGTGACATCGTTAATATCTGTACACAACTCCTTCACCCATAGACAGTGTGTACATGTAACATAGTAGAACAGTAATCTACGCCAAAAATCACCTGTATCATTATTTCCATAGAACTTTCATCTTAATATCAAAGTAACTAATGCAATTTCTTGACTATAGGAGTTTGAAGTAACTAATTAAAGTATATGCCTCACCATATTACTTCCACATTTTCCATCATACAAATTGTCACAATTTATAGCTTTCCTTTACTTTCCTTTTCCAGATATATTACTAAACTATAGCTTTAAGGTTTTTCATACTTAAATGACCCATAACAATTTTTACTTTCATTTTTATCTGAAA
Organism: Chionoecetes opilio; assembly: GCA_016584305.1. Classification (NCBI taxonomy): domain Eukaryota; kingdom Metazoa; phylum Arthropoda; class Malacostraca; order Decapoda; family Majidae; genus Chionoecetes; species Chionoecetes opilio. The sequence continues at coordinate 21,921 of JACEEZ010001053.1, read as the reverse complement.
CTTTCTATGAATGGAGTTGAAATATATTTAATGTATTTAGGTATTGATGAGCTAATTCTCTTTGCAGTGCCAGCGAAAGTGGTGTTGGTGCCTCGCCATGCAGGGAGGACGCCCCAAGATAAGGGAAGAGTGATGTCTGGCCAGCACATCAGTTATGACTTTCAGCTAAGTATTATTGACACACAGTACATAAATATATGGAAAACATTTTATATATTTAGTGTAGCAGTGCTATAATATCATCCTTAATAAGTTTGCATATTTTATTCTTCAATACATTCATGTTTGTTCTGGTCGCCGAAACTGTTTCAACTGTTTATATTGATTGCAAGTTAGTTTCTTCAGTATTGTTTATAATTGTGTGTAATTATAGTGATACACAAATAGTATGTTTTACTAATGATTAGTAAAATACAGACACTTGACTACCTAATTTAACTGTCGATCATACGGCAACGAGAATGTTTAATACCCCTACTCGATGAAAAGCAGCAAATTTTAGGAACTTGGCGTGGCTGTGTTATATATGCATACCGTAAACAAGTAGTCATACAGCTGCAACTCCTTGGCCATAAACATATTTTGATTAGTCTTTTAAATTTCTGGTCAATATTTCAAGATTTTCTCCTTTAGTCTCTAATATCTCACATAATTTTCTCCGGTAAAGTAGTCATAATAAAGTTTGCGTAACTAGTTTTATACCTCGAAATAGTTATTGTTTTACTATTGATATAAATAATTTTATCTGAATCTGAAACTACCTTTATAAAAGGGCACTTTAAAGTATCAATACAGTAAGCATTTATTGTAAAGGTAGACACTGAATGCACATTTTAGACTCTTATTATTTATTTTTTCTCCCTCAGGGTTAGATGGAAGCAGCAGCTCGCCGCCCCTAACATCCGGTGACCATCATTTGGCGGCACACACTGTTGATATACAAACCCACGCAGAGATTCCCGTGTGGGCAGACAAGACTTCTGCGCCGGCAGCTGCTGATGAATGAAGGTTCTCTTGGTGTGTTCTTTCAACATGTTCCGCATGATACTATTATTACCCCTGCTGGAAAGGTTTTGACATTAATAAAATTTTAGAAAGTACTGCTATTTATCATTAACTCTCTTCTTACATTTGTGGTTTTCATACGGAGACTCTTCGAGGTATTTTCGACTTACTACAGTATTTAAGGCAAAATTTAGGCCATTTTAGGCAAATGTAGTAGTTTATTTACTGAATATTATCATGGTAATAAGTATATATAATTGTAAAATGTATTGACTATATAGTTGATATCTAGTAATTATTAAAGTATGTACATTACGTATGTATAATGCATATTTATATTTGTATATTTATGAGTTTAAGGCTGTATTTGACTATATTTGACTATAGTATGCGTATGTCTAATATATTAATAACAATTATGTTACACGCATAATACTCACATATACCATGTACACAAACTGAAGAAAATCAATGTCAAATCCTAAATACTGAATAAAACTAATTGTTGCGTAGATACTCCTGTACAAACAAAACAAGAAACATCACTGAGAAAAAGCAAACTTGAAATTCAAGTTTGATCACAATTATCTTTACGCAAAAAATGTTGTGAGTTTCGATCAAGATTATATTGGAGAGATTAAAAATGTGATATAAATCCTGCATAATGGAACCATTAATTCCCTAAACATTCCACCAACAAATTCATTATATATCAATAGTATGTTTAAGTTACAATAATGAGTGGTTTTATTATATTAAATAAATCCGGAGAGTTTGACTAAAAAAAGTGGCAATGGGACGTGTGACGGATTACAAGGAATCAGAACAGAGCCTGTCATTTTTTGCATTAGTCAACGAGAAAATGCATGAAAGTATTGCTCTGATATGGAATATTATGTGATGAAGTTATTGATATCGTGTCTGATCACAATGCGTGTGTGGTGGACTGTATAATGTGAAGCACCAGTGAGATAAAAGCAAAGATGAAATTGAACAATAAATGAAGATTGAGAGATGCATACTGGGAAAAATTTCGTGTTCGTCTGAGTATAAGATGATGTGGGACAGAAAAGCTTACATAATGAAGATGAGCTGAATGAGATACAAACATAAATTTTGATGTGTGCAGGATTTTGTGAATTATGATTTGTAAAGAATAATTATAGAGTGAATAAACCGTGGTAGAATGAGGATATTTTAGGAATGCTAGAAAAGGGCAAAAGAAGAAAAGGCATGAACGTGTGGAAGTGGAAGGTGAATACAAAGACTACTGTATACTGGACTTGCTACTCGTGCCCCGTGCCAACCTGCACATGACCAGTGGAGGCCAGTTTTGCGATTCCTGACATTTTCGAACATCACTCCCATCTCCCTTCCTATGGTTTATCAGTATAAATGATATACCGTTATCTTTGTAAATGTTTGTTCTATAATATTATCAAATAAAAAGCGGTGAAATACATTAAAGAAATGTCATTATGAGAGAGTGAAGAAATTGCATGAACTCAATATTCACTTAAACTCTTCGCCATTTAATATTTGTCGAGAAAACTTTTTACATGAAATATAGCAATAGAGGTGGATTTTCATTAGCTTTCCATTGGTATATTTCGTTTTCTGATAAATGAATTAAAACCATGCATAAATTAGCGTTAACTAAAAAGTTAACATCATCAATTGGATCGGCAAGTAAAAAAGTATTCCATGAATACAGTAGACTGGTTTATCAGTATAAATGATACACTGTTATCTTCGTAAATGCTTGTTCTATAATATTATCAAATAAAAAACTGTGAAATACACTAAAGAAATGCCATTATGAGACTCTGAAGAAATATGCATGAACCTAATATTCAGTTAACTCTTCGCCATTTAATATTTTGCGTGAAAACTTTTTTACATTAAACATATCAATAAAAGCGGAATGTTATTAGCTTTCCATTGATATTTTTCGTTTTCTGATAAATGAATTAAAACTATGCATAAATTAGCGTTAACTAAAACAATTACATCATCAATCGGGTAATTTGCCCGGTTGATGAGGTTATTTATTTATTTAACGCTAATTTATTAATAATACTAATTCATTTATCAGAACACGAAATATATCAATGGAAAGCTAATAACATTCCGCTTCTATTGATATGTTTCATGTAAAATGTTTTCTCGCAAAATATTATATGGCGAATAGTTTAAGCGAATATTGAGTTCATGCATATTTCTTCACATAATGGCATTTCTTTAGTATATTTTACTGTTTTTTATTTGATAATATTATAGAAAAAACATTTACGAAGATAACGGTATATCATTTATACTGATAAACCATAAGAAGGGAGATGGGAGTGATGTTCGAAAATGTCAGGAATCGCAAAACTAGCCTACACTGGAAATAGCCCAAAATGAGTAGCAAGTCCAGTATACAGTAGTCTTTGGTGAATATCAGAGTGCATGCATGGACAGTATATGTGAACCAGCAGCAGCTACGTGAGCTTAAGATGAGATGCGAAAGTGAAGTGTGTAAGAAGTAAGATCCAATCCTTGATTGATAAAGAAATATAAAGTGGATATGATTGGTACATACCTCTGTGCTGCATATATATAGTCCCTGCTGCCGTGACCGAGCCAAGATAAGTCCACTTGCTTGGTCTGGTGTGATTCTTCTCATCAAAACCTCTGAAATAAAGACAATGAAAGCTACAAATATAAATACAAAAATGATAATGCAAAGTACAAACCACTACTGATAATAAGATGACCTGCGTATTAACACATCCACCCGCTTGTCTTCCCTCAAACATCCATTAGCTGACTGCAAACTACACAGATACAACAATTAAGTAGTAAATCAGACATAATTGAAATAAAAACATGATTTTCAAGTACTGCATTGGTTCTTTTTATCCAAATATCCTGCTAGAATATTGAATTTTCTGATAAATCTCGAGCATCAAAGTGGCATGTGCACAATACCAATGCACTCCATAAGCTTCACAGGTTTTCTTCCTCTGGTCAACTTGGGGATGCCTACACACAATCACTCATCCAATCTCATCATCCACTCAATCCATACACGCCTCTCATCTACGCACACATCTATTATAATAATATAAGCGAAAGTGTGTCTGTCTGTCTGTCTGTCTGTCTGTCTGTCTGTGTGTGTGTGTGTGTGTGTGTGGTATAGGTTCCGTCCCCCGTGGCGCAATCACCTCACATGGCACATTTTTGGAACCGGGTTGACCAGGGGAAGGTCATAAGCCTACTTATGAGATGATTCGACCACTTTTTTTTTCTCTTTTTTTTTTAGCAGCCTATTAGCGATAATTGTGAGAAAAAAAAGTGGGTTGCGAGAATTGGGGAAACCTTGATGTAGGGTGATGGGTAATGCGTGAGTGAATGGGTGGGGTGATGGGTAATGGGTGTGGGGTGATGGGTGAGTGAATGGGTGGGGGGTGATGGGTTGGGGGTGATGGGTGATGGGTGAGGGAATAGGGGGGGGGTGATGGGTAATGGTAAATATAAGCGAAAGTGTGTCTGTCTGTCTGTCTGTCTGTGTGTGTGTGTGTGTGTGTGTGTGTGTGTGTCTGGTATAGGTTCCGGCCCCCATGGCGCAAACACCTCATATGGCACATTTTTGGAACCGGGTTGACCAGGGGAAGGTTTTAAGCCCAATTATGAGATGATCCGATCACTTTTTTTTTTTTTTTTAGCAGCCTATTAGCGATAATTGTGGAAAAAAAGTGGGTTGCGAGAATTGAGGAAACCTTGATGTAGGGTGATGGGTAATGGGGTGAGTGAATGGGTGGGGTGATGGTAATGGGTGTGGAGTGATGGGTGAGTGAATGGGTGGGGGGTGAGGGGTTTGGGGGGTGATGGGTGATGGGTGAGGGAATAGGTGGGGGGTGATGGGTAATGGTAAATATAAGCGAAAGTGTGCCCTGTCTGTCTCGTGTGTGTTGTGTGTGTGTGTCTGGTATAGGTTCCGCCCCCCGTGGCGCAATCACCTCATGTGGCACATTTTTGGAACGGGGTTGACCAGGGGAAGGTTTTAAGCCCAATTATGAGATGATCCGATCACTTTTTTTTTTTTTTTTTAGCAGCCTATTAGCGATAATTGTGAAAAAAAAAGTGGGTTTCCCGAAAATTTTGAGGAAACCTTGATGTAGGGTGATGGGTAATGGGTGAGTGAAATGGGTGGGGTTTGATGGGTAATGGGTGTGGGGGTGGGGGTGAGTGAATGGGTGGGGGGTGTTTATTTTGGGGGTGATGGGTGATTGGTGAGGGAATAGGTGGGGGGTGATGGGAAAATGGGTGATTTGAATGGGTGTGTTGTGATGGGTAATGGGTGGTGTGTGGGTGGGGGGTGATGGGTAATGGGTGAGTGAATGGGTGGGGGGTGATGGGTAATGGGTGAGTGAATGGGTGGGGGTAATACATACATTTCTACATCCATGATTTCAGGAAAGTTAGAAGGGGCTATCTGGAGAGTCCGTGTTTGATGGGCCGCAGGCCCACCAAACACAGGTGGTGGGCCGAAGGCCCACCAGCAATAGTCCTCCGCAGGAGCTAGCCAAAAAGTCCGCCCGGAGGGCGGCTTTGCGGCTAGTAGAGCATAAATATCAATAACTCCTAGTCACCTGCAGATACACACACACACCATTAGTAAGTTATTATTGTCAATTTGCAGATGTTATTTAGGAAATCACATAAAAACCCCATTAAGATTACGAGGAATTTTATTCTAGAATAATTTAAGCGAGACAAACATATCGAAGGAAAATTCGGGGATTATAAATCTAATGCATGTACATGTTGCATGCTGAGAATAGGGAAGAGTGAAATGATACTTCTTGAGACTATTAAGTAAGGAAAACGACATAGCATCAAGAAAAACGAAGAGAAAAACTTGTGAGACAGCCACAATGTATAAATTGATAAATAATTAACCTGGAGGAAATAGACAGAAAAGAACAGCTTTTAAGGAGAAAGACGGTGGATATTTGAGGGGACAAGGAAGAATTGAGACAAGGAAGATGTATGAGATTGAGAAAAATTGAAATCAGGGAGATGTTTCCACATACACAGATGCTTGAAATTAACTACAATAGGTGAGAACAGAAAGGAATATTAGTCAAGGAACAAAAAAAGCAATATAAGAACTTGCTTCATACACACACACACACACATATATATATATATATATATATATATATATATATATATATATATATATATATATATATATAAATAAACTGAGACACGTTTTGGTATAGCGGGCATGACACATGTGGAGTAGGAGTTTTGATTAGATATGAGCTTAACAGGACGATGAAACTTAAGTTGGTGCTTGGAAAAATAGAGAAGTACAGCAATTTGTTTTATGTTTATATAACACAAGTTGGAGGAGCGGCACAGACGAAGCATGAATTTTAGGAAAAGTTGGAAGATGAAGTGGCATGATTTTCAGAACTAGATGGGCGGACAATTGGATGAAACAAACGGACATATTGGGAAAGATAAAATGGGATTTGACGATATTATGGGATGTTATGGTTATGGTGACAGAGCGGAGGAGTGTGTGTGTTGGAATTTTGTAGGAGGCATGGCTTAAGGGGCCCATCTAGGCTTGTATACCTTAAAATATTCGTTTCTTACTTTTTGCCATATTCTCTTAGAACATCGCCAGAGGCAACTCGTCCGCACCAATTTAAATGTCTAGTGTTGTTATTTAAAGGTCTGTGGACCAGAATTAAAGGTCCCGTGTGAGCCTCTCATATTAGTAATGATAATCTGGGTCCTCTAAAAGCTAGAACGATGGGGTTTTTTGCATTGAAAATGTATGTCTGGCAAGGAAACCAGAGTGTGTATCTTTTAACAGTTACTGAGCGGATACGTTACCTCTCCGCCATGACGTAGGTATACCGTAGCCTTTTTTGTCTGCAGTTTAGAGGTTCACAATGGCGAAAAGTAAGAAGGCACGCAGAAGACAAGAAATATGCAGAGCAGCAAGACAGACACACAGCTACAGAGAAGAATGAATGAGCAGAATGTAAAGCAGGGTCGGTGGTCACCGCACGCGCATGCCGTGGCGTGCACTTCAAACACCTTACAAGCCATACAAGACTGCACCAGTCCAAGAACCTCTTCGCACCCCAAACCACGTCCAGCACTACCTCTCCCATCTTCATCTCCAGCTCCAGAGAAGGTGCCACCCTTGAATGTACTTATGAACAGTACACAGCTGCGCAATCTGTTCATCAATATGATATGTGGCAAGTGTAAGAAGGTGGAGGTTTGCAACATCTGCCTGCCTACACCGCCTCTGCCCAAGAGAAGAGAGATAGTAAGAGACACCAGACACCAAAGAACATAATGAAGAAGAGAAGAGCAGAGGATAGCGACGAACAAATCAGGACTGGAAGGAAGAAGAACGGCAAGGAGGAAAGTTCTTCGTACCAGGCCGGGGCATACAAGGTGGTCGTATAGATTCCTCCAAAGACAACTGTATACTGGACTTTCTACTCGCGCTCCGCGCCAACCCGCCCATGACCAGTGGAGGCCGATCGGCAAGGTAAAAAAAAATTTCGAACTCCACTCCCATTCTCATTCCTTTGGTTTATCAGTATAAATGATATACCGTTATCTTCGTAAATGTTTGTTCTATAATATTATCAAATAAAAATCAGTAAAACACACTAAAAAAATGCCATTATGAGAGACTGAAGAAATATGTATTCACTTAAACTCTTCGCCATTTAATATTTTGTGAGACAACATTTAAGATGGAGCATATCAATAGAAGCGGATTTTCATTAGACTTCCATTGATATTTTTCGTTTTCTGATCTCTCTTTCCCCTCTTCCCTCCTTGCCGCTCGCCCTCCCATCACCCCAGCAACCTGATGATATCCTTCTGTGGCCTAAGGAAGGAGCCAAAGCAATAGTCAACTATGTAAGAAAATTAATAGGGTTTTCATATCAATCCTTTATTTGTGTATTCATCCATATAGCTGTATTCATCTAGTTGTATTTTACAGGGCCAGAGCGACGCTCGTATGGCCCCGTCTCCATATCAACTTCTTTATCATTCATCCTTAGTTCTTAGTGTTGGCCGAAGCCATCACCCCGGGAGGCGGGTCACAAACCCCCGGCTAACACCCGGTACCCATTCACTGCTGGGTGGACAGGGGCTCGGGTTTTAAGAAGACCGCCCGTCTGTCTTCGCTCCGCCCGGGGATCGAACCCGGGACTTCTGGGTTGTGAGCCAAGCGTGCTAACCCTTACACTACGGAGTTCCCTGGAGTGTGTGTGTGTGTGTGTGTGTGTGAGTGAATATGTGTGTGTGAATATGTGTGTGTGTGTGTGTGTGTGTGTGTGTGTGTGTGTGTGTGTGTGTGTGTGTGTGTGTGTGTGTGTGTGTGTGTGTGTGTGTGTGTGTGTGTGTATTAATCTTGTTGTATTAATCTAGTTGTATTTTTACAGGGCCTGAGCGATACTCGTATGGCCCCGTCTCCCTATCTACATTTACATTATTTTGCTTCAGTGCTTAGTGTTGGCCGAAGCTACCACCACGGGAGGCGGGACACATATTCGTCAAGTCTGGAAGGGATCGCCTACTTTACTCTTGAACACGTCAGGTTAGGTTACATTAGGTTAGATTAGATGTTTTTAAAGATTATTGGGAAACTTTGTGTGAGAATCACAATGAAGGTATTGCGAGAAAATCCTATGGGTAGTTTTGGATCTACAGCGAGGGGCCGGATGTTCAAACGTTCGTAATGGTCTCTAAGATCATCTTAGCACTAAGATTTATCTTGGAACGTTCGTAACGCGTTAAGAAGTATTTTCAAACAATCTTTACGAACATCCATCCGCCATATTTTTTCTTATGTCCAACATATTTGTTCTTAGTGCTAGGGTTGCTGAGGAGCACCCTTAGGCTGTTCGTAGGGTCGCATGATGAAGATTTTTCTACTATATAAGCCATATAAAGATATAAAGTTATGTTATAAATTGTTTATTTCATGTTGAGTTGTTTATTGTTGGTCAGGACGTTGTAGGGGGAGTGTGAAGGGTGCAATGAATGGTATGCTACTGAATGCCTATAGGTGACTGGAATGAGTGAAGTGGAAATATATAAAAAATGTGTCTTATGCTAGAAGTTTATAGAGAAGATTATCAAAGGAAGGGAGAGGAAGATGCGGGAAGTGGAGAAGGAGAATAGGAGACAAGGATGAGATGGAGAGAATGAGTCAAGTGAAGGATACGGATGGCGGTGGCATAAAGTGAGATTGGAACGAAAATGAATGATAGTGGGTGGGTACGCAAGGTGTATGAATGGAATGGATAGAGAAGCATATTATGTAAAATGAGTGCCGGAACGGCAGATAAACTAGGTAACCTTGATGTGTGTGTTTAGGGGAGGAAAGGACTAGTGCGTGTAATGCATGTACTGTAGGTGGAAAAGTGAAATACATCAGAGTAAAAGTGAAGTTTAGACCAATACAATACAACACAACCAATCGGTGGTTTTAAGTATCTTGACCGTTTTGTTCTTATCATAGGGAGTATTTCTAACCCACACAACAGCTGTCGAAAATTAAAAAGAACACATGGGGGTCTGAGGGGGGGGGGGGCGAAACCCCCCAGTGAGGTTAGGTTACGTAATCAATGCCGGGTTAGATTAGTTAACTAGCAGGGGGGTCTTGGGGGACGTAACTCCCCAGTTATGTCAGAAGAGTATTGGCCAAAAGGGAGTATTGGTTGAAACTGCATATTTCCCTAAATGAGTATGTGGAGGAAAAAGGAATGTGTGATTGGTGGGCAAGGATGTCTTAGAAGAGTAGGTACACTTGAATGGTATATGAGTAAAGCGAAACTTATGAATGAATGGTTCAATGATGGAAGCTGGGGTAGTGAGATGTTATTCCAGAAAGTTCAAGACCACGGGTTTGTATGGTAGGGTTTTTATAGATGGATGAATGTGGGGAGCAAGTATTTGTAAGATGAGAGATGAGGGGGTGGATGAGACAGTGCAGCACTTGGTACTGTATTGCAGGAGATTGTAGGAGGGAAGAGTTTGTTATATGTAGGCTATATGTGGTCTTTAAATGAGGGAGGGATGGCCAACTGGAATGAAATGCAACTGTTATAAGGTACTAACAGGGATAATAATTTATACTTGTAAATATAATTTATAACGGAAACGGACTACTGCACAATATAGTAAGAAACAAATAATACATAAAATATAAGCTGTAAGGCTTGTGGAGCCTGCCAACTCCTGCGGCATATTAACCGGCAGGGATATGAAGCAAAGGGAAATTGTGGGGTTAAAGCACATAAAAATCACTAGAATGCAGGCTTTCATTTCAACCTAACCCATCTACTGTAATATGTCAAGTCGGTATTACTTTAGTGTTGAGCTGGGGGGGGGGAATCTCCCCCGCTCATTCACTAACCTAGATAACTAGAACCTAGACATATAGTCAACTGGCCAGCATAACCTAACCTAACTGTTTAGGCTATTGCTGGTATTTAATCCCTGAATGCAGAAAGACGGGTAAAATATGAACACTAGCCGACGAAACAAATTGGAACACCCGCCGACGTCAGCGAGAATTCCCATCGGCTACACTTCCAGGTACTGTCTAGTTGCTTGGATAATGGCTGGGTATTAGGTCGGTAGTGGGCTTTCAAAAGACCTAGGATTCTTACCTACATCATCGTGCAGATTTCTTCATTCTGAGTATTTTGAACCCCATTTCCCATGGCACAATTGAATAATAATGGAGCTACATGTACTACCGAAAATCGACCGTTATCTTAGCCAAAAACGGTTCAGTAAGGTTAAATCAGATTAGGTTAGGTTAGAGGTGGGGTTTGGTTTAGTAACAGATGATATCAAGAAAAAGTTGAAAACTTAATACTACGGCAGTGAGAAGCGGAGCAAGGTTTGCAGGGCGGGCCGGGAGGGGCGGATCCCCCCACACCTGTAAAAAAAAAAATTATTTCCGACAAAAACGAGTACCAGATTCATTCAATACACATCAAAACTATTCAGGAAAACTAAGTTTTGGCCTCGAAATCGGTGAAAGCCTACTACCGAAATTTTACCATAACCTTATCTAACCTTACCAATAACCTCCTAGCGAGACCTAAGGGCGGGACAGAACTAGAATTTTACCAGGTTAGGTTATATTGAGGTTATAAATTAGTAATTTTTTTAAGGTGTCTCGCTAGGTGGTTATTAGTGAGGTTATTAGTGAGTATATACGTCTTCGACTACGTGAGTATATAAAGTTGTGATATATACTTTGGGGAGTCATGTATTGTTTACATTCTGACTGTGCATTATGATTGGCTAACACTCTCAAAGGTTGATGAAATCTTTCTTCTGATTGGCCAAGCGACAGTCAGCTGGGTTCCATTCCGTAATGATCGGAACATAATGGAACGGCCTTTAAGATCGCATCATCGTGAGCGAAGAACATTCGGACGGTCCTTTGAAAATATAAATTAGTGGTGTTCGTAGCCCAAAATCAAATATGGCCGCTAAGAATACTCCAAGATTATCTAAGAGGCGAACAGTTACGAACGTTCGAACATCCTGCCCCAGGTACCCATTGACTGTTGGGCTGGGTGGATAGGGGCTTTGGCTTTAAGGAGACCACCTATCTTTCTCCGCTTCGCCCAGGGATCGAACCCGGGATCTCTCGGTTGTAAACCGAGCGTGCTAACCTCTACACTACGGATACGGAGTACCCAAAGGTAAGTAAGTAAGTAAGTAAGTAAACGTTTATTGCTAATAATAAGACAAATGTTGTAATATATACAAATTTCATAAACATTAGCCACGGTCCGTCGAGCCGAAGCTCCATGACGGACATATATTTTTACTGTATTATTAGAGGGCGTGGAAACTTAAGGGGACCGCCCACCCTGAATATATCGAAAATTCATAAAAAATATCGAAAATCCTTGTAGGTCATATTATGGTAGCTGTGGTCTTGGGCAACACACTGATATATAGTTTGTCCCATAAAAGGATATTTAAAGAGGTTTAAATCCCCCCCCCCGCACCACGCGAGCGCCACGCCTCGTTTGTTTACATCTGTTTTGACGATAAAATATCAATTATAATGCTTTTTTTGAGTTTTCTGATGCATTTACCCTTGATTACACTTAGTCAAACTAAAAAAAAAAAAAAAAAAAAATGTTTATGGCTCTTTTCGGGAAAAATAAAAGGGTTATTCTTATACACCCCCCACCCCCTTCTTTCTTTTTTACCGATCTTTACATTTGGGGGCATCAATGGAAAAGGCGGGGGATAAAAAACACAAAAAAAAATAAAGACGATTTTTTTTTGTTTAGGTAAATTGGGAAAACAAGCACTAGTTTTTCAAACTGTTTTTTTTTAAAAAAAAAATTCAAACTTTTCCAATTTTTTCTTCTTCTCTTTGTTTAAAGAAAGAAAAAGGGGGAAAAAACCACCCCAATAATCTTTCGTATAAGTAGAAGAGTTAAGGTTTTATAAAAAAAAAGGGATATCAACCAAAAATTTCCAAGGGATTTGAAAGAATTCAAATCGGGCCTTTAATTTTTCCCTTTTTTTTTTTTATTATTTTTTTTTTCCCCTTTTACTTTAAAGACCAATTACTCCCCTAAGGGGAGGGGGACCAGGTGGGGGGCCTGATTTACTTAAAACATTAATAAAAAACCCAAAATTTTAAAATGGAACCAATAGACAAACCTTAATGGGGTTTACTGACCTAACATTTAGTAAAAACCCAAAAAAAAAATGTTTAGGGCTCGTTTCTGAAAAAAAAAGTTATTTTTATATTTTTCCCTTTCCCCTTTATCGTTTTTATCCGATTTTACATTGGGTATCAAGGGAAATAGCTGAATAAAAAAAAGAAAAATTTTAGCGATTTTTTTGTTTTTTCAATGGACCCTCCCCAAAAATTTTACGTCAGGGTTTTTTTTACATCGGTGCATTGGGGGGATAAGGGGGGGGTTTCGCCGCGGGGGGGCCCTACAAAGGGGAAAAAAACTACGGCGATGGAAAAAATTTCGAGTTATTTTGCGCGAAATTGATATTCCAGGTGTATTTTACTGTGCTCTGTTCTCGCGACAAACTATAGAGAAGACCTGGGTAAGGGGCTGTTTGGCAGAGGTTCAAAACCCAAGGGAAAACAGATCAAAAACAAAAGCCTCTTTAAAAAAGGTAAGCAACTGGTAGGTACGTAATGTGTCCCTCCCCACTTGTTTACTTTTTAAATGAGACTCTGCTGGGGGACGTTTTCCTTTTTAGAAGCCTTCGCACATAAAACCATCACCTCAGGCCTTCTCTATGTTGTCACCCAGCCCCGGGAAAAAAAGCACCTGGAAATATCAATTTTCCCCAAAAAACCAACTCGTTTTTTTTTCATCGTGGAGTCTTCTCTTTGTGGGTTTGTACATAAAAGGTTTTATGATAGTTTTAAAAATACCTATTAATTGAGTTCCTTTTTTTGGGTCTTTCCTCATAAAAGTAGTGCTACATCAGGGTTTAAGTTTTTATTTGGGAAGACCCAATGAATATTTTGAGTCTTTTACCAACTTTCCCAAACCCTTTGCTTTAAATTTGTCTTTTTTACCCATCCTTTAAACAAGTTGCAAACCACGGTGACTTTAAACCCATCCGGGCCTCATGGTACCTGATGGTTTAACGTCGTTTTTTACCAAATTTTTTTGCCCTACACAAATGGGGGGAAAATTTGGCCGAAAAGTAATGGTTAGGTGGTACCGGTCATTGGGGCCCCACATCCCCTTTTTCGCCACCCCATAGACATTTGCCCACAGGTAAAATTTCGCCCCCCACTAGGGATTTTTTAGCCCACACTAGGGGGGTCTTAGGGGGCTAGGGGGTTGGGTTTATATTTGTTTTTTTTTTTTTCGAAAACCCCCCAACCCCCCCGCTAGGGGGTTTAAAGGTTAGGGTGGGTTTAGTTTTGGGGTAGTTTAGGCAGATTTGGTTAGGTTAGTTTTAGAATTAGATTTGGTTGGGTTACGATTTTTAATTTTGGTTTGGGTTTAAAGGTTTAGGTTAGCTTAGGTTAGTTTTGGTTTAATTAGAAATATCGGTGGGTCAACCCCCCTGCTAGGGTAGGAAATTTTTGGTTTTGGGGTAGGTTTTTTTTTTGGTTTAGGAAATTTTTCGTCATTTGGGCCCAAAAGGGACTTTTTGTCCACAGAAAGTAAATTTTTCCCCCCACATAAAAGAGTAATTTCGCCCACTCTAAAGTCAATTCGCCCACCCCACCCAGTACGGAGTCTTTAAAACTATATTTTTCCTCTTTTTAGAAAGGGAATAAAACCACCATTTAACCTTGGGCGAAAAAGGGAAAAATTTTTCTAGTTTTGCCCAAAACTCCCACACCCCCAAACAAGTTTGGGGACCTTTGGGAATGCGGGGTTTTTCGGGGGGGGAAAAAATTTAGGCGTGGAAAACGAATTTAAAAGGGGGTTGTATGGGGGGGGAAAAAATTTCCTAGTCGGGGGTTTAATTTTCCCCTTAATATAAAAAAATTGCCTAACCAAAATTAACCTCCCCTGCGGGGGGCTTCCCCCCAACCGAAACCAACCTAACCAAATCTAACCAAGCAAAACCTAACCAACCAAATTAATTTAATCAACCAATTTAGTTTTGGGCTAAGGGGGTTTAGATTAGTTTTGGGGAGGTTGGGATAGGTTAGATTTTTTGGGTTTGGGTTTTAGGTTATGGGTGGGTCAACCCCCCTGTGGGGTAGGTTAAGGGGGGGTTTTAGGTTATTTTTTATTTTGGTTGGGAAATTTTCTCTAGATAAAAGGGAAATTTCCCATAGATCTGGGGGATTTTTACCCCCCCTACACAACTTTTTAATTACGTGTCTCCGACGCATAATTGTTTCCCCCCCGGGAAAACCCCCGCTTTCCCCCACAGGCCCCCAAAAATTTGGGGGGGGAAAGGGGGGAGGAGTGGGGGCAAACATAGAAATTTCCCGGGCCTTTTTCCCCCAAAGGGTTTAAATGGTGGTTCATTCCTTTTCTGCCAGAGGAAGATTAGTTACAGATCCGTGACAGGACCCCTTTTGGGCAAATTGATTTTAGAGGGGCCCCAAAAATGATTTCTTATATGTGGGCGAATTTGACTACAGGGTGGACAAAATGTCTTGGGGGCCCAAATGACGAAAATTGCCTAACCAAAAAAAACCCAAAACCAAACCCAAAAATTTAAACCTACCTACCCGGGGACTTGACCCCCCGAAACCAAAACCAAACCCAAATCAAAACCTAAGCAACCCAAAACCTAACCAAATCAACCCTATCCTAACCAAAAAAATCAAATCAAAACCCAAAACCCAAAATTTAAAACCTAAATACCCAAATCAAACTACCCAACCAAAACCTAAACAAATAAACCTAACCCCCATGGGGGGGTTGGGGTTCTCGACACAAAAACAAATATAACCTAAACCCCTAGCTCCTATAGACCCCTGTGTGGTCAAAAAGACTCCATAGGGGGGCGAGATGATCCCAGTGGGGGCGAAAGGACTCCAAAAGGTGGGCAAAAATGACCTGGGGGAAAAAGGGGACTTATGGTGTGGCGAAATGGCAGGGGGCGAAATGACCGGATCCCAACCAAACCCATTACTGTCGGCGATTTTCCCCGATTTGTGGAGGGCCCAAAAATATCGGTAGACGACAGTACCCTTTCAGGGGGGCCCTGAGGCAAGGAAAAAAGGGTAAAGGGCACGTGGTTAGCAACTTGTTAGGGGGTGGGAAATAATTAAAATAAATCAAAGCAAAGGTTGGTAAGTTTGGTTTTTAGACTCAAAAAGTATTCATTGGCTAGTTTAAAAGTAAAAAATTAAACCCTATGTAGGCACTTTTTTTATTTTTTTAGAAAAAAAACAACAAAGGAACTAATTTTAAAAAGGTATTTTAATATATAAAAACCATAAATGTCAGCCACAAAGGGGGAAGTTTCGACGATGAAAAAAAAAACGAGGTTTTTTTTGGGGGGAAATTTATATTCCAGGTGCTATATTTCCCTGCCGCTGACAAACATATAGAAAACCTGAGGGGGTGGTTTATGTCGAAAAGGTTCTAAAACCCGGAAAAAAGGCACAGCAGAGTCTCATTAAAAAAAGTAAACAATGGTAGGGACACATTTCGTACCTACCAGTTTCACCTTTGACCCAGGCTCTGTTATTTACTCTGTTTTTTTTGGTTTTTGAAAACCTCGCACACAACCATTACCTTTAGGTCTTTTCTATAGTGTTTTCCCGCGAGAACGAGCACCCGTTTAAAATAAACACCGGGGAAAATCAATTTTGCGCAAAAAAACCGAAATTTTCCCCTCGCGTAGTTTTTTTCCCCTTGTTTGGTTTCCCCCCGCGGCGGGCCCCGCCTTATCCCCACAAGCACCAATGTAAACAAACCCTGACGGGAGTTATGTCTGGGGCCCATTAGGAAAATGGCCCCAAGTGTTTCCAAAAATTTATTTTTTGGGGAAAAAAATTTTAACATTTTCCAAAAAAAATTTTTTTTTTCCGTGAAAAAGAAAAAACAGGAAAACCCCCACCATAGAAAACTTTCGCAGAAGTAGAAAGTTAATGGGTTTTAAAATTAAAAAAAAATCTACCAATAAATTTTCCCCAGTTGAAAGCAATTCAATTCCCGCCTAATTTTTCCCCTTTTTTACATTTTTTTTTTGCCAAAAAAAAAATTTTTCCAGATCTAAATAAAAAATTATGTTTTAAAGTCCCCTTTTTGCCCTAAAGAAATCATTTAAAAAGTACAGCAAGATCCAAACAGTAAACAAGATTTTGAGTGGGGGTTTCCCCTTTAAGGGCTAGCTAAATTATTTTTTGCCTAAATAAAGGTTCCCTACATAATTTTTTTTTTTCCAAACTGAGGATAAATACATTCGATAATGACCCGGTAATAAATGGAATTACAGTAGTAGCAGAATACAAATAATTGTAATAATAATAATAATAATAATAAAAATAATAATAATAATAATAATAATAATAATAATAATAATAATAATAAAGATAAAACAAAAAATAAAACAAAATAGAAAAATTATAATAGATAGATTGAGCAGATAAACAAAAAATATGTATACTTGTAGTATAAAAACAATTACATATTTTGTTGATAAAGTAAATACCTTTTAATTTCTCTCTTATATCTAACTAAATTGATAGTTGTAAGGAGAACTTTTTTTATCAAGAGGCATATCATTAAACAGTTTCGGACCCAAACTGATAATACTGTTTTTAAATAATGTTGTTCTAAATATTGGACAAATAAGGTTAATATTATTACTCCTTGTATGGGTAACATTTTCAACTAATTTAAATATTGTATTTTGTCCTTGACTTTTGAATATTAATAATAATGTAAAATATTTGTGAATAACAGGGAATTTTAAAATATTTGTTTCAGAGAATACTTTTGCTGTTGAATCAAACTTTTTAAAGAAAAATATACACCGTAATTTTTTATTTTGTGCCATTGATAATAATTTACTTAAAAAAGAGGGCCATGTGCAAGCCCATATAGGAACACAATATATGAGGTGTGAGTAAGAAAGAGTATAGTAAATGCTGATCATTGCCTCTGTAGTTAGGTTATGGCGGACTCTGTATAGGATGCCAGTTATCTTAGAAAGTTTCAAACATGTTTGATCAATGTGATATTTCCGATTTAAGTTTTCATCAATCGTGACACCAAGAAATTTTGCATGATTGACTTGTTCTATAATTTCGCCATCTAATGATATTGGAGGGATGGAGTTATTCACAGACCTATTTTGAAATAGAATATAATTTATTTTTGAAATATTAAGTTTTAATTTATTTGATTGAATCCATGATTTTACATTGTTTAGCTCTGGCATTAAATTTGTGTATAGTGAATCTAAATTTTTGTTCTTGAGTAAAAGTGTTGTCATCAGCATAAATCAGAAAAGAAAATTTTGTGCTAGCATTTACAATGTCATCTATAATAATATAAGCGAAAGTGTGTGTGTGTGTGTGTCTGTGTGTGTGTGTGCGTGTGTGTGTGTGTGTGTGTGTGTGTGTGTGTGTGTGTGTGTGTGGGGTGTGTGTGTGGTATAGGTTCCCCCCCCCGTGGCGGAATCCCATTCATATACTCCCATTTTGGAACCAGGTTGACCAGGGGAAGGTTTTAAGCTCACTTATGAGATGATCTGATCACTTTTTTTTTCTTTTTTTTAAGCAGCCTATTAGCGAGAATTGTGAAAAAAAGGGGGTTTGCGAAAATTTGAGGAAGCCTTGATGTAGGGTGAGGGTAATGGGTGAGTGAATGGGTGGGAGTGATGGGTAATGGGTGTGGGGTGATGGGTGAGTGAATGGGTGGGGGTGATGGGTGATGGGTGAGGGAATAGATGGGGGGTGATGGGTAATGGGTGAGTGAATGGGTGTGTGGTGATGGGTAATGAGTGAGTGAATGGGTGGGGGGTGATGGGAATGGGTGAGTGAATGGGTGGGGGGTGATGGGTAATGGGTGAGTGAATGGGTTGGGGGTGATGTGAATGGGTTGGCGTTAATACATACATTTCTACATCCATGATTAGGAATTAGGAATTAGGATTAGGAAATTCAATTAGGATTAGGAAAGTTAGAAGGGGCTATCTGGAGAGTCTGTGTTTGGTGGGCCTTCGGCCCACCAAACACAGGTGGTGGGCCGATGGCCCACCAATAGCCCTCCGCAGGAGCTAGCCAAAAAGTCCGCCCTGAGGGCGGCTTTGCGGCTAGTTAATATATATATACGAAAAAGGATCGGGCGTAAAACAGAGCCTTGTGGTACACCTTTATATATGGATTCAAATGGAGAGTAAATCTGATTACAAAATAAACTTTGTTTTCTGTCACTGAGATAACTCTGAAATAATTTCAATGGTACACCTCTTATTCCTACGTGTTCTAATTTGTGAAGTAAAATTTTGTGGTCTAGGATATCAAATGCTTTTGATAAATCCATGAATACACCAATAACATATAGTTTTTCTTCCAAACATGTGTACACATTGTTGAAAAATTATAGTATTGCAGACTCAGTAGAATGCTGTGCTCTGAACTGGTGTTCAGTCAAAAGATTGTTTTTTTCAAGGTAATTGATTAGGAGAGAGGAAATTATTTTTTCAAAAATCTTATTAAATACGGGAAGGATGGAAATGGGGCGATAATTATTTAAGTCACTTCTGTCACCTGATTTGAATCAAGGAATTACTTTGGCTTTTTTTAATTGGTCTGGAGAGGTACCAGTTTTTAATGAAAGGTTAATTAAATAGGTCAGAGGAGTAGATATTAAAGATGAGGCGTGCTTTAGTATTTTGGGAGATATGTCATCATACCCAGGCGTATCTGATTTCAGCGTGTTGAGGACTTTTTCAACGTGGGTTTTATTGGTAGGAGCCAAATACATGGAAAAACTTGGTGAATTTTTAAGATATTTTTTAAAGTTAAATTCGTCTTCATTAATCGTGGAACTATTTTTTTGAAAATGTTCATTACATTTCATGGATGTATCCGAGCAAGGTGGGTTTAATTCTATAGTGCGTTTATTGTAACTGTCTGTTCTGCCCATCAAAGAATTTTTTGTTTTCCACTGTCTTTTTGGGTTTCCTTCAAATCAATCAATCATTGGGGGCATACGCCGGGGGGCGCGTCGCCTCGCCCACCCTACGACGCCACTCCCGGGGGTCACCACGCGCGAGTTCCCATGCAGGCTCCTTTCCCATACCAAGCAGCTCTCGACAAGAAACATCAACTTGCCCCAGCCACGAGCCTTGTGGGCGCCCCCTTGGCCTCCTCCACGCCGGATTGTCTCTTACAGATACAACCCGATGGGAAGGATAGGTTTCAGGGTAGCGTGCAACATGCCCATATAGCCGAAGTTGGCGCTGACGGACTATGCAGGTAATAGGCCTCGATTCAGTCTCACGGTGCAATCGCTGATTTGACACGTAATCATCCCAGCGATACCCCATGATTCTGCGAAGACACTTATTACCAAAGGCATTGATTCGTCTCTTCAAGTCACTATTTAGTGTCCATGTCTCACAGCCATAGAGTAAGACAGAGATCATAAGCGACTTGAAGATCCGGATCTTTGTCCTCCTGCACAGGTACCGACAACGCCAAATACTCCCGCTGAGCGAGTCCATAACACCGTGGGCTATGCCAATCCGCCGTAAGACTTCTTGACGTGACCCGCCGTCATTATGGACTGCGCTACCAAGGTATGTAAAACTTTCCAAGATCTCAATGTCCTCGCCACACGCATGAACAGACTGTACTGCTTCATCTAGTAAGTCTCCAAATACCTGGACCTTGGTCTTGAGCCAGGAGACCTCAAGTCCCAAAGGATTTGCCTCCTCGTGCAGCGCCTCGAGAGCCATCACCAGGACCTCCAGCGACTCAGCAAAGATTACTGCATCATCGGCAAAAACAAGATCAGTGATCTTGGTGTTGCCGACGGATGCTCCACAATCACTTTGATCTACAACCTTGTCCAATACCCAGTCCATACAAGCGTTGAAAAGTGATGGGGCAAGGACGCACCCTTGCCTCACTCCTGTATTCACAGGAAAGAAGCTGGATATACCTGCCCCACACTTCACAGCACTCTCAGTCCCAGAATACAGACCAGTTACCAAACCAATAGTCCTTGCAGGAATCCCTCGAAGTCGCAGAAGATCCCAGAGTGACTCACGATGCAATGAGTCAAACGCCTTCTTGAGATCAACATAGGCTGCAAGCATCCCCTGTCGAAACTCACGTCGGTGTTCCACCAGGACACGAAGCGCTAGGATACGGTCCGTTGTTGACTTACCAGGCGTGAACCCAGACTGCTGAGGTCTCTGATGCTTCACCAGATGACTGCGAATTCGTGTCAGCAATAGATGGGCAAGCACCTTGCCTGGTACGCTGAGCAGTGTAATACCGCGGTAATTGTTGCAGTCCTGACGGTCCCCTTTCCCTTTCCAGATAGGGACGACCAGCCCCCTTTTCCAGTCAGGAGGAATGGTACCTGATTGCCACACGGCAGTCAGGACAGCATGCAACCCGCGGATCATGGCCTCACCCCCAGCTTTGAGGAGCTCCGCACTGATATTACAAACACCAGGTGCCTTTCCACCCTTCAACTTTGCTACAGCCTCTCTGACTTCGTCAAGAGAGGGTGCGGTTTCGTCAATGGGAGGATCGGCATCCACTGCCTGTAACCCAGTGGTGTGAAGCTGCTCAGTTGGAGGGTCCACCGTGAACAACTGCCCAAAGTACTCAGCCCAACGAGCCATCTGCCCATCCATGTCCGACACGAGGCGCCCATCTGCTGTTCGAATAGCACTCGCCGAGAAGGAGACTTGGAACGGAGCTTCTTCAGGGCTCGGTAGGCGGGTCGGAGGTCATTAGCGTTCAAATGACCCTCGACATCCTCAGCGAGACTCCTGACATACCTCTCCTTGTCTCTCCTCAGGAGGTTCTAGTCCGGCGTGACAGAGCCCTGTGCTGGTCCCCGGTTCCCAGCCAGCCTGGCAGCGCGACTCTCCTCGATTTTCTCCAGCGTCTCCGTCGAGACAAAACCACGCCTTGACCTCGGGCGCTCCCCAATACACTCCTTGGCAACCTGTAGAGTTTCACGTTTGAAGGTATCCCACAGTTTACAGGATCCCCGAGAGCACCGAGCACATCAAACCGATTGAGACTGCCACCGCATACTCATGAGCACATGTCAAGTCCTTCAGTTTCTCAAGATGAAACACAGTATGGTTACCTCTGAGATCTCTGACTTGACAGAACTTTAGTGTAGCAACAAAAGTTGTGACTGTTCCAATGGTTTCCTTTTGGTTTCCTAA
>JACEEZ010001051.1:0-18014 GCA_016584305.1 Chionoecetes opilio | reverse complement strand
GCATGGCGACGGGGCTGAGGTGGAAGTCCGTCATCCCCCAATAGGATGGAATCTTCAACTAGGATGGGCTCCTTCGTAGAAATTATCCCAGAAGTTTGCGAAGTCTACATTCCTCCTGTGCAACAAAGAGACTCAGTCGTTTATTTGCGCTGAACGCCTTCTCGTAAAAACGTTGGCCTACTCCTAGTCTGGGGAAATTCCTGAAATAATGATATGATTAGTTTTTTAGTCTTGAATTTCCGGATCAACTTCCTGTACTTGTCCGTGAATTTCTTCAGTCCGTCTACTTTTACGTCGTTTGTTCCTGCATGGATGACATAGAAAGTGTTTCGTTAGTGTTCTTTGTGACGTCCTCGCAGGCTGCAGTGATGTCCGTCGAGTCTTGCTCTGGGGAAACAGAATGCGCTTGCCTTTGTCACTCGTGAACCCTACCACAAAACCCCACCAATTGTCCCTCGGAGATTGAGTCCCCGATCAATCTGGTCTCAGTGTACGTCTTCCTTCATTTCGCCAAGAACCTGAAATTTGTTGTAAGTTTTGATCGTTTAGGGCGCCTTGACTGCTGTTGGTTCGTCGTGCTCCTCGCCTTACGGAGCAAAGGGAGCCGGGGAAGGAGAAGAAACGAGGGAGCGGGGGAAGGAGGAGGAGGCCGCTAGAGAGTGAGAGGAGAAGGAGTGGAGTGAGAGAGCAGGAGGAGGAGGAGGAGGAGGTGGGAGGAGGAGGAGGGAGGAGGAGGAGGAGGAGGAGGGGAGGAGAGAGGAGGAGGAGGAGTTGGAGGCGGAGGAGGAAGAATGGGGAGGAGGAGGGGAGGAGGAGCGACGGAGGAGGGTGGAGAAGGAGGTAGGAGGAGGGTGGAAGGAAGGAGGAAGTAGAGGTAGGAGGAGGTTGGAGAGGTGGAGGGCTGGAATGAGATGAAGGGGATGTGGATACGTTGGGCCGGTAGATCTATAGGAGGTGGAGTGATCTTAAGGTATAGGTGGAGGGGTGTGCGGGGGAAAATCTGGGGAGAGGGGATTAGGAGGAAGGGGGTATGAGGAGGAGGTGTTACTCGAGGCGGAAGAAAGGGATAGAGGAGGGGCGCGAAGAGTGGGGCGAGGTGGTGGCAGATGTTTGTGGGGTGGAGGAACTATGGCAACAGCTTCCGTAGACTGTTCATAACTCTCACGGAGACTGTCATGACTCTTCCTTAAGATCATTGTCAGTCGAGGGTTTTCTTCTTGCTTGTTTGACAAACACAAAGTCTACAGGCTGTGGAGTTCTGAAATATTGTGGTGCGAACTTTCCACTGCAACTCAGACACTTGCGTAGAATGGAGGCATGCTGAAAAATAAAATATTATGCGCTGCGGGATTTGAATAGATGTACGGCAAACTCGACTTTAACAAACTGAAAACTTTAAGACAAAGTATGTATAATGCGCTTGTGTTATATCTGTTGGAAGCGTGGCGCGCTCTCTCTCTCTTCTCATCTCTTGTCTCTCTCTCTCTCCCTCCTCGTCGTCTCTCGGTCTCTCTCTCCTCTCTCATCTCTCTCTCTCTCTCTCTCATCATCTCTCTCTCGTCTCTCTCTCTCCATCGTCTCCTTCTCTCTCTCTCCTCTCTCTCGCTCTCTCTCATCCTCATCGTCTCATCTCTCTCTCTCTCCCGTCTCACGGTCTCTCTCTCTCCTCTCTCCTCTCTCTCTCTCTCTCGTCTCTCTCTCTCTCTCTCTCTCCTCTCTCCTCTCTCTCCGTACTCTCTCTCTCTCTCTCTCTCTCTCCCTCTCCCTCTTCTCCTCTCTCCTCTCTCTCTCCTATCTCGTCTCTCTCTCTTCTCCCCTTCTCCTCTCTCTCTCCTCTCTCCATCTCTCTCTCTCTCTCTTCTCTCTCGTCCTCTCGTCTCTCTCTCTCCCTCTTCATCTCCTCTCTCGGTCTCTCTTCCCTCTCTCTCTCTCGCCTCTCTCTCTCTCGTTCTCTCTCTCTCCTCTCATCTCGTCTTCTCTTCTCTGTCGTCTGCTCTCCTCTCTCTCGGCTCTCCTCTCTCTCTCTCTCTCCATCTCGCTCCTCCTCTCGTCTCTCTCTCCCTGCGCTCTCCTCTCTCTGTGTCTCTCTTCAGGATGGAAAGGAGGGACGCGTGAGCACAAATGGTGGTAGTTCTGTCCCTAGGTAATACTTTCTC
Organism: Chionoecetes opilio; assembly: GCA_016584305.1. Lineage (NCBI taxonomy): Eukaryota > Metazoa > Arthropoda > Malacostraca > Decapoda > Majidae > Chionoecetes > Chionoecetes opilio. The sequence continues at coordinate 15,858 of JACEEZ010001051.1, read as the reverse complement.
AAAACTGAGTGGAAATACACACTTGTACCATTTTAAAGATGCCACGAAATGCTTAGAATACAACTAAAAACTACGTTACGTTATTTAAAAAACAAGCACAAATAAATTGCAAATTAGCATAGACCGTGCAAGTTTATAATTGATTTTACATCACGTATCAATGCGTGTTCCCTGTGTTTTCACGGTGGAGTGTGTGTGTGTTTTAGTTGTATAGATATAAAAGCTCGCTGTATTAAAATGAATGCAGGGTGTGTTACGACGGGAAAATCTCTAAAGAAACTTAGCGTGCGATTTTAACGTGATTTATGCGCAGCGTGAGGTTTGGTAAAGACCCCAGAGACCAAAGTTTTCACTTCCTTGCCGTGTTGGCGGCGAGAAGATGAATGAATGAGAAAAAGGAAGCAGGAGGGGACGAGCAGGTGAAAGGAGCAGAGGAAGGAGCAGGAGGGAGCAGGAGCAGGAGAAGGAGGAGCAGAGGGGAGGAGCAGGCAGAAGGAGGAGTGCCTATGAAGGTGTTGGTGCGGAGCCCAGGTTTGAACCTGATGAAGCGGAGTTGTGAGGGGCGAAGGGAAAGATGCTTGCAGTAACACCTACATAAGAGTCTTATTTCTGTACTATGAAGGTTGTTGGTGCGGCCAGACAGAATTGAACCAATGAGGTTTGGAGTTTTACGGTGAGGAAAAGACGCTACAATAAAGAGTCATTATTTCCGTATGACTCATGCGTATTGTTCCTTAAAACGAAACCACAGGTGTGAACCTCCAAGCTACGATGCCTAGGACACGGGCGTTTCTTTCCTTAATATTGCGGGGGTCGCGTGCAATCCTTGCCTCTTCAATAGTAAAGGCGTACTAGGATGATACCAGACATGGAATCGTCCTGTTCAGGTCTGTCTAAAGACATATCCCAGTAAGGCACAGAATGACTGCCATCCACCTGGTGGCAGAAGAGTAAAACACCATGGATGTGTCTACAAGCAATGGCGGCTTTCTTCCATTGGCTGCCACCAGCTGGACCCACACGCGTGTGAAGGTCTTGGTAATGTCAAGGACTGCCTTCAGTGTAAGCGTGACACTGTACCAAGAAATATTAATACCCTTGATCCCGACGCCGCCTTGTTAAGATCAAGATTAAGCGAGGACGTACACACCCTGCGTAAGAAATCATTCAAACGGGACGTCTGATTCGTGATGTAATAAGAACTAAGTGGTTTCTCAAGGGATGGTTGGTCCTGTTCGGTTGGATTGTGCTGTCCTTCCTGTCTCCACTAACAGCGTCTTTTGCAAATTAAATATGTTCCCTTGTTTGCGCCTCCCGCGAACCGGCGGAAACAGGGAGTCGCGAGCACAGTAAGGACGGCTCTCCCTGTCGGCGAGGGAGAGTTGCGCGCCACTCTGCCGAGAAATCGTCAAGTTTGACTGATAAGTGGCGTCCACCGACGAGCTCACTGTGCCCAGTACGGGCTTAGGAGTATGAGGCCGAAATGAAAGAAGAAAATAGTGGAGCAGGACTGTGAGACGTCATGTGAGTGTGCCTAGTTTTGCCCAACCGAATCGTAAGGCCCCCGCCTGGTGCGTGGCTGTTGGATGCAGGTACAGCGGGCGGGAAGACGAATTAATGAAGCGTCCCCACGTCTGGTGACCAGCTCAGGACTTGCCTGTCCTGATGTGCTGGGAGGCCGAACACGGCTGGTAAGCACCGCCGGGCCGGCACTGCGGCGCCATCCCCGTGGTTCTCCGTGATGCGTGTATGGTGCGGCTGAATGGCAGGTACATGAGAAGAACAAAGACTATTCTGAAGTGATTACATCAATTGTTGACGTAAAACGTCACAGGGAAGCGTTTGTCAGTTCAGGATCTAGTAAGGAAGATCGTAATGAAATATAGAGCGTCTTGCGTTGAGACCCGAAAAAGGAGGAGCTGCGTGTCGGGGGCTTCGTGCTTGGCATGGTGTTGGTGCTAACTGTTACATCCCAGTGCGAGGAAGAGCAGCGGTAAAGCCTCCGAGGCGATTACTCCACCTGGGAGACACGCGTGGAACACTCCATGGTGGAAGGTTGAGTCTGGAGTGCTTGCTTGCGGCAGTGTGGTGGGTCGGCCTGATTCGACTGGTCCCATGTGCACACCCCTGTCACCAGCTGCAGGTGTTCCTGGAGCTTGTTGTGTGCTGGGAGGTGTCGCAGCTACGTGACACGGCACTGTGCCGGAGGCTACCTGATCCTGCAGTCACCACGGGTTACCTGCAGCCTGGGGCCATTCTTGCATCTTGGGGAGAGGCTTTTGAGTTGCGGCTCATGCGGGTATGCAACTGGTTGCACAGGAGCATGAGCCGAGATGAAAGGATAAGGGAAATGTGGAGAAGTGAAGATACGGTGGTGTGCCTCAGTTATGCCTGAGGCAATCGAAGGCCCCCGCCTGCGTGGCTGCTGGAGCCAGTTAAGAGCGGGGGGAAGACGATTGTTGGAGCGTCACTCTGTTGTCAACTTTAGGACTTCCTGTGCTCATGTGCTGGAAGGCCGAGCATGGCCTTGGGAAGCCAAGCGGCAGGCCCGGCGGCGAACGCCATCCCGTCTTACCGCAGCGCGTCTATGGTGTGCGGCGTTGGCAGGATTACGAGAGGACATACACGAAGACTGGCAGGAGACTGAACACAAAGAGAGAGCAGCAGTGGAAAGCCCTCGGCCTTGAATGGCTGCTTGCAAAGCATTGGTGGTGGCGGGGGCTCCGTGAACTGTGCAGCGCATTCCTGGCACCAGCTGCAGATTCCTGGAGGCTGGTGTGCCTGGGCGGCCCAGCCGGACACGGCACCGTCGCGGGGCCTGCACCTGCGGTGCACCCCCATGTGCCGCAGCGTATGGTGCCGGCCGTGGCAGGATTACGAGAGGAATCCCCAGAAGACTGGGCAGGAGTACTGAACACGAAGCGAGATGCACGCAGTGGAAGAGCCCCCGCCTGCGTGGCTGTTTGAGGCAGGGTTACAGTCGCGGGAAGACCAAGCTGGTGATAGCGTCACTCTGGTCAACACTTTCAAGACTTCCTGTTCGCTGATGTGTTGGAAAGCCGAACATGGGCCTGGGAAGCTACGCCGGGCTTGACCTGCGGCGCCATCCTGTGTACCGCAGGCGTTATGGTGCGGCCGTGGCAAGACTTTTAGAAGGAACGCCCTCAAGACCTGAGTGATGAACAATACCATCACGTGGACGTTAAGCCACTGGGAAGGTCATTGAGACTAGAGAAGGAAGGCAAAGAATGTAGGTCGTCTGCGTTTGTAGACTCAGAGAAGAATGAGCTGCCGTGTGGGGGGCTTTCGTGTGTTGGGCAGGGTGATTGGTGCAGCTGCTGCGCCAGCGAGAAGAGCAGGTCGAGAGTCCTCAAGCGATGACTCCACCACGGTTGACGATAATGTCCCGCCTGAAGTGGTGCACGAGGTCTACTTGCGACGTAAGGAGCTGTCACTATGGTGTCTTGAGAAGATGAAAAGATTGATGAGCGAAGACTGGAAGAGACAGACACGAAGAGCTGCGGACACGCGTGGAACACTCTGAGGTGAGAGGCAGAGTCTGGAGTGGCTGTTTGCGGCTCGGTGATTGAATCGCAGGGCCGATGCACTGGTCCATCGGCACTCCCCGCACCAGCTGCGGAGTTTCCTGGGCTTGTGTCTGGGATGGCGCAGCACGGACACGGCAACCGCTGCACCAGGGCCTGACTTGCAGCACTACCGGTGTACGCAGCCTTGTGGCCCAAGCGCATCTGGGAGGTGTATTTCTAGTTTGGCAGCGTGGTAATAGCAACGATGTTGCGGAAGTACGAGCCGCGAAATGAAGAACGAAAATAGTTGTGAGCCTAGGTTGTGTGAAAGACATGGAGTAGTGCCTCAGTTTTGGCCCGAGGCCAATCCGCTGAGGGCCCCCGCTTGGCGTGGTCTGCTGAGCAGCTACAGCGCCGTAGAACTCACGACGTCTTGAGCGTCACTCTGTCTGATACACGCTTCAAGAACTTTCACTGTCGCTGATGTTGCTGGGAGTGCCAGTGAGCAATGTGGCCGGGTAAATCCAACTACCGGGCTTGACCTGCGGCCGCAACCTCCGTGGTCTCACAGCGTGTATGTACTGCGGTCCGTGGCAGGATTACGAAGAAGCACCAGCACAAGACTGTCGGTGAGATCGAGACTGGGGGAGCGAAAAGGAAGTAACAAGCACGGTGGATAGGCCCCTCGCCTGGCGTGGCTGCTTAAGCAGTACAGCGGCGGGAAGACGAATTGGCTGAAGCGTCACTCTTGTGGACCAGCTCGGACTCTTCCTGTCTCGCTGATGGGCTGGTGGCCGAACACGGCCCATTTCGTAAGCCACGCCGGCCGCGCCCAGTTGCGGCGCCACCCCCGTGTTCCCAGCAGTGTGGTGGCGGGGCCGTGGCAGACTATGAGGAAAAACAAAGACAGATTATGAGTGAATGACACCACCATCATGGGACGTACGTCACAGGGAAGCGTTGTCTAGTCAGGAGCTAGAAAAAGGAAGACAAGGAAATATACTCATGCGTTGAGACCCGAAAAAGAGGAGCTGCGTTGTCAGGGGCTTCGTGCTTGGCAGGTGATGGTGCAACTGTTACACAGTGGCGAGGCGAAGTAGCCAAACGGAGGCTCCGGCGATGACTTCACCGCTCAGGGTGGCATCATGTAACTGAAGTGGGCACGATGTATGAAGACACTACACGTGACAACTGCGCAACTAAAGGTGTTTGTGAGCGAATGCGAAGATTGTTGAGGCGAGGACCCGAAAGAGGCAGATCAGAGCTGGGACATGCGTGGAACACTCTCATGTGGATGGATTGTAGTCCTGGCGGAGTGGCTCTGCGGCAGGTGGTGGAGCAGGCTGAGTCCACATGGTCCCAGCAGCACCTTCCTCTGCACCAGCTATAGTAGTTCCTGGAGCTTTGTGTGCTGGGAGGCGCAGCACGGACACGGCACGCCGCATGGCCTGACGCTGCAGCACCACGCGGGTACCGCAGCCTGGGCCCAAAGCTGCATCTGGGAGGCTTTGAGTTCGCAGCGTGGTAATAGCGGACTGTTGCAGGAGCATGAGGCCGAGATGAAAAGAAAGGGAAAACTCTGTAGTCGAAAGGAATGAAGGAATACGGAGTGTGCTCATTATGCCCGGGCCATCGAAGTCCCAGCCTGGCGGTCCTGCTGGAGCAGCTAAAAATCGGTGCGAAGACGATTGTTTGGAGCAGCACTCTGTTCTGTGATCATCTTCAAGGACTTCCTGTTGCTCATGTGCTGGGACGGCCGGGCCTGACCTGCGGCGCCATCCGTGTAACCGCAGCGTGAAGTTGTTTGGTGCGGTGGCCGTGACAAGATTATGAGGAGGAATACACAAAGACTGGCAGGAGACTGAACACGAGCAGAGAGCAGCCGGAAAGCCCTGGCCTTGAAATGGCTCTGCAGGCAGTGGTGGCGGGGGCCCGTGAACTGGTGCAGCGGCATTCCTGGCAGCCAGCTGCAGGAATTCCTGGAGCTGGTTGTGCGGTGAGGCCCAGTCACGGCGACAGCGCGGCCACCTGGTCCGCGGGCCTGACCGTGCGGTGTCCACCCATTGTGCGCAGTGTGGTTGCTCACAGCGCGAGGCAGTGCGCGGCAACCCAGCAACTTAGTTGCCAGAAACACTAACAAGCACTGTGTACCAACACAACAAGTTGTGTAATAAACAAACGAATGACTGAAATAAACTGAAAAATACTAAGAAAAACATATAGAGCAACATATAAACCAAATGGAACGTTTAGTTTGTTGTTTAAGTGCAGAAGAATATTTATTTGTTATAGTAATGGCCCCCCCTGGCCTGTACACTAGACCCTGACTTTTATGCTGGATTTATTTTGAAGAAAAAAAATTTGAATGTGATGAGCAGCGAAGAAATGTGTCACGCTCCATCTGTTCCCTTTGTTTTATCTTAATATCTTATTTCATCCCTTTAATGTTGTATCCATCATTGCATGCTTTATCTATCCTCGCGTATGTACGCATTACACCACAGGGCGCAGGATGTCCAACCACTCACAAGCCCCTCAATGGGGAACCTCCAGAGGCCTATCATCACCCTTAGAAGTCCCACTGCCTACAGGCCACAGACTGTAAAAGAAAAAAAAAAAAAAAAAAAGACAGTTCTTTGAACACCCACCGCTTGTTATCTATTTTCAGGTCTTGTCACTATTATTTATCCATGGAATATATCTCCTCGCGAACTCATTACAATTCACCTCACCATTCCCGTCTTTCTCTTCAACAGTCCCTAGTCTTCACTTCCGTTACTTTTTCTTCATAATTCAAGTCCTTCATTATCAAAGGTATTATTAATGCGATAATTGTATTTTCTTCTTACTTTACTTTTTTTTACGGTACCCTCGATTTTTTCTTTGTTCAGGGGTTTTTAAACTACATATGCCATCAATAGTATCATTAACCAAGAAAAATATAAAACACTCAACTCTTGATACAATTGTAGTACCCATTTCAATATTTTGTCCCCATCCCTACCTATGGGATGGTGCGTCCAAGCTGCCCTCGCCCCGCCCCCTAACTTATGACATCATAACAACAATAGTCACACACTTCTACCTCTTCGTACAACAACACAGTGAATTTAGAGTAATCTCGTGGCACACCACCAACCTCACCACCTGCACGCGGCACAACCTGCTTCCAGATGAACATGAACGCAACATCACAACTAACAATGTGATCAATTGCCACATTGATAACACTGTTCGACAAAAAAAAAATCGAAGATAGATTCTTGACTACAATGAAGCTGATTATAAGGTAAATCGACCCTGCTGAAACTCAACTGATGTCAAATTAATCTATCACGTCCAGTTTTTGAGAACCCAGACGAATTCTAGGTTTTATCCTGGCTATAAGTGGTTTCATTTTAAAACTCTTTAATCTTGTTCTTTTTCTCATTGTATTTGTGGTCCTTATTTAGGGTCTGCGTTTCGTCAGTGTTTTTGCTCAGTGTAGTTTGTGCAGTGGAGCCGGGGAGGTCGTGTGCGCGCTGCGTACTTTGTATCCTGTAGCGGTATAGCAGCGGCCTGTGTAGTAAATTTTTGAACCTCCTTGAATTTCGTACAGCTATTGACATAATGTTTAAACTTTTGGTTTGTCCTTTGCAGATATGATGTGTTTGATTTAGTGGATTCCTAATTTTAGTTGTTACCGTATATAGTACCCTTGTACCGGGCTGTGATGGAGCGCGTAACTGTGTGAATGCATCGGACAGTTTTTGGTTACATATTTGGAATTTTTACCCTGACAGTCTGAAGAAACCTCTTACCAGAATGTTAAAGCACTTATCTACATTACTCAAGTGGGCCGTATAGCGTGATCAAGATAAGGAAGTGGGGCCCCTCACGTAGCATGCACCTCCTGTGTGAACCACTTGAATGAATGGATGCGTGGCAAAACGGCCAGCAGGCCATGGCATTCGGCGGCATCCCAATGTTTTGGGCTTTGGGAACAAAACGATCCAGTACTGACTGCTACTCTGCCTCACTAACATCAAAGGATATTCAGTAAAAACGCGAGCCTAAAATCAGGTATCCTGAACGTAACCTTCTGCCATCAGGCCTGTCCACATGGTCTGATCTCCCAAGTTGCCAAATGTTCCCAATTGCAAGTGCTATAAGTGATCATATTCGACGAGGAGGAATCCTCCATGGATACAGACTTTCAAGAATGCAGACAACAGAGAGCCCAAAAATTCATCAGTCAGAAATGCACATGACCTGCTTAGGGACCTAGATCTCCCAAGGAGAAAAGTGAAGTCCTTGTGGATCTCGTCCAGAGGCAATGGAATTTGCTACCAGAAGGAGTCTCGCTCAACCTTCAACTTTTCGTCGTAGACATAAACGCAACCTTTCAAAGCTATCTTCAAGATCGGAACAACAAGCTCTGATTTACTGTGACTCTTATGATGTTCACACTTCATTTCGGAAACAACGTTCGGAGTGCCTCACACTTTATGATAAGAGTGAGTGGCGGCTGTTCATATAGATTCAGGATAAAACACGCTAAAGGCCGTTTCTTTTCTTACTGCATAGGGATATAAGCTTCCGCATTGTTCCAATTGCATAGGCCATGCAAATGAGTGCTAATATACTTATGCACTATGAAGACTCTCGTTTCTGCTGTTTAAATATGAAAAACATCAGTGGAATCTGTGTGGGGACCGGAAGGTAATCTCCTTGCTTCTCACAGGACTCCAGTTAACCTTAAGTTTACGACTAGCCATGTGTTTCCTTTGGTTTTGTCTGGACTCTATAGCGAACAGCAACATTACAAACAAACGATGGCCAGCACGACCGAAAGACCTCACCTGGCAGGTTCCAACCTGTATGTACAAACCTCTTGTTGACAGTGAAAAGGTGTACTTAACCTCCATTGCGTCCTGAAACTTGGTTAATGAAAAATTATTGCTGACAAGGCCATGGATCAAAATGGTTGCTGGCTTCAGATATTAGCAAAGTTCTGAACGCACTGTATCTGATCCAAAGTAAAGGCAGGTGTTTTCATGGTCCTCAAACATCTCCGCTCAACTACTCAATGATGATGACTATTGTAAAGAGCCTAATGCCCTGGAAAGCTGCTTGGAAGAGCTTTTTTGGCTGTTATAAAGAACTACCTAGTTAATGTTCGCAGGTGCATCGAATTATGAGGAACTTGTAAAGACATGTTTGAAGAGTTACCGATGTTGCGCTTGGGGCCGATGTCCTACTCAAATCCACTTTTTCCATTCACATCTTGATTTCTTCCCAAGCGAAGCTTGCCGCGGTCAGTGATGAGCAGGGGGGAACGTTTCCACCACACATTCCACCCATGGAAACCCGATACCAAGGACGATTCAGTCCCAACATGATAGGGGACTATTGCTGACGCTACATAACGTGAAGGTAGCTGCTCGCTACAACGAAAAGAGCAACTACGATAATCACTTCTGTGTCTGATGTACTATGGAGCAGGTTGAGTACTTTTGTGTGTTAGGTATATTTTTGATCATATGTATATTTCATACCAATTTGAGATCTTGACTGTTCTTCTGAGAACAGTCTAATCTGACTGTTCTTCGAACTAGCGGCATCTTTCTCTCAAAAAAAGAGCGAGTTGTGTTTCCAACATACAGATATATATTGTTATATATATAGATATAGATATATATTATATATATATATATATTATGGCCTTTATATATATATAATATATATACAGTCCAAAATTTTACTGTGATTTGGCATATTTTCGGTATTTCCAAGATATGGCACATTTTCGGATATTTTTGGAACATAATTTAAGTATAGTTGTTTTGGCCAGATTATATTCCATTTTAGGTCCTAATAAGCCGCATACACCACCATAATTTAATTACGAGTAATATATATTAACGTAAGGGGATTGTTTTCGATTAATTATCTAATATTTATATACGTAGATAATTCTAATCCCTATTAAAATTTAAAATGCTGATATTTCAAAATAACTATAACCGTGCTAGAGAAAAGCAATGATGCCATTTTTTTAAATCATCAGCAAGAATGCTTCCCACCCACAACAATGATCTCAGCCTCATTTTTGGTGTCGACAATCGAAGTGTAATATTTACTACTGATAATGAAAAATTTCCAATCTCAATGGCAGTAATGATGATATTTATAGTAAATAGGCGAATTTTGGTACAGTGATGCTTATAAAGGATGATAAGGACTCATGATAAATTCGATAATACTTGAATAATAATGCTGATTGCTAATAGTACTCACGATAGGTATCACTTATAATGGTATGATAATTTTTGATAATGATAGTACATCAAAGATAAAGAAGATATGCAATAGGGATCGTATCAATAAGAAACACACCACACACACGCACACACACACACACCTCACACACAACACACACACCCACACACACACCACACAGCAAACACACACACGGACACACACACACAACACTTCAACACACACACCACACTACAACACCACACTACACCACACACCCAGGCGCATCAACACACACAAACACACACACAACACACACAGACTACACAGTTGTCTCTCTCACTGACACTCAGTCTCGCGCTTCTCTCTGAATATAGCAGGTTTGTAACTTCTGCATAGATTCTTACTATTAAAAATATATATATTTTTATTTTATGAAAAAGAAAATATATTCCACAACAACTTATTTTCTCATAAGCTCTATGTCATTTCTCACTCATACGGGATGAACCTTTTGTATATTTTTTTTCTAGATATGTATCAATGCCTTAACAATACGTTTAATACATTCTCTCTCTCTCTCTCTCTCTCTCATCTCTCTCTCCGCCTCTCCTCACCTCTCTCTATCTACCTCTCTCTCTCTCTCTCTCTCTCTCTCTCGTCTCCTCTCCCTCTCTCTCTCTCTCTCTCTCTTCCTCTCGTCGCTAACTCCTCTCTCTCTCCTCTGCCTCTCCCTCTCTCTCATCTCTCTTCTTCTCTCTCGATCCTTCTCCCCTCCTTCTCTCCTCTCTCAGTCCTCTCTCTCTCTCTCATACATCTCTCTCTCTCTCATCAATCTATCCTTCTCTCTCTCATCTCGATCATCTCTCTCACCGGGGGGAACCCAAAAAGGGGGGAAAGGCAAAATAAAAATTTTTTGGGGAAAAAGGAAAAAAACCCCAAAAGGGGCCGGGTTGGAACACTCTCATGTGGAAGGATTGAGTCTGGGTGGCTGCTGCGGCAGTGGTGGAGCAGGCTGATTCACTGGTCCAGCAGCACCCCCCTGCACCATATGGAGTTCCTGGAGTTTGTGTGGGGGGAGCCAGCCGGGCACGGCCCCGCCGCGGGGCCCGACCTGCAGCACCACGGGGGTGTCCCAGCCTGGGGCCCCAGCTGCATCGGGGAGGCTTTGATTCGGCAGGTGGTAATGCAACTGTTGGGGGCATGAGGCCGAGATGAAAGAAAGGGACGGTGGAGAAGTAAAGATAGGGAGTGTGCCCAGTTATCCCGGGGCCCATCGAAGGCCCTGCCTGGCGGGCCCCTGGAGCAGCTAAATGGGTGGGGAAGAGAGTTGTTGGAGAATCACTCTGTTGATCACTTCGGATTTCCTTTTTGCTCATTGCTGGGGGGGCCGGGCCCCTGACCTGCCGCCATCCCTTGTACCGCGCGTGATGGTCCCGGCCTTGACAAGTTTAAATGGGGAGGAAAAACAAAAGCTGGCAGAGACTGAACACAGAGAGGCAGCAGTGAAAGCCCGGCCTTAAAGGCGCTTCACAGGTGGGGGCGGGGGGGCCCGTGAACGGGGTTGACCCCATTCCGGGGCACCAGCTGCGGGAATTCCTGGAGCTGGGTCTGGGGGGGCCCCAGCACGGGACACCCCACCGTCGGGGGCCCCCTGACCTGCGGTGCCCCCCATTTTGTCCCGCAGTTTTGGGTGGCTCAGGCGAGGCAGGGCGCGGCACCAGCAACTTCGGCCAAACACTAAAAGCTTGTAACAACACAACAAGTTTGAAATAAAAACGAATGCTAAAATAAACTGAAAAAATACTAAGAAAAACAATATAGAGAAAAACATATAAACCAATGGAATTTTTATTTTTTTGTTTAAAGTGGGGAGAATATTTTTTTTTTGTTATAGTAATGGCTGCCTGAACCAGAAAACTAAATTTTTTTTGATGATTTTTTTTGAAAAAAAAAAATGTATGAAGCGAGAAAGTGTCCAGCTCCAATCTGTTCCCTTTGTTATCTTAATATCTTATTTCTCCCTTTAATGTTATCATCATTGCAGCTTTATATATCCCCCCTGGTATGTACGCATTACCCCCGGGCGGGGGCCCCAACCATCACGCCCTCAAACCCTCCGAGCCTTCATCACACTTTAGAATTTCACTGCCTACGGCCAAGATGTAAAAGAAAAAAAAAAAAAAAAAAAAAAAAAAAGGGTTTTTGACCCCCTTGTTTTTATTTTCATGTCTTGTCATATTTTATCATGAATTATCTACTTCCCGTCATTACATTCATCACCTTTCCCCTTTTTTCTCTTCCAACGTCCCCTTAGTTTTTCTCACTTCAGTTACTTTTTTTCTAATTCAACCCTTTCATTATCAATATTATTTAATGATATTGAAAATTTTTTCTTTACTTTTTTTTTTGGGTACCTCATTTTTTTTTTTTTTTAAAGGGTTTTTAAACACTTATCCAAAAAATATGTATCATTAACAAAAAAAATTTTAAAAAAACACTAAACCTCTGTAATTTAGTACGCTTTCAATATTTTGAAACCCCTATATGGGGTTCCAAGCTGCCTCGCCCCCCCCCTAACAAAAGACAATCATAAAAACAATAGTCACCACTTTAACCTCTTAGTAACAAACAACATGGAATTTGGAAAGAATCCGGGGCCCCCACCTCACCCCCTGCAGCGGCACAACCGCTTCCGGATGAACATGAACGCAACATCAAACAAAAAACAATGAGACCCCTTGATATTGATAACCTGGTCGAAAAAAAAAAATCGAAGATATGGTTCGGGACTAAATAAACTTTTAGGAAAATCGACCCTGCTGAACTGAACTGGTTCAATTTAACTCATCACGTCATTTTTGAAAACCCAACGCAATTCATAAAAAAAATATGGGAAAAACAGCAGAAATGGGTTTTCCCAAGTTTTCTTTTTAAAACTCTTAATTTTTTTCTTTTCTAAAGCCTTTTTACAGTGAGTGTTTTTGAGTCAGTGTAGTTTGTGCGGGGAGCAGGGAGGGTGTGCGCGCCTGCGTATTGGCGGGGTTTAGCAGGCTGTGTTAATTTTTTACCTACTGATCTACACTTTTGACATATGTTTAAAATTTTTTATTTTTCTTTGCAATATGATGGTTTTTTTTAGTGGTTTCCCTAATTTTATTTTTGGTTTCCCCTTATTACCTTGTACCGGGGCTGTGAGGACGCCGTAACTGGTGAATGCTCGACGTTTTTTGTTACATATGTGGAATTTTTACCCCTGACATTTTGAAAAAACCCTCTTACAAAGAAGTTAAAGAGCTTATCTACATTACTTCAAGTGCCGATGGTTATCAAGAAAAAAGATTTTGGGCCCCTCACGTGCATAAACCCCTTTGGGGGAAACCCACTTGAATGAATGGATGCGTGGCAAAGGGCCACAGGAGGCTTTCGGCATCCCAATGGTTTCGTGAAAAAAAGGATCACGTACTGACGCTACTTCTGCCTCACTAACATAAAAGGATTTTCAAAAAAAACGCGAGCTAAAATAGGTATCCGACGTCCTTTGCCACCCCGGCCTGTGCCACATGGTCCTACCCCCATTCCCAAATGTTTCCAATTGCAAGTGCTATAAGTAAAATCAATTCAACGGGAGGAGGATAATCCCATGGATACAGACTTTAAAGAAATGGCAGACAAACAAAAAGAGCCCAAATTCATCGTCAGGAATGCTACATGCCCCTTGCTAGGGCCCTAGATTACCCGGAGAAAAGGAATCCTTGGGATCTCGTTTTGGGGAAATGGAATTTGCTAAAGAGGATTTTCATCCCACGTTTCGTGGGGACAAAAAAGAACTTTCAACTTTTTTCAAGAGGGAAACCAGCTCTGTTACTGCTTTGATGTTGACCACTCATGGAACACTTTTGTGAGTCTCAAAAATTTTAAAAGAGTGAGTGGCGGGCGTTCATGGATTCGGGGAAAAAAACCGCTAAAGGCCGTTCTTCTGCATAAAGGAAAAACTTCCGAATGTTCCCTTTCCCCCCCTTTTGGGCCATGAAATAAGTGAAATTTGCAACCTATAAAAACTTCCTTATCGCTGTTAAATATGAAAAAAATCGTGGGAAACGTGGGGGACCTGAAGGGATCTCCTTCTTCAGGCTCCATTAGGTTACACTAAGCCCTTGGTTTTCTTTTTTTGTGGGACTCAGAGCGGGCGCAAACATTACAAAAAAAAGGAATGGCCAGCCGACCGAAAGCTCACCTTGGGAGGTTCAATGTATGTACACCTCTTGTTGACAGTGAAAAAAGGTGTATTACCTCCATTGGGGTCCCCGAAACTTTGGGGTTTAAAGGAAAAATTTTGTGAAGGCATGGATCAAAAATGGGGGGGTTTTAATATTGCAAAGTTTGAAAAACACTGTATCTGAAGCCAAAATAAAGGAAAGGGGTTTTTTAATGGTCCTCAATTCGTCAACTACTCAAAATGATGACTTTGTAAAAAAGCCTAACGCCCTGGAAAAGCGCTTGGGAAAAGCTTTTTTTGGGTGTTTTAAAGAACACCCCAGTAATGTTGAAGCATCAATTAGAGGGAAATTGAAATGACATGTTGAAGAGTTACCATGCGCTTGGGGCTCATGTCACTCAAAATCCACTTTTTCCCCTTTACATCTTGATTTCTTTCCCAAAAGAACTTGGCGCGGTCAGTGATGAGCAGGGGGGAAAGTTTTCCCCCCAGGACATTCCCCCAAATGGAAACCCGATACCCAAGGCGATTCAGTCCCACTGATGGGGACTATTCTGGGCGCTACAACGTGAAATAGCTGCCCACAAACGAAACAAACTACAGAAACACTTTGAGTACTATGGGGCAGGGGGAGTATTTTGTGTGTTGGTATAGTTTTGATCATATGTATAAATTTTAAAACCAATTTGAATCTTTACTGTTTTTGAAACCGTTAGATCTGACGTTTTCGAACTAGCCATCTTTCTCTCAAAAAAAATTCGGGGGAAATTGTGTTTCCAAATACAGATTTTTTTATAATATAATAATTAAAATATATATTTTATAATTTTTATATAATATATATTTTATCTATAATAAAAATATTTATTATTTTTTGATATTTGGGTATTAATTTTAATTTTTATATTTAAATATTTTAATTTTTTAATATTAAATATCAAAAAAAAAAAATAATTTAATTTAATATATATATAATAATTTTTTATTTAATTATTATAAAAAATATATCTATATAATTTTAAAATTTAAAAATTTAAAATCGATATTAAAAAAAATATTTAAAAAAAGAAAAATTATTTTTAAATCAAGAAAAAACTTTTCCAAAAAAATATTAAATTTTTTTTACAATTAATATTTTTAAAAATAATAAAAATTCAATCTAATTCTAATTTAAAATATTTTAAATAAAATTTAATACTTATAAAATAAATATATATAAATTATAATATGATAAAAAATATATAATATATATATATCAATAATTTTTATAATTTTATAATGAAAATTTTAAAATAAAAAATATAATATATTTTAATAAAAAAAAAAAAAAAAAAAACCCCAAAAAACCCCCCAAAAAACCCCAAAAAAAAAAAAAAAAAAAAAAAAAAAAAAAAAAAAACAACCACAAAAAAAAAAAAAAAAAATAAATTTTCCTAAAATCTTTTCTTTAATAATTTTATTTAATAATTTTATAAAAAAAAATATATATTTTTTTTTTATTTAAAAAAAAAAAAAAAAAATATTTAAAATTATTTTTTTAAAAAATTATGATCTTATTTTTAATAAATTTTTATATTATTTATCTAAATTATCAAATTAATTAAAATTTTTTTTTTTTTTTTAATTTTTAAAAAATTTTTTTTTTTTTTTTTTTTTTTTTTCTTCTTTTTCCTTTTCCTTTCCTATCCTTTTTCTTTTTCCCCTTTTTTTTTTCCCGCTTCCCCCCCCCCCCCCCCCCCCCCCCCCCCCCCCCCCCCCCCCCCCCCCCCCCCCCCCCTCCTTCTCTCCCTCTCTCTCCTTTTTCTCCCCCCTTTCCTCTTCTCTCTCTCTTTTTTTTTTTTCCCCCCTCTCCCTCTCTCTCTCCTCCCCCTC
>JACEEZ010001049.1:97500-98502 GCA_016584305.1 Chionoecetes opilio | reverse complement strand
GTATTTATTATAATTTAAATGTTTGGCAAATTTAGATTTCCCAACACAATGCTACCACATTATTGTGTTCCACGATGTCTCAACTATTTTAATTATGCATTTTAAACTATTACTTATTTACATAATATATATATATATATATATATATATATATATATATATATATATTATAATAATTTTTTTTTTTTATATATATTTTTTTTTTTTTTTTTTTTTTTTTTTTTTATAACATATGTGCCTATAGCGCCTGTAGGCAATGGTGACCCAGGGCTCGGATGGTAGGCTCTGGAGGTTCACTTGAGGCCTCTGATGGTTGGTCCTCGCCCGTGGTGGCGCAGGCAGGATTCTCAGGCGCAGGCAGGCAGGATTAGTGACGCCTGTGATTAGAGGCTCATGCCGCCCCCCTGTGTCCTCCGATGCACTCGCAATCGAAGATAGAGTTGATGGGCAGGGCATGTGGGTGTTCGACGGTGCAGAAAGGTTTTGGGTAAGTAACGTAACATATTACTAGGTTACTTACACCACAGTTACCCACACTGATACACCCACACAGATTGTATCAGGCGAGGTCTTGTCAATTTTTTCCTTATATTTCTACAGTCCATTACATTCTTTTACTGACACAGTAATCCCAGCCGATCCCACTCAGATTCTCAGAGATCCCACCGCTGCCACCATTTATATAAGTCTGATAATTGTAGAGACTTATCTGGTATGAGTTAAAATGGTACTTCCAGCTTTGTACGCATTTATTTAGAGTCCAATAAGAATTGTAGAGATTACAACCAAGTACAATGAATGTCTTGAGCACAGCCAGGAGTGCCGGACGGAGAGAGTGACAGGTGCGTGTTGGTAGTGTCGATGTCCGAGGGCTTCTCCTCCTCGTGATTCTGGCTTCTTATCACTTCTTGTTGATCCTATACTTTATTGCTGACAACTAGGCATTTGCCTGGTGACATATTTGAGAGTGCAAGCTGTTCATGGGTCTCACGGTGAAACAGA
>JACEEZ010001049.1:80000-92500 GCA_016584305.1 Chionoecetes opilio | reverse complement strand
CACCACAACACCACAACACACACACACACACACACACACACAACACACACACAACACACACACACAGCACAACACACACACCAACACACACACACACACACAACACACACACACACACACACACACACACACACACACACACACACAACACACACACACACACACACACACACACACACACACACACACACACACACACACACTCCTATATTCATTACAACCGCTTAGAAAAATCGAAAAAACTTCACGAGGAACTTTTTTTCTCCATGCCCCGTAACACAAAATACTGGACAAACTTGAACACTTTTATAGAGGAAAGAAATTTGCATGGCGAGACAATCAGGATGGCGGTGGCAAGCATCTCCACCTCGGCGATGTGTGTAAAGTTGAGATAAAATCGTGGCCCGCGGAGATATTTTCATTTTCCGCGGCTCAGGGAAGCTCTACAACGTACCCTTATTGTGCCATTGTGTGTGAGCCTTGCAGAGCCACCCAACACCCGCCCTACGCACGCACGCACGCACGCACGCACACGTACACGCACACACACACACACACACACACACACACACAATTATGTTATTAATTAATTAATGTTATTCAAAAATGATGTATTTATTGCATATCAATAAGGGGTTGCACTTGGCCATCATTCTTAGACAGTGTGTTCAAGGCTCAGAAGGCAATTCTACGCGTTCTAACCTTCAAGAAAAAAATTGATGCAACTGAGGAGATATATTCATCTTTAAATTTATTAAAAGTCCCTTTTATCCATAAATACTTCATGTTGATAACTATATTCAATTCTATAAAAAAGAATGATAACATTTTCCAGCTACAAGATCATGCTCATAATACCAGAAGAAATCAAATTAATTAAGTATGTCCTCCATTTAGAACAACACTATACAGTAATTCTATCCTGTGTCTCGGTCCTAAGGTGTGGAATTCCTTACCTAGTCTAGTAAGAAACAATATTTATGTTTGTACCGTTAACAGCTTCAAATATAGAATAAAAAAGTATCTTTTGCATTCACAAGCACAATGAAAGAATACATATAATATCTGAGCTCTTTTTTGCTGCACATATGATATCATATTGTAAGGGTCACTTGTATACTTTGTTAATATTTAGATAATTCAAGTAAATTTCAATGATTATGTTGTGTATGTGTACATTGTGTGTGGATGAGTGTGTGTGTGTGTGTGTGTGTGTGTGTGTGTGTGTGTGTGTGTGTGTGTGTGTGTGTGTGTGTGTGTGTGTGTGTGTGTGTGTGTGTGTGTGTGTCACTGTGTGTGTGTGTGTGTCACTGTGTGTGTGTGTGTGTGTGTGTGGTTTCATCTATTTTATGTGTATGAATATATTTACTGTATGCTCTTATATGCTTTTGCATATGTATAAACACTGCTTGGTCGCCATCCGACCAGCTGTCAGTCCGTCGGACAGACCAAAATCAACCCACTCACGATCCAATCTGGTTGGATCCAACCAGATCTGTCCGATGTTCGTACGACCAGATCGCACCGTGGATGGGGGCCTTATGGTATGTATATATGTTACATAATAATATGTTTGTATGAGTACGTGTGTGTGTGTTTATAGATAGTATACGTTAGTATGAGTAAGGATATTTACAGATGTCTTGTATGAATACTACATAGAGATGATATAATAGTCTTCGCTCTGGAATGTGCACATATTACCTTGCTTAATAACTGGGTCTGCTAACGAGAGTTTTCTCAGCAGACTTTTCCACGAAAGGTTAATGATGAATTTAATATTTGTGTGTATTCTTATGGCAATAAAATATTTGAACTTGAACTTGAACTTGAACACACACACACAAACACACAAACACGCACACACATACACGCACACGCACACGCACACGCACACGCGCACACGCACGCACATACACACACACACACACACACACACACACACACACACACACACAACACACACCAGGAAACACCCGCCCTGTATAGTTTGTGTAAGTACGTCTTTTCCTTCCCGAGCCTGAACACTTTAAGCACCGAGCAAACATTTCGCGTCCATGTAAGTCAGGCGCGCGGCAAAGCAAGCAGCGTGTTGTATAAGCTTTCCGTCAGGAGTGATGTCAGGGGCTTGCTAAGTGCCTTCACGGGGCCGCCTGAAGGAGAATAACCCTATAGTCGCTTCCCCCATACGCTGTGCTCCCCTTATCAAGCCCTCGGCGACCCGGTGCTAACTAACTCACACCTCCTGAAGATCCTCCACGTAACATGCTGGCCTATGCACTCTACTTTCAGGAGACTTGACAGCACAAGTTTATTTTTTTTTTTTCTTTACATCACAAAGGACTGGTCAAGGGCAAAAAAAAGAAGTAACATAAAGCCCGCTTAATTGCTAGTGCCTATAAAGAAGACAGTAAGAGAATAAAGAAAGGGGGGTGGGCCAATTTAGTTCGGGAGGTGTCTTGTTACTCCTCTCTTGAAAAACTTTAAGTCGTAGAAAGGAGGAAAAATAGAAACCGAAAAAGAGTTCCAGAGTTTATTTACATAAGACAAACAACTGTGTTTCTACTGTGTTTCTACTATAAGTGTACAAGTTAATTAAAGAAAATGGGGGTAGATTACATAGAAGGGGGGTGTACAAGAATAAAAAGAACAAACACAGAAATACAGATAAGGCACCACAGCATAACCAGTGAGATGTAGTGCCAGGGTGACTGATACCCGGCACTCTTATTTCAATCTTCTCTCTCTCTCTCTCTCTCTCTCTCTCTCTCTCTCTCTCTCTCTCTCTCTCTCTCTCTCTCTCTCTCTCTCTCTCTCTCTCTCTCTCTCTCTCTCTCTCTCTCTCTCTCTCTCTCTCTCCTCTCTCTCCTCTCTCTCCTCTCTCTCTCTCTCTCTCTCACACACACACACACACACACACACACACACACACACACACACACACACACACACACACACCTACACACACACACACACATACACATACACATACACATACACGCACACGCACACGCACACGCACACACACACACACTTACTGAAGGTGATGGCTCATAATAAAGACAGTGCCGTTGTTTCCCTTCAGGCGTGTGGCGGTACTTTTGTTGTCTTGTATATGAATAAGACAACCAAGGCGATATTCAAGTATGCAATCATGAAGCGTCCCTCTATCTAGCATGTCCACTGTGCCTATACAATTGTTCTCCCCCGCCCAGCCACCGCGACACTGCCACGACATTAATTCCCCTTTCTTTATTATCTTACTGTCTTCTTTATAGGGACTGGCAACTAAGCGGGTTTTTTGTTACCTCTTTATTTTCTTTTTACCTTGGCCAGTCCTTTGTGAAGTAAACAAAAAGAGTATTCAAGAGATTAAAAAGGCTTAAACACTATTGATCCTCTAAATAATCTAATTTGCTTACTGTAGGTAGTTGATAACCGTTTAAGCGAGAATAGTGTGTAATCCACCTCTAATTGACATCAAACAGGTTGCATTAACTGGTTCTACATATTCAGTGACTTTTTCAAATCCATACCCTTAACAACCATGAGCAAATATGAGAACAATGATGCATATTACAAGTTATCTCACCCCTTATACAAGTTATCTCACCCCTTATACAAGTTATCTCACCCCTTATACAAGTTATCTCACCCCTTATACAAGTTATCTCACCCCTTATACAAGTTATCTCACCCCTTATACAAGTTATCTCTTTCCCCCAGTCAGCACAGGAAGGCTTATTGTTCTTATATTGGAATGGACTCAGTCATCAGATAGTTAGTGCAGAGTCAATAGGGAGTTTTAAAAAGAGGCTAGACAATTTCATGGATGGGGATGAAAGGTGGATGTACTGTATACGTAGTGTTAAGTAACAGGAACTACCACATGTAGGTCTCATGGCTTCTTGTAGCTTCCTTATTTCCTTATGTTCTTATGCTCTTTTAACTATAACGAAACCTGGAGGCAGCACAGAAGCAAACGTTGCATAACATTATGAGAGAAGGAAAAAATCAAACCGCAGCGTACAGAGAGACATCACGATCGTCTACCTAGTAATACCCTGACACCAACCTATAGAATGTGAAGAATTAAGGCATACATAACAAGAAGAGAGTAAAATTGCTACTCAAAATAAGACATGCATAACGAGAAGAGAGTAAAAATGCTACTCAAATTAAGGCACGCATAACGAGAATAGAGTAAAAATGCTACTCAAATGAGACTGTTTTGGTTAAGGTAATAGATACTACATACCGCCAGAATTTTAATTTCCTAATTTCTTTTGTGGACCTCGGATTGTTCATATACGAGTGGTTGTTCATATAATTCTTAGGTACATATTCTTATAATTCTTTTAAAGTTGGTTTCGTGCCTTATAATGAGGTAATAACATATTTTGCGAAGTTTTGTTGATGTGGCCATATACGTCAAGGGATGAATATTTATCGGTTTTTACTCATGTGTATAAATATTTCTTGATTGACAGCGAGCCGCTTACCATAAGACCCGTGGAACCAAGTTTCCGCAGAAAAGTGTATAACTACTCCTTAATATTGTCGGATTGAGCTGAAATTTGACATGCAAGTAGTGCTGTCAAAATCAATGGGGGTCGTCAGAAGAATTTTTTTGCGTAAAACAAACCCTTAAAGTAATCGTCCAGACCATTTCATCATTCATGATTTAATGCAATCAAATCATAGCCATTAACGAGTATATCAACAATACGTCGTCACTTTTTGTATCCAGTCAGCCGTTTTTAAATAATCCGCAATCAAAATCTGTAAATTCCCCGAGTTTTCAAAACACACTCAAGGTTTGCAGACGCTCATGCTCAGGCTCCGTGACGTAGCATCAGGGAGGATCCTCTTCCCGCGCTTGATCAGAGGCACGTAAACACAGAGATAAATATAGTACTTGAAGATATTTGGGTGTTTCCGATAGATTTTTATTTGCTATATGCCACATGCATGCATCCTTTATGGGTGCAGCAAGACAGCTGTGCCTTTCGAGAAAAGTTTGCACACGGAAAGGAGTGGCGTGTGTAGGGTGATACACGCCTATAGTGTGTTGGGGCGAGCAGTTGTGTTGAGGAACGGTGTGTAGTGTACACAGCGGGTGAAAGACCAGCGAGAATGTGCAGCGTGACTAGTCGCCTACCCAGTGTGTAGGTTGGGGACGACGAGTGTGAGGTGAGCCTGTGTACACGGGTGTGCTGGACAAGGGCGGCGCCCCCCCCGTAAGACAGTGACTTAGGCCAACACCATACCAGACCAGGTGGCCCTGCTAGACAGGGACGCCAGGACTGGCAGCAGCGGTGGACCACCACGACTGTGAGGCTTTGCCTCTTAACAAGACCAAGTAAACCAAGTAAACCAGTTGTGGAGTGGGCGTGCCCTGTGGTGAAAGACCCTGTGGTGGTGTGGCTGTCACACTTTCTGCCTTCCCGCCCGCATATTTTCCAACTCTATGCTGTAGTTAATGCTAGTATGTGGTTTCCGAGTAATGACGTTTGACTGTAGCTCCAAAACTAACCATAGGATTTTCTCTAAAGTACCTTCATTGTGATTTCCACACACACATGGTTTAACCTTATTTACCAATCCATGTTTTGGAGAAGTGCCAGGTCCTCCTGCTGAACCTCAGGCTCTGCTAACACCTGTTAATCCACCTCGTACTCGGGCTCAAACATATAGGATCCCATGACAATCTGAGGTTCGTTTTCCTCATAGTATACGCGACCAGCGTCATTTCTTTCGGTGTCAGATTGAGCATCGTACTCTAAATCTGTCACAGCGACAGATTCACTGTCTGACACCGAAGTACAATCGCTCATCATAACATTTGCCGAAAGGTGTCAGACATTGTGTCTGCGGCCGTCCCTGTTCTGACGTCATCAATAACAGTCGTAGCCCTGTTGGAGGGAAGATTTTTTTTTTCGCGCGCTTTTTACACAAGTCGTGTTTTTACGGAAATAAGGCCTGGAAATCAATTATTTTTGGTGGATTAGGTGTTTTGAATGTTCAACATAATTCGGCAAAAAAAAAATGGGTCTGGACGATTACTTTAATGAGTAATTAGCGTAAACTACTCCTAATTATTGTCGGATTGAGCTGAAATTCAACATCCAAGTAGTGCTGTCAAAATCAATGGGGGTCTGTAAAACAAAATTTTTGCATAGAACAAGCCCTTAATGATTAATTCACGTAATGAGTTAATTGGCTGGAACGTGGCTCGCTGTCACGTTCCAGCCGCAAGAACTGAGCCAAAAGCAAAGGGGTCAGAGGCTGGACGTCTATACTTGATCTATAGTTTTATTGGCAGGTCGCTTCGCTCGCTGCCGCTTACCATAAGACCCGTGGAACCAAGTTTCCGCCAAAAAGTTTATAACTACTCCTAAATATTGTCGGATCGAGCTGAAATTTGACATGCAAGTAGTGCTGACAAAATCAATGGGGGTCTGTAAAACAAACTTTTTGCATAGAACAAGCCCTTAATGAGTAATTCACGTAATGAGTTAATTGGCTGGAACGTGGCTCGCTGCCACGTTCCAGCCGCAAGAACTGAGCCAAAAGCAAAGGGACCAGAGGCTGGACGTCTATACTTGATTTGAATACTCCCAGTGGTCACCAGCAAAGGTATTAAAAGAAAAAAAAGCCCAGAGTCTGAGCCCAGAGTCTGCCCAGACCAAGACTCAGACCGTATTATGTATCTTTTAATAGCAGATAAATCTGCTAATTTGACTTTACAACTATATCTAAGACTTTACGATGGTGTTAGTTCATATAAGGAATAATATTAATAGAGTTCCTTAGTCGTGCTGATCGTTATTTAGCCTATATATAACAGATTCTTGCAATGGTTATAATGGTTGGTAATTGTGAAATATAAGCCGTTTTACGCGTATAATCTGTAAATAAAAATACATTAGACATACATTAACTTTTATTTGTTTGTCAGATAGTGAATTGTTCCTGCATACAAGAGTTAAGAGACGAAACATAACCTTCTGTTCCCAATTTGTTCCTTTGCGCCTGTAGTCTCTGTCGATGGGAACCGTAATCTTTGACGAAAATCTTGATTTGTTGTTTTCATACCTTTGCTGGTGACCACTGGGAGTATTCAAATAAAAGTATAGATCAAGAAATATTTATACACATGTGTAAAACCGATCTATATTCATCCCTTGACGTATATGGCCACATCAACAAAACTTCACAAAATATGTTACCTCATTATAAGGCATGAAACCAACTTTAAATGAATTATAAAAATATGTACTATGGGTAAAACAAGTATCGGTGCACTATATGCGTGAAACATTCTGACACTACGGAACGAAGAAAACGAAAACATAGTGTGATACCACTACCAGCTATAGTATGTTGGTAGTCCTGATGGCAGGAATATGCCATGTATCACCATATAGCGTAATACAGTGTCAACAATGAGTAATATTTTGCAGAGCTGGGCGCGCAAATTTTTTTCCTGAGTCCGCAAAGCGCAAAGCGCAAATTTTCGCGATCGAGTCCGCAAAGCGCAAAAGCGCAAAATTCTCGAAAAAAGGCGGAGCGCAAGCGCAAAAGCGTAAATTTCTAGCGCAAAAAAAAAACTAGACCGCAAATTAAAAAAATTAAAGCGCAAACATAAAAGTAAAAGCGCAAA
This sequence comes from Chionoecetes opilio, assembly GCA_016584305.1. Taxonomy (NCBI): domain Eukaryota; kingdom Metazoa; phylum Arthropoda; class Malacostraca; order Decapoda; family Majidae; genus Chionoecetes; species Chionoecetes opilio. Next base: position 84,834 of record JACEEZ010001049.1, on the reverse strand, counting down.
CCTCATTTTTTAGTCTGCAAACTAAAAAATTCTATGTTAAATTAATATAAAGTGTATAAATGATTAAAAGATTGAAAGTTTACAGTATTTGAAGCATTTATTGAACACAAGTTTATATAAAAAATAAGATAATACTGTCAAAACAACACAAAATAGTTGAAAAATGAAAATACACAATACTAATATTAGTCCTCCTCGTCACTGTCCTCCAGCTCCCACCGACCCTTGAGGAGGTTCATGTTACCCTTGAGGAACATCAGCTTCTCCAAGTTCTTGGCCGTCAGACTCGATCGCTTCGGCCTCATGATGTCTGAGCCCATGCTGAACAGCCGCTCTATCGCCGCTGAGGAGGGCACTGGAGTGTTGTACCTGATGAACAGGTCCACCCAGATCTGCCTGTGCTCCATGGGAAACATGTCAGGTGACAGAGGCACGTTATCCTGGACGTCCAGCTGGGTCCAGGAGTGCAAGTTCTTCTCCAGTTCCTCGTCCACGTCCCCCTGGGACAACGGCCTCCTTGCCGCCTTCATGTATATTCATATATATTTGACGTATCTTTTAATTTTTTGATTTTACGTCATTTGAGTTTCTCGGCAAAGTTTTTCTGCTAAGTTTGCGCATTTGCGGACTTATAAAATATCGAGAGCGCAAACTCCAAAAGCGCAAATTTTCGGCGTTTTGTGCAAAGCGCAAATATCTTATATGGAGCGCAAATTGCGCTTTTGCGCATTTGCGCTTTCGTTTGCACTCCACCCAGCTCTGATATTTTGTTTATATAAACTGATATATTGATACACAGTGTGACGTTGTGAATTCCACATGGGAGACTATAATATAGCAGGTAACGAATGACAGCGGCGGTTCCGATGTATACTTGTATTTGCTTATCTGAGTGGGACGTTAATGTGGCCATGATAACGGCAGCGTTACGTGGTAATTGTCACCACACACTTTAACGATCGTCATATCATTTGACAAAACACCACCTATGAGAGAGAAATTCACATCACCTGTGAAATGCAACGTGGGCAAAATGTGCATGATCATAGCACATAATTGGTAAAGATATAGTCAATAATACATTTTGTGTCATAAAGGGAAACTAAAGAGACATAATATCATGCTTCACATTTTCTATTAACAATAAATAATTTTATGTATATCCCCCGCCTGCAGCCAAGACAGCATTCAGCCGTGAAGGCATGGATGCCACCAACGTCCACGTGACAAAAAAATTACGTTTATGATTGTTACGCAAAAGGTGTAACAGTGATATAACCACTACACTTGGGCGAGATTACACAAACCATAGACCACTGTATACCTGGACTGCTCACGCGACAATGTGTTGAATTGCGGGGCTGCGTAGGGGCCTGCGGGGCGCCCGACAAAGAGATATAGTGGTCTATGGACTATCATATAGACTGGTTTATCAGTATATGTGATATACTGTAATCTTCGTAAATGTTTGTTCTATAATATTATCAAATAAAAAACAGTAAAACACGCTAAAGAAATGCCATTACGAGACTGAAGAAATACTCTGAAGATTCACTTCAACTCTTCGTCATTTAAAACTTTGCGAGTCAACTTTTATCATGAAAGGTATCAATAGAAGCGCAATTTTATTAGCTTTCCATTGCTATATTTCGTTATCTGATAAATGAATTAGAACCATGCATAAATTAGTGTTAAATAAATAAATAAAATCATCAATCGGGTAATTTTCCCGATTGATGATGTTATTTATTTACTTATATATTTCGTTTTCTGATAAATGAATTAGTATCGTGTATAAATTAGCGTTGACTAAATAAATAACATCATCAATCGGGAAAATTACCCGATTGATGATTTTATTTATTTTATATGTGACGGTAACACAGAGAGAGAGAGAGAGAGAGAGAGAGAGAGAGAGAGAGAGAGAGAGAGAGAGAGAGAGAGGAGAGAGAGAGAGAGAGAGAGAGAGAGAGAAGAGAGAGAGAGAGAAGAGAGAGAGAGAGAGAGAGAGAGAGAGAGAGAGAGAGAGAGAGAGAGAGAGAGAGAGAGAGAGAGAGAGAGAGAGAGAGAGAGAGAGAGAGAGAGAGGAGAAGAGAGAGAGAGAGAGAGAGGAGAGAGAGAGAGGAGAGGAGAGGGAGAGAGGAGAGAGAGAGAGGAGAGAAGGAGGGAGGAGGAGAGAGGAGAAGAGAGGGATGAAGAGGAGAGAGGAGGGAAGAGGGCGGGGGGGAGACTGAGCATGTGTTATTCACTCGCCAAAATAATGTTGCTGAGGAGACGTTCGGAAGTTCTCATACAGAGATGACGAAGTAAAAGTGGCAGGCTTGTCAGCAACCAGCGCAATCCCATATTCATACGCATTCTCCGACAATGACTGCGAGCAAAGGAGCTATTGGATTCATCGAAACAAAGTGTTGTGACGGTACACATTGTTGGCACGTTTTCTATCCAGATACATCCAAGTGGCAGCTTCTATCATACTCAGCTATATACCCAATTCATAGCATCAACCCTCCCTATCATCAGACTTGATGAATGTTACAGGTGAGTTCATTTTCGGTCACTCTAGACACCGATTCATTGTGTTTCCTTATAGTCAGTGGCGGCAATTCGTGATAAAATACAATAGAGGGACTGACAAGCTTTACAGACATAGGATCACGAATTTGTACCTATCTCAGGTATGATTGTAGTGATGTCAGGTTTACAGGCAGGTAAATGTTTGTACAAGGATGGTGTGAGGGTCTGGTAGTGTTGGTAGTAGAGGGGATGGCTGAGGTGGTGATGTATTACAGTATTACATGAAAATAAAGTCGGTACCGCTTGATTTCAGTCTTTTCATTTAATGTCAGCTGGGATAAGTTGATGTTTTGCAAATACTTCACTCGATTTTCCATCGTCATAGGGTAATTAAAGATAGCACGATTTAACCACACCATCTACACGCACTGTAAACACGAGAGGGACGAGACTTAGCTGCCTCGACTGCAGCTCATTGTGTTCACAAGTGGCGCGGCGGCGGCGCAGACAGAATCGTACAGCAAATTTGAAAGTAACTTACATTTTGGTCTGGTTTTAATGAAAATTCACCTAGTAACTTATTGATAATAATTAAATAACATAAAATAACTTTTTATTATGATATATTTGTTAGTAGTGTATCAATTCTGCTGTGTCTCTAAGGGCATCATACACCTGGCAGTGAGTGTCTGGGGGTGCTGCAGCTCTGCAGCCCTATGCCACGAGCCGCCACTGCCTATAGTACATAATAATGTTATGAACAACCACTCGTATATGAACAATCTCCGAGGTCCACAAAAGAAATTAGGAAATTAAAATTCTGGCGGTATGTAGTATCTATTTCCTTAACCAAAACAGTCTCATTGAGGCATTCATAACGAGAAGGGAGTAAAATTGCTACTCAAAATAAGGCATTCATAACGAGAAGCAAGTAAAAATGCTACTCATGAATGACAATAAGCCTACAGGTACGGACAAAAACATCATATTTCCTGTCATCGTATTAGAAGGTGTCATGAGAACCTACTACAAGTTATCATGACCTATATTACTGATCCATGTGTTTACACCAACGTAACAATGTAACCAGTTGTTGTGAGTGAGAATACCTCTTTTAAGTGTGGCTATGTCAAGTAATTACACTAGTGAAGGAGAGAGGGGTTCTAAAATGACAAGAAGGGGGGTAAAAAGAGAGAGAGAGAGAGAGAGAGAGAGAGAGAGAGAGAGAGAGAGAGAGAGAGAGAGAGAGAGAGAGAGAGAGAGAGAGAGAGAGAGAGGAGAGAGAGAGAGAGAGAGAGGAGAGAGAGAGAGAGGAGAGAGAGAGAGAGGAGAGAGAGAGAGAGAGAGAGAGAGAGAGAGAGAGAGAGAGAGGAGGCCATCATGGTAAATAGATTATCCTGCTGGACATGGACTTATAAAAATCTGATTAGACATTAATGGACAATTTAGATACCTATAACAAGATACATTGACAATGAAATCTAGATGTCCCTCTCCAGAAAGAAAAAAAATATACAAGTGGGGAGACATAAGCAAAAATAACAGATTAACATTTCCACAGTTGAAAATGTCTTGTAATACACTAGAAATTACTGCTATAATAAACAAACACACATCTCTCTCTCTCTCTCTCTCTCTCTCTCTCTCTCTCTCTCTCTCTCTCTCTCTCTCTCTCTCTCTCTCTCTCTCTCTCTCTCTCTCTCTAGCAGAAGCCATCCTACCTAACCACTACAAGACATGGTGGGGAGGGGTTATTGGGGAGGTAAGATGATGGGGAGGCAAGATGCAATTGTTCAGTTCTATAAAATGGCATACACGGCCAGAGCTGGGCAGTATTTAAATACATTTGTATTTAAATACGTATTTAAATACATTTGTGTATTTAGAAATGTATTTATAAATACATTGGTTGTCATGTATTTAAATACAGTATTTTAATACTTTTATGAGTATTTAAATACATTGAATTTAAATACTCATAATATAAAAATGTAAATACTTTTTTATCAGTTAATTTGGCCATAAACCCGCCCAACTATCTGGCAACCCCGATGTTACAGTGAACCAGTGTTTCCACTTTAAAGGAAGTTTCCTTATTTTAAGGAAATCTAGGCCTGAGAAGGAAATTTCTAAGGAAACCCAAAATCTAAGGAAATCCTAAGGAAATCCATTTTTTTCGTATATATTCAAATTTGTGTGTATTTAAAATGTATTTACAAATGTATTTAAATACAATTGATGTATTTAGTATTTAAATACATTCGTAAAATGTATTTAGTATTTAGTATTTAAATACATTTCTCACATGTATTTAGTA
>JACEEZ010001049.1:50000-75000 GCA_016584305.1 Chionoecetes opilio | reverse complement strand
TCAGCGTCGGTTGCTGCCCCCGTACCCCCAGCCACGGACTGAGGCACAGGAGGCCTACAACAGGTAAGTCACACGTCCTTTCGTACACTATTTGGTACATTTTCGTTTTTGGGCACCACTGATTTCCAGGCCCAAACTTTGTTTTCCTGAATTGTTTTGGTATTTATTACTTTTATTGCCGTTTCTTTAACGGGTAATCTTACCAGGCGCAGGGATTTGTGGCATCATATAGTGTATGTTTTGTTTTTTGTGCTATTCATTTTTTTAATTCCGGTACGAGAGCTTAGGTTAGGTTAGTTTTGGTTAGGTTATATTCACTTATTTTTCATTCATTCATATTTTTAGGGTAGGTTAGGTTCTATTCACATCATTCACTTTTTTACCCATATTTTCCCTGATCTTCATAGCCTCCCCACTATCGGGGGTCAAGATTGTCATGCTCATTATTATGGTTATTATTCTGTCCTGCTTTTTTTTATCCTGCTATTATTATTATTCCTGTGTACACATCACACATTTGTCATTATATTCCTAGGTCGATATCGTCACATGTGGTTAATGGTATGAGAATGTGAAATCTTTGGATTGCTTACTAAGAATTTAAGAAAAGAAGGAAGCTACAAGAGGCCGCGAGACCTACACAAAGTAGTTCCTGTTACTTAACACTACTTACATCCACCTTTCATCCCCATCCATGAAATTGTCTAACCTACTTTTGAAACTGCCTTTTGACTCCACACTAACTACACACAACCCTCGTTTTTCCGGACTATTAGGGGGGGAGCACTGGTCTGGGAACAGCAAACGTCCGGGAATCGCAACAGTCCGAGGCCATTACCCACCCCCGGATGTTTATCCTACTACAGGAGAACCTCGTTTATCCGGCACCCTCGGGGGGGAGCGCATGCCGGATAACTCATTTTGCCGTTGTTTTGAGAGTTACTTTTATGGAATCGCCCAAAATCCCAATAAATACTGTGGTTTCTGGAGGTTGTTGTTGTTGTTGTTTTAGGGCTGCGAGGATCCCTCGGGGAACACTATGAGCCCTGGTGATGTCCTATGATGCTATCACAGGCGCGGTAGTTGACCTGTCTTCCTCAGGAAGGCACAGGTGAGGCGGATGACGGCGTGTTGCCGAGAGGGGGGAACGCCAGCCGCCGCCAGCAGGGTGGGCAGGTCAAAGGTAGTGACGTTCAGGGCGAGGAGTTGAGACTGTAGCACTACACGGTGTGAGTGGAAGTGCGGACACTGCAGCAGAAAGTGTTCAATAGTCTCCGGAAAATTCATGCACCAAGGGCAGTGGGGGTCAGGGGACAGACGGAGGCGATGCAGGTGAGCTGTGAGTGTCGTGTGCCCCAGGCGGAGGCGGGTGAGAGTGACATCCAGGACACGGGACTTTTTCCGTATCCACGGCTGGGGGGAAGAGTCACTGCGGTATTGGCCCATGGAGGTGATGCGGAGGGCATCGCCGAGTGTGTTATTCCAGGTGGAGCGGCAGACCCGGGGGATCAGGCGTTTGGCCGCGGAGAGCGGCAGAGGGAAGGGTGTCGTGTTTACATATGTTAAGGCCATCCTGGCAGCAGAATCAGCCACCTTGTTGCCTGGGATACCAGCGTGGGAGGGAACGCACTGGAAGGCGATCTCCCACCCCTCGTTGGTAAGGTGAAGGGCCCTCTGGATGGCGTGGACGAGGGACGTAGAGGATCGTGGATGACGGGAGAGGAGGAGGTAGAGTGAGGAGAGAGAGTCTGTGTAGACCACAGCCTTGCCCAACTAAATTTCTGCCGATTTTCTCAGTTTTTGAAATAATTATACTTAATTAATGCCTGGGTCGATTAGTGCCGTTGTTTTAAATGCCGGTTAAATGAGGTTCTCCTGTAGTATTATAGTTTAGTATTTACTGTCCGGCAACCGCCAATATCAACTACCCCGCCGCGGACTTTTACGTCACTTTGTTGTTGTTTTTAGGATGCGAGGATCCCTTGAGGAACACTATGAGCCCTGGTGATGTTCTATGATGCTATCACAGGCGCTGTAGTTGACCTAGTCTTCCTCAGGAAGGCACAGGTGAGGCGGATGACAGCGTGTTGCCGGGAGGGGTGGACGCCAGCCGCCGCCAGCAGGGTGGGCAGGTCACAGGTGGCGACGTTCAGGGTGAGGAGCTGAGAGCGTAGCACTACATGGTGGGAGTGGAAGGGCGGACACTGCAGCAGGAAGTGTTCAATAGTCTCAGAGACGTTCCTGCAGCAGGGGTAGTGGGGGGTCAGGGGACTGACGGAGGCGGTACAGGCGATCCGTGAGTGTCGTGTGCCCAAATGTAAACAATACGACCGCTGAGCATGCTGCCACCTGGTGGGAGGCGCGGACACTGACCAGGGGTGACAGGAGACGCTCGGAACGCCGGACAACTTTGTCGATTTACGGACTGGACCAGGCATTTGTCCGGGACTCTGACATATCCCCAGACCTCGGATTTTGACCGGCAAATCCGATATCCAGGAAATGGAGGTCCGGGAAAACGAGGGTTGTGGTACAGTAAACCCTCGATAAACCGAACCAATTGGAGGGAAGGGTCGATCGCAATATCCGATAGTTTGGTTTATAGGATGTCCGCCTCATAAACCAAACAGAGTTCGGCTTATGAGGGGCGTCGTTCGGTCATATGTGTTCAAAAAAAGTTCACTGTATGTACAGTACTGTAGAGTTAAGTAAAATTTTGTACAAGGTAGTCCAATGGAGTAGTACACACACAATGAGGACTGACTGTAAACTGAGACGCACGGGCCGGCCAATATGTTCGCTCGGCTCACCAATTGCCGCATATGCCGAACTGGATTTCGGTATATCAGAGGCTTGTTCAAAGGCAACACGGCTTTCAGTTTAATGAGGTTCAGTTTATCGAAGGTTTACTGTACCTGACGACTGAGTCCATTCAAATCATTTACCACCCTATTTGTGAACCAGTTTCTCCCTATTTTTTTTTTAAATCTACGATTTTCCAGTTTGAATCCGTTACTTCTTGTTCTACCCTACTTACTAGCCGTAAGAACTTTTCCTACATCACCTTTATTGTATCCCTTTAACCACTTAACAACTTCTAATAAACTTCTTATTGATAACGTACATCATGTTTGCAGGGCACATAAGAAGACAAGGTGTTTTGTTGCAAGGGCCATTGGCCAGTGGAAACGCATGTTTCATGTTCTCCATGGGGAGGTGAGAGTCAGCCCACAGAAAACCTGCAAGATCATCATGGCCTGTGCTGCACTTTATAACTTGTGCAAGGAGAGAAATTTGGATACAGGGATGCAAGATGTGGTGGTGGTGGATGAAGATGAACATGGTGATGTGGCTCACAACCAGCCATTGCATCCTGGCCACCATCAAGATGGTCTCCGATTCAGGGATCACTTTACTATCCTTCACTTCAGGTAAGAAATAATTAGATTACGGGGGTCCCTAAAGTGGTCAATATTGACAACAAGGGGTACATAAGATCTTCAATAGGGTCGAAATAGAAGTAAAGAAATCTTTTACATTTCTGATGGACAAACTCTACAGCTATCTATATCTACTTTAAAGATTAGAAGTTCTCTTAGTATAAGTCATTATTTTCAAATCAGTTAGTCCATGTTGTTTTAGAATTAAGTGTAGAATTTATTGATTATATATTAATTTATTGAAGACCACAATGGAAATTTTTCTGGACTTTCTTGTGTTATCCCTAAAATTGTATATGCTTATACTCTCATGTTAAGCTTCCAAATCAGTCAGTCAATCAATCAACTAATCAATTCAATCCTGTGGGAAAAATCCAGTTCCTCTCTCCATCTTTACCTAACTAACTGTAACCTTGTGCCATCCCCCACAGCCATCCCGCAGCCAGCCAGACATCCGCCACAACATGATGCCTTCAAATGCCTGGGCTTCCCTCAGCAGCTCACCACCAGGACTTTGTGGTCATCTTATAGAGCTATTTTTTTCAACTTTGACCCATCATATACCTTCCCAGATCCTGTGGCCATTAATGTCAGCCTACAACCAGTGCCATTCTTCAAACATAGATATTCTTATAGCAGTTGCCATTATTTTTTTTCTTTAACATAGTATAATATTCAGCAGATTCATACTTCCTTTGGCTTCCAAATTGCTCCCTTCTTCCTCTCACTTTGTACAACGGGTCAAAGTTGCCTCCAAACCCAGTCTTTAAGTTTTCTCCAGTTCCCATTCAAGTTGTCACCTCCTGTCTGACTGCTCCCCCTTTGCATTTCATTACAATCTTTGTTATTCTGATCTCCTCCAAAACACTTCTTCATTGTTAGCCTTAAAATAAAACTTCTACTTCTTGCCTTGTTAGTGGTTTCTCAGTGTTTTCATTCCCCTTTACCATCCCAAAACAAACCTGGTTTTACAAAATATGTAATTACTATACAATCAAATTTAGTCCATCCATCTTTCTCGTGACATTTGACGATCAAATATTGAATATAAGCTAGTCATAACACAGACCTTATATCTTTACATGAAAATTAGAAATAAAATTTACATTTCCACAGACTTTAAGACTTGAAAATTTACTTGCCCAATATTTTAATTATCTTATCATCAAACACAATAGAAAAATTGTAAATTTCATCATATCATTAGCTTTCTGTTTAATGTCAGATTTTCCTTTCTGTTTAACGTCGGATGTCTTATGAGGTTAGACGGTTGATGAGCCGCTTCCAATTCTATTGTCAACGTCATGCATAATTGTAAAGCTCTTCACTGAATAAGGAGGTACGGTATGATCATGTTAAACAAGCATTCGTTTAAATGAGAATTCAATATGATATTTGTGAATTTGCACCTTATTTCTCTATGCGAGCAATATCCACTCAATGACAAGTTTTGGGATATCTGCCTGCTTCTTTGCAATGTTTTTATGCCTATGCAAAGACTACTCTATACTGGACTTGCTACTCGTGCCCCGCGCCAACCCGCCCATGACCAGTGGAGGCCAGTTTTGCGATTCCTGACATTTTCGAACATCACTCCCATATCCCTTCCCATGGTTTATCAGTATAAATGATATACCGTTATCTTCGTAAATGCTTGTTCTATAATATTATCAAATAAAAAAACAGTAAAATACGCTAAAGAAATGTCATTATGAGAGAGTGAAGAAATATGCATGAACTCAAAATTCACTTAACTCTTCGCCATTTAATATTTTGCGTGAAAACTTTTTACATGAAACATATCAATAGAAGCGGAATTGTATTAGCTTTCCATTGATATATTTAGTTTCGTGATAAATGAATTAGATCCATGTATAAATTAGCATTAACTAAAACAATTACATCATCAATCGGGTAATTTTCCCGTTTGACCAGGTTATTTATTTAGTTAACGCTAATTTATGAATAGTACTAATTTATTTATCAGGAAACGAAATATATCAATGGAAAGCTAATAACATTCCGCTTCTATTGATATGTTTCATGTAAAATGTTTTCTCGCAAAATATTAAATGGCGAAGAGTTTAAGTGAATATTAAGTTCATGCATATTTCTTCACTCTCATAATGGCATTTCTTTAGTGTATTTTACTGTTTTTTATTATATAATATTATAGAACAAACAATTACGAAGATAACAGTATATCATTCATACTGATAAACCATAGGAAGGGAGATGGGAGTGATGTTCGAAAATGTCAGGAATCGCAAAACTGGCCTCCACTGGAAATAGCCCAAACTGAGTAGCAAGTCCAGTATACAGTAGTCTTTGGCCTATGTAACCATCAAATCATTAGATAAAGCATTATCTTTCTATTATTGTTTGAATGTGCATGTCTATCCTTGTTGGAAAATAATACACGTGCTGTCTGTGATGAGCCAAGTAGTGCACAGGTACAGACGAGGCTCAGTGACAGCGGTAGTACTGTTACTGAAGGCAGGATGTACACCTATACCTCCGTTTAACATTCCAGTTACATTCCTGGATAATTGTAAACTAAGCGAAAAATATGTTAAACAAATCCTATTTCCATTGATTTTCCAATTGATTTCTTAAAACTTAAAACTAGTTTTTCGTGCTTTTAATGAGTTTTGGTATATCTTTTTGGTGTAAAAAGATATTTGCAAGATATCATCTTTTTGTGACTTGATAATTCATCACATCATAGTCATGGAGACGTTATGAAACAATATCATGAAATACAGGCTAACATACATGCTCGTAGTAAAGTAACACAATTCCACAATTGTTTTGTTATTCAGCAGCCACCCTCAGCCACATTACTCTCAAAAGTACCTTTGTAAAGGTAACACTTAAGCCGGCCACACACACACCGGCGCGGCCTGTCCGGCCGACGAAAAGGGGCGTGGTTAGAGGCGGACAGTGTGTGTGTGGGGGGGTTTTTCATCCGGCGGGGCCTGTCGCAGCGGCCGGATGAAAATCAGTCGGCGCTTGAAAATTCCGTCCGGCGCGGCCTGCCGCCTGCGTGTGTGTGGGTGCCTTCCGGCACGGCCCGCCCCTCGCTGGGCCAGATAATGACTAATTGTACCAGTTATAATTGTATTTATGATAATATAGGTATTATATATGACGTTTTATATATAGTATGACGTATTATATATAGGTATTATATATGGCTGCACATGCAGCCATCACCAACAAGTCATTTTCGGACAGCGGATTCATGTTGTCACCACGGTGGTCCGACGTGTACTGTATATTTTCATGAGGCGGCCGGTGTGTGTGTGGGTCTCGTCCGGCGAACGATGCCCCGCCACTTTTTGTCGGCCGGACAGGCCTCGCCGGTGTGTGTGTGGCTGGCTTTACACATGCATACATGCATACATACCTACAAGATCTAGGCTAATATTTCAAAACCAGCACACTGGAAAATTTAATGCATGTATTGCATGCACATGTGAGTGTACACAGTGACATAGAAAATGTGGACATGGATGACCTTCTGATAGGGGTTAATGGAACAGCAAGGGTCACAAAAACCAATGCAAAAAGACCAGATGCTTAGTGATACTCCCCAAGTAGGAGCCTTGAGGCCTGGAATGGATTAGAGGTGGAGGTAGGTTTGCCAACCCTCCAGGATTTTCCAGGATTCTCCCGGATTCGTGTATAATCTCCTGCCTCCAGAACTAGATTTCTTATGTTCCGGAATCTTAGAAAAATATATTCAGTTTTAATTCATGGTTCGAACTTCGAACCCTGAAATTATGATATACAGAAATTTTTCGGAATTTAAAGATATTTTACTCGTGGATCATCTACCAATATTGTCTACTCTTAGTTTTTGTCTACTTTTACCGTCAACAACACTACATAGTCACCACTGCACTATTGTCGCCAGGCACCGTGTATTACAAATGTTAGCATCAGTACAGATTTGTATGTGCCACAGAACTTGTGACAGAAGACAGGTACATAATATTAACTACTGTGCATGTCTCTTTAGTGGCACATACAAATCAGTAGTGATGCTAAAATTCTTAATATATGGCACCTGGCGACATTATTTCTGTTATATGTTATACTAGCCGCAAAGCCGCCCTCCGGGCGAACTTTTTGGCTAGCTCCTGCGGAGGGCTATTGGTGGGCCTTTGGCCCACCACCTGTTTGTCCGACCACCTGTTTGGCCCACCACCGTGTTTGGTGGGCCTTCGGCCCACCAAACACGGACTCTCCAGATAGCCCCTTCTAACTTTCCTGAAATCATGGATGTAGAAATGTATGTATTCCCCCCACCCATTACCCATCACTCCCCACCCATTCACTCACCCATTACCCATTACCACACACCCATTCACTCACCCATTACCCATCACCCCCCACCTATTCCCTCACCCATCACCCATCACCCCCAACCCATCACCCCCCACCCATTCACTCACCCATCACCCCACACCCATTACCCATCACCCCACCCATTCACTCACCCATTACCCATCACCCTACATCAAGGTTTCCTCAATTCTCGCAACCCACTTTTTTTTTCACAATTCTCGCTAATAGGCTGCTAAAAAAAAAAAAAAAAAAAGTTATCGGATCATCTCATAAGTGGGCTTAAAACCTTCCCCTGGTCGACCTGGTTCCAAAAATGTGCCATATGATGGGATTGGGCCACGGGGGGCGGAACCTATACCACATACACACACACACACACACACACACACACACACACACAGACAGACAGACACACTTTCGCTTATATTATTATAGATATGTTATATGTTATATATGTTATATGCTATATATGGCGGCATAAATCATTATTGAAAAAAAGAGGTTCTCCAAAGGCTACACAATAAACCATGAAAAGACCACCAATTCAAAACATTTCACTTTTTTTTGTCCCAAAAAGAGCAATATTAATTACCTATGTTCCTCAGGTAAATGTAAGGTTGTGATGTAAAAAAAAAGGTGTTTTTACTTCCTTTCCCTCTGAGTCAAAGTTGCATGATGGTGTGAGAAAAAAGAGTGGGCATTGCAGAATACAACTTGGTTAACAATGACCATGCAACAGGAGGCAAGGGTGAGGTTTCTGTTTCACTCTTACATCCAAAAGCTGGACAGAATGAAAAAGGGAATGAGTAAAATTTTAACACAGGGTCAAGAGAAGTAAAAAATTATCAACAAATAAATTAATTAATCAATGAATACAGAGGGGAGTATTGGGTAACACTTGAGACAAGAAACAATTGACCAAGTTATGAAAGAAATTGATATAACAGAATGTCAACAGAAGATGAAGACAGGTAGGAAAAGAATAGCAGATGCTGAAGGTAAGTACAAAAATTGATAAAGGATCCCAAAATAGATATATAACTAAATCACAAGAAAAATTTAGGGGATAGATTAAATATTCTGAAAGGTTTAAAAAGATATTGAAGAAAAAGCCTGCTATGGGGATGTGTTGAGGGGATGGGAGAGTGGTAAGTAAATAATTACATGAAAGTAGAAGATTGAACTATGGTGGGACTGAATCAGATAGGGTGGTGATGGAAATGAACTACACATCATTTCAGTAATATGGGAAAAAGTGATCAGAGATGTGCAATAGCTTGGTGCAAACATGCGGAGGATCATCAGACCTATAGCAACAAAGTAAACTAAGGAAAAGGTAAGCCAAGTGAGTGGACTGCAGGACAGGGTTTGATGAAGCTACAAGTAAGGATGGTAAAAGGATGTGTGTGAGGACTGAAAAAAGCTGCAAATATGGATGTAGCCTAATACCACGTGAAATGCAGTACACATGGCAAAAATTCCATGTAAAGTACAAAACTAAGTAGGTACTGGTGAAGGTAAATTTTTACTTTGTTACTATAATGCATTAGGTGGCCAAAACTATGATATTTTGGAGCATTTTTGCGTAGTATTTCAAAAAGCCTTAAAAAAACCGTCGCAAATACTTCATTACTTTCCTTCCTGACCCAACAGTCATCTTGAAGACCCATCGGGATCCAGAGTTTCCTGAGAGGAAGACGACAACTACACCTAACCCCACGTTTAAACCTCCCCACCAAACCCAAACTCTCATAAAAAAGGCCGTGACTGGGGGTAAAACAAAAGCAATGCAGGTCACAAGAATATGAGTGAGGCGTAAGTGAATACGACCCTTATTTCTTCCTACAAAAAATATTTTGTATCTCCAAAAGTATAGTGATTTGCAATATGAACTCAGAAAAAAGTTTCTCAGAATACATTCAGGTAAACAGAAACCATGCTCCCAATGGACCCGTTTACTCTACTTGAGGTAAGGATTGTTTTGACGTCTTCAAGCCTCATATAGTTGGGCAGTGATATTGATTTTTCTATGTGAACAGTATTTTTGATGATAGGCTACAGCCAATTTAAGTACAGGAAAATGTATACGCTCTAAAACGACTGGCGCCATGTTGTGACGTCACTAGCTTAGACAACAGAGCAAAACAGCTGTGAAGCGGCCGCTACTATTATGTACTACCTACTAATACGCCAACTTGCATTACCCCTACTACCGCAAGATGACCAGTAATCCTCCTTCAAGTGATGTAGTAGGTATTCACTGTGTTTGTGAATATGTAAGTTGTAGTTTATAAGGAAAAAGTGGATAGACAGAGATAAGTGGCCCGTGACACCTGACAAGTGATGACTTCTGGGATCGGCATTCCTTATAGGGAGCTTAAATGAACCTGCAATGACATGTAAAGCTAGACAGATAGACGAACTCATAGAGGAACAGGTAGAAATGTATGGCTTTCTTTCCCCACATAAGCAAAACATACACCCTTCGTCACTCTACTCACCACTACAACCTTTACTAACCATACATTTCTACCTGTTCCTCTATGAGACAGCTATCTGTCTAGCTGTACATGTCATTGCAGGTTCATTTAAGCTCCCTATAAGGAATGCCGATCCCAGAAGTCATCACTTGTCTGGTGTCACGGGCCACTTATCTATGTCTATCCACTTTTTCCTTATAAGCCCGTCAGGGTGGCAAGGTTGGTAGAGACGTGAGTTCCCAATGTGCAGCGTCCCTGTGCATTCGGTCAGCGGTTCGAGTCCGCCTAGTTCATGCTGACGTGGCGGCGCTTTGTATAGTCAATAACCTTGTAGTTGGTACTTGCAAAGTGTCTAGATAGGATGAAAATCTTATCTTATCTTTTCCTTATAAACTACAACTTACATATTCACAAACACAGTGAATACCTACTACATCACTTGAAGGAGGATTACTGGTCATCTTGCAGTAGTAGGGGTAATGCAAGTTAGTAAGGTTAGTTAGGTTAGTAAAATAAAACTATAATTTTACAAGGTTAGGTTAGTAATTATTTCTTTATGGGGGTCTCGCTATGAGGTTATTAGTGAGATAAGGTTAGGTTAGGTTATAGTGAGGTTAGATTAGTAATATTAAACATATTATATTTTTGAGGGGTCCAGGGGGGTCGTTAAGGAGGGGAGGGGGGTGAAGGGGGCATCTCCCCCCACTTTATAATTACAGTTTAGAGGTATCTGAAGGGATCTGTGAAGGTCTGGAGGAAAAAACACTCTAATAAGGGCGGGAAAGGACTCTAGAATTTTACCTAACTCACTGCGTGTTGTATACTTAACATGAAAAACCCAGCCTGTCTCATCCTTACCTCAAAAGCCTTGCATACTGCATACTACTCCCGCAACTTATCACAGCTCAGCTAAAGCCCCACAGCTACATATCATTTGCAAGTTACTTATCCATGCACAAGTACATACATACATCAAAATGGTCTTCACAGCAATAGTATGAATTTTCCTTCATCGAGAAACACGCCTTGCAGGACATCCACCACTGTTTCCTCTTTTTCTTGTCTTTAGGCATAGTTATGAACACATTCTCTGGAGTTTTTATTGTGGTGTTTTTGCACATTAGCACAAAACAAGCATAATATGTTCTTTTTGTCTGGTACATGTTGAATGCATAGATAGGTATTGCGGTTTGTTGAGCCAAAACAAGCCGATCAGCTGATCAGGCGAGATCTGAGTCTGCAGTTACTACGTCACAACCAATCACAGCGCGTTCCGCCGTGTTGTGATATTTTGGCCCTAAAAAGGCCATATATTTCATTTATGGTGCATTTCTCAGCAAAAAGAATATGAGTACAGTGATATGTAGCCTATATTGCTTCCAAAGCTTTATAATACTCCGTGTTTTAGGTGTGAGTAAACGGGTCCATTGTGTAGAGAATTGTGGTCCAATAGTAAAATAATACCCACCACAGTTTTATTTACTCAGTAGCTACTACAATGAATTAACTATGTATATTCTAAAAAATTGGTAAAATTGCAGTCTAATACAATACATGGACATTGGGACAACTGACCTAACTGCGCTACCCCAGACCCCCCCACTAGTTCACTAACCTAACCTGGACATTATTTACATAACCTAGCTTAACTGCAGACCTCCCTTATGTTATTATAAATTTCCGACAGTTGATGTAGGGGTTAAAAAGACTTCAAATGGTCAGATCTACAAGTTGAGGACAGTTATAACTACGTGCCTTGTACTGTATTTGACTGCAGTAGGACGCTAAAAAATGTCCCCTGTAACTAATTTAAGCAATCTTTCTGCACGGCATGTAATACGTAGTACCTACTGTACTAAACATCTGCGAAGGCTTCAGTAAATAACACATAATGGCAAGGAACTGGGACATGTAACGAGCATGAGATGTGGTAAATAAGATGGTATACAGGTAATCACTAACAAAAACATGACAAAATAGTTATCTTTGTGCCGCTTTATATATGCCTCTGATAAATTTTTAGGATCAGGATGACTGGAATGTGTGCATGGCTGGCTGGTTATTCAAGGCATTCTGAGTGGGTTGCGGCGGGTGTTGAGGTGATGTTAAACAATTTTAAGATTAGCCTATTGTGCTAGCCTATTAATTTCGAGACACTGACTATTTATTTCTGGGCATTAACCTAACCTAATATTACTCAGCCTAACCTAACCTAACCAAGACTAAGTGAATATTATGTTAAATAAAAGGTAATTCAGAAGAAGTCCTTCACCCCTATCTTTTTCTTCTTCCCCCTATAGCCAACAAGTCTGGGGAACTTGTGGAAAATCGGGGTTTTAGGATGGGGGAAGCAAATATAGCTGATTTATGGCTCCCAAAAAATCATCAAAATCACTATATACAAAATCTAGGGAAATTCTCTCACTAACTTAATCTCACTATAACTCCATAAAGGTTACTAACTTAATCTCACTATAATCCCCTAAAGGTTACTAACCTAATCTCACTATAACTCCAGAAAGGTTGCTAACCTAACCTCGCTATAACCCCATAAAGGTTACCAGCCTAACCTCACTATAACCCCCTAAAGGTTACCAGCCTAACCTCACTATAACCCCCTAAAGGTTACCAGCCTAACCTCACTATAACCCCTAAAGTACAGCCTATAACCCCCTAAAGGTTACCAGCCTAACCTCACTATAACCCCCTAAAGGTTACCAGCCTAACCTCACTATAACCCCCTAAAGGTTACCAGCCTAACCTCACTATAACCCCCTAAAGGTTACCAGCCTAACATCACTATAACCCCCTAAAGGTTACCAGCCTAACCTCACTATAACCCCCTAAAGGTTACCAGCCTAACCTCACTATAAACCCCCTAAAGGTTACCAGCCTAACCTCACTATAACCCCTAAAGGTTACCAGCCTAACCTCACTATAACCCCCTAAAGGTTACCAGCCTAACCTCACTATAACCCCCTAAAGGTTACCAGCCTAACCTCACTATAACCCCCTAAAGGTTACCAGCCTAACATCACTATAACCCCCTAAAGGTTACCAGCCTAACCTCACTATAACCCCCTAAAGGTTACCAGCCTAACCTCACTATAACCCCCTAAAGGTTACCAGCCTAACCTCACTATAACCCCCTAAAGGTTACCAGCCTAACATCACTATAACCCCCTAAAGGTTACCAGCCTAACCTCACTATAACCCCCTAAAGGTGGCCCAAAAATTTTTGAGGCACCTCTTATTTCAAAGCGGCAGCAGTGTGGGTTGACCAGAGGGGTGATCGGGTTCTACTGCAGTTTAATGCATTGCAAGGCACGTAGTTATAACCATCCTTCACTTGTAGATCTAACAATTTGCAGCATTTCTAACCCGTACAACACCCGTCGGAAATTAAAAATAACACAAGGGGAGTCTGAGGAGGCGAAACCCCCCAGCGAGGTTAGGCCACGTAATCAATGTTCAGGCTAGGTTAGTTAACTAGCGGAGGGGGGGGGGGGGGTCCTGGGGAGCGCAGCCCCCCTTAGTTATGTCAGGAGAGTATTGTACTAAAGTGCAGTTTTATCGTTGATCGCGCAGTGGAACCTTTGCAGATATGAAGTACAATAAGCATACTATACAGTGGTGTAATTCGTTCAAATAAGCTTGGAGGACTACTGATGCAGATTAACCCTACAAATAAATGTAAGTATCAACCTCGGGTGAAAACGCTAGGTAGCTTTATTTCAATACTAGCCGCAAAGCCGCCCTCCGGGCGGACTTTTTGGCTAGCTCCTGCGGAGGGCTATTGGTGGGCCTTTGGCCCACCACCTGTGTCGGCCCACCAAACATCGACTCTCCAGATAGCCCCTTCTAACTTTCCTGAAATCATGGATGTAGAAATGTATGTATTCCCCCCACCCATTCACTCACCCATTACCCATCACCCCCCACCCATTCACTCACCCATTACCCATCACCCCCCACCCATTCACTCACCCATTACCCATCACCCCCCACCCATTCACTCACGCATTACCCATCACCACACACCCATTCACTCACTCATTACCCATCACCCCCCACCTATTCCCTCACCCATCACCCATCACCCCCAAACCATCACCCCCCACCCATTCACTCACCCATCACCCACACCCATTACCATCACCCCACCCATTCACTCACCCATTACCCATCACCCCCCACCTATTCCCTCACCCATCACCCATCACCCCCAACCCATCACCCCCCACCCATTCACTCACCCATCACCCCACACCCATTACCCATCACCCCACCCATTCACTCACCCATTACCCATCACCCTACATCAAGGCTTCCTCAATTCTCGCAACCCACTTTTGTTTTCACAATTCTCGCTAATAGGCTGCTAAAAAAAAAAAAAAAAAAAAGTGATCGGATCATCTCATAAGTGGGCTTATGACCTTCCCCTGGTCAACCTGATTCCAAAAATGTGCCATATGAGGGGATTCCGCCACGGGGGGCGGAACCTATACCACACACACACACACACACACACACACACACACACACACACACACACAGACAGACAGACAGACACACTTTCGCTTATATTATTAGAGATTGTCCGCGGTGATTCAAGGCAATCCGAGTGGGCTGAGGCGCCATTATAAACCACAACAATGGCACGCCGCACAGCAGCAACATTGACATGACCATGTAATTTCAACTGTTGCCTGCATGTCTATAATGCAGTCAGTTTAAATACCTTGAGTTATAATGTTGCTATTCCTGATCAGTCTTCCGAGGAGTGTATTAGTTCAGATGTATAATGGCCTCAGCGCGGCACTTTAAACACACGTCACGACACGTTGTTTTGAAGAAACACTGAGGAAGATGGGGGATGCGTGGCTAAAAGACATATACTGATGGCGTCTATTCAATATTTTACAATTGTATATTATTAGTGGTTAATTAGTGGTTTATGGTCTATAATATGTTCAATTTGTTATAAAATTATTAAATTTCCTCCTTTTGAAATCTGGGCCATTGGTGCAATATTCACTATACGTAGGTGTCTTGCACTGACGTCACGACCTAGCGTCTTCAAGCCAAATGCCGCCCGTCGGAGCGAGCTGGAGGACCAACAAACTCCACTTGCCGCCCGTGTTTGCCAGTTTATGGTAATTTTCCCCTACCAAATATATGTTTATCAGTATAAAAGATATACTGTTGTCTTCGGAAATGTTTGTTCTATACTATTATCAAATAAAAAAACCGTAAAACACACTAAAGAAAGGCCATTATGAGACTCAAGAAATATGCATGAACTTAATATTCCGCTCGCGCCAGCTCCCATTTAAAATTTTACTCGAAAACATTTTACATGAACAATATCAATAGAAGCGGAATTTCATTAGCTTTCCATTGATATATTTCGTTATCTGATAAATGAATAAGAACCATGTATAAATTAGTGTTAACTAAATAAATAACCTCATCAATCGGGAAAAATTACCCGATTTCATGATGTTATTTATTTAGTTAACGCTAATTTATACATGCTTCTAATTCATTTATCAGATAGCGAAATATATCAATGGAAAGCTAATGAAATTCCGCTGCTATTGATATTGTCCATGTAAAAAGTTTTCGAGCAAAATATTAAATGGGAGCTGGAGTTGGTGAATATTAAGTTCATGCATATTTCTTGAGAGTCTCATAATGGCCTTTCTTTAGTGTGTTTTACGGTTTTTTATTTGATAATATTATAGAACAAGCATTTCCGAAGACAACAGTATATCTTTTATACTGATAAACATATATTTGGTAGGGGAAAATTACCATAAGCTGGCAAACACGGGCGGCAAGTGGAGTTTGTTGGTCCTCCAGTTTGCATTTCCCGAGCCTGTCGCAGCCACAACAAGGGCTGTGACGTCACGTGCAAGACACCTATAGCGTGGCCACCGAGATGATATCTCGGTGGTCTCGCCTATAGTCGACACTGCGCTAATATCACCAGGCGCCATATATTACGAATTTAAGCATCACTACAGACTTGTATCATGTGCCACTGAAGAGGCATGCACAGTACGTAGTTTTACGTAGCCTATCTGATAATCTCAATTATATGCTTTCTTTCGTTGAGAAATTTTCTGTTTCTTCATAGAGCTGCTTAGTTCCGAGGTGTAGGCTACCTGATAGTAGCCTAGTAGTACCTACCTCGATGTACCGATGACTTTGAACATGTGGCCTATCTGACTGTCATGCTATGATGCTATCTGATACACATTAATGTCTTGCTCAACAAGAATCCTACTCTGCTAAAATTATCATTAGGGTATACGTTTAGGGTAGGTTTAGGGTAGGTTTAGGGTATTAGGTGGATACGTAATAAGGATGAGTTACATGATGGTATTAATGATTGAAAATAAAAACTTACTAATTCCTACTTCCTACTTCCTACTACAGAGGAACTACCACGTGTAGGACGTAGGTCTCACGACCTCTTAATTGTAGCTTCCTTATTTTCTTAATGTTCTTATGTACTTTGCGACCCATCCCCCTCTCTCTCTCTCTCTCTCTCTCTCTCTCTCTCTCTCTCTCTCTCTCTCTCTCTCTGAGCCTCATACTATTTATGAACGCGTTTACCATTTCATTAAGCTAACAACTCGGCCAGTACAAAGGCAACACTAGAAATGTGCACAGACAAACGATGAGGAGGGTATCTTGTTTGTGAAACCTGTATTATTGAGGATACTAATGGTAGTAGATAGGTCTTCAGCAAAGTAAGAAGATAAGATTTTCATCCTATCTAGACACTTTGCAAGTACCAACTACAAGGTTATTGACTATACAAAGCGCCGCCACGTCAGCATGAACTAGGCGGACTCGAACCGCTGACCGAATGCACAGGGACGCTGCACATTGCGAACTCACGTCTCTACCAACCTTGCCACCCTGACGGGCTCAGCAAAGTAAGAAAGAATGAGAGAAAGGAAATGGTTCAATAAAAGATTCAGGAAAGGACCCCAAACAAACTACTATATAATAATAAAGCAAAGGAAGAAAAATGATCTGCGAATAAAACAGATTATTTATTGCAGGGAAAGCATATATCAATAGGAGGCTCCAGAGAGAGAGAGAGAGAGAGAAGAGAGAGAGAGAGAGAGAGAGAGAGAGAGAGAGAGAGAGAGAGAGAGAGAGAGAGAGAGAGAGAGAGAGAAGAGAGAAGAGAGAGAGAGAGAGAGAAGAGAGAGAGAGAGAGAGAGAGAGAGAGAGAGAAGAGAGAGAGAGAGAGAAGAGAGAGAGAGAGAGAGAGAGAGAGAGAGAGAGAGAGAGAGGAGAGAGAGAGAGAGAGAGCGAGAGAGAGAGAGAGAGAGAGAGAGAGAGAGAGAGAGATTACCATATCCGCTATAGAGGGAGTTTTGATGCCTCGATAAGCATCATCTTAACGACAATGGTGGCGGTGTTATTGTTGAACTATTTAAAGATATTACAGAGGTGTGTGTGTGTGTGTGTGTGTGTGTGTGTGTGGGTGGGTGGGTGGGTGGGGGGGGGGGTGGGGTATCCCATAACCACACGCCACTGCTGACTGGTCATTGAGCGTGGCAATGCAAGCGATGCCTCGCTACCACGAACAAAGCCAGCAGGCCGGGGTTTTGCATACACACAGAAGGTCTAATGCCGTGAATACAGATAGTCACGAGCGTGCATTTGGTTGGTGGTGTTTTATGTGTTCGCACCTACTAAAAATGGCTAAATTGTTCACACCTACATATTTGTTGTAAAATTTATTAAGGGACTGAAATCTAATGCACATCCAGCACAAGTATACAGGTTGCGTTAGTGTTTTACAGAATATGATGTATAGGCTTCACCAGGTTTATAATAACCCAACACCATAAACCACACTTCCTCGTCCACAATGGAAGCGACCCCTTAAACAATAAATACCCTGAACCGTGTTTTTGTCGTCCAAGCATCGTCTTGGTACGAAGACCGTTTTTTCTCGCAATTGAAAACGGATTGTTTCTGCGACAAAAACACAACAAGCTTGGTAGGGGCCGAAATAATCAGTCCAAAACATTGCAAACAATATTATCACAAAGCAGTATTACACACATTTCAGCAAATGTTATTGGAGTGGTCTTCGTAATCCAAGACGGTGCTTGGACGACAAAAACACGGCTCTGAGCGTTTAGAGTGCGAGATATATATTTAAAATTTTCGTATATCTTGTGGCAATGGCGAGAGTCTAGTCCTTTACCAGACTCTTATTTGATGAACTCTCATTTTCTCTCTCACTCAATGAACTTAAAAGACTCAAACAGGACACTCCTTCTCAAGTGTACTACCTAACAAGGACAGTGTATCTTTAACTTATGTAGGATTCATCAACATTCCATCATGAAATTACTAAAATACTCGTATCTTGTCAATAAAACACATGCAAAACATGTAAGATTGTAAGAACTGGAGCGACTCGATATATGGTTCATCAGAAAACCTGAATCTGCTCGCGGATGTCGGAAATGTTTTGGAGGAAATAAACTGCTAGAATTCGACTGCCTTGTTGGAGCTTGTGTATGCTTCTCATAGATAGATCGAACGGATCGATAGAAGGGGTATTCCAGAGGATTAATTAATTTTTCCAATAAGTTAAGTCCATGCATGTCGTTGCCACGGCAATTCATCAGTCTGGTCAAGGTCTTGGCGTCTACGTCTTTAGTGTCGTTCATTGGTGTTAGGTAGTACTTTGAGGCTTGAAAAACAGCATCTGGAAGCGTGGCAAGGCCAGATGGGCGGGGCTCCCACCACATGCCTACCTGTGAGTGACGACAGGACGCGACGACTCATCGGGCCGGTGTCGGCGTGGCCCTGTGCCAAATCAGTGCCCGCGCCGCGGCACTCAGAGCGACAGGACCCCGCCGCCAGCTTTCTCGTAGTTGACAACTGTTGCTGCAACGTCAGGCACTCGTCCCTTCGACGCCGCTCATAAAATTATTGTCTCGAGGTCACCCACGCGCGCTGCCCCGCGGCACGCCCCACGTCGTGCCCCGCAGCACTGCACAGGTATCTTATAAGCGGCACCGCGCGAATGACGGGCGTCACCACCTGGCTCGTGCTGCCACGTGGTCGCCGCCGCCACGCCGGTCGTCCTCGCTGGCCGCCGCCTCACCTGTCCTCATCGGGATCGCCTCGGCAGCCACGGCGCCCTGGCTCACACTACAGTATTATATCCTCAGCAGCCGCCACAAGGGCACGGCCGCGCCGCCTCCATGCCGCTTACTAACACTTGCCCTGACACGCGACCTTCCTATGGGCGCCTCACATGGCAGCCCAGCCCTGGTCCAGCCCAGGACGGCGACGGGCGGTGGTGGGGACGGGCGGGGCGTGAGAGTGAGGGCGTGGGAGCGACGGAAGCAGCCGCCACCGTGGACCAGTTACTACTGACTGGCTGGCTCCCTGGCGACGCTCCCGCCGCCGGTGCCAAATGGCCCTGCTGGGTCCTCCCTCCGTGCTCGTGGTCATTGCCAGAGAGTAACAAAATCATCAACTATTTAGCCTTGGTCATTTGTATGAATAATGTTAACATTACTATGACCGGTCTAAGCATGACTTCCATAAATCGAGTTATAAACGTATGCCAAAATGTCTCCTCTTCATATATATATATATATATATATATATATATATATATATATATATATATATATATATATATATATATATTATATATATATATATATATATATATATATATATATATATATATATATATATATATAATGGCAGAATGGACCCACTACGTATGCTGTCTAATGTTGCATGTCTATATGGGAGTGATCTTTGTATCGGAGTTATAACAGATCGCTGGCATTTAGGAAGAAAGTCCAAAACTACCGCCGAAAGGATAAAAACCTGAACGCTTCTAAGAGTTGCATTGCGTCGCGCAGTGCCACACACGCGGCACACAGGGCGTCAGGGCAGAAGCCTCAAGATAAACGAGCGCACACCTTATTTTTAGCATGCTAATCTGTCCCCTTCCCAAGAATATTTTCAGCAGCGCCACGCGAGCCATCTTTATATCTTGGTATCACCCAGCGGCGTCGATAACAGGCTCCCTTCCCTTCCTTCATCATCATCCAGATTCCTCTCCCCCTCCGCTCCTCTATCGCGCCCTCCATCTTTCCGTCTCACCACCCACCATTACCTCAATGGAAGGAGGCGTGCAGCCGCCATGCCTTCCTCTTCATCTTGCAAGAGTTTGGAGACATAATCTTTCACCCATCAGTCTCGTATCAGTGCGTCAGAGACTCCATATTAATTTTGAGATACCAGTATAGTGGCAAAATTATACAAGCGAGATTTCAACGTATATAATATGATATGTCTTTAGTAAGTTTTCTAATAATTCCAACATCAACGATTTGCTTAATCTTAAAAGCCTCATCTATGCTAGTATTTTGCCACACTAATCAACTCGGAATTAACAAAAAATGGAAAAAATACAAATAGTTTCGTACCAGCAATCATTATAATTTGTTTCACCTGGTTACATAATGTTGTAATTCTCACCGAAGCCTCTGCAAATTCAAAGCGTAATATGACACTCGCCAACTCATTTTTCTTCAGGATTATCTCCAGTTCACATGGTTATCAGTCAATTTCACACCCTGAATAGGCCTGATAATTTCATCATTCACCGTCTTGAGCCCGCTAAGAGGAGCAAAAAGGCTGTTGAGGGATGAGTTGCCGCGGCCATTAATCATGTCTCGCGGTAACTACACTGTTCTTCACATCCCGCGCCTCCACTACGGACCCCCCCCCCCCTACTCCACACAGCCCTAAAACCATCCATCCCCATACTCCACACAGCCCTAAAACCATCCCTCCCCATACTCCACAGTGGTCCACACAGCCCTAAAACCATCCCTCCCCATACTCCACACAGCCCTAAAACCATCCCTCCCCATACTCCACACAGCCTAAAACCATCCCTCCCCATACTCTGCACAGCCCTAAAACCATCCCTCCCCATACTCCGCACAGCCCTAAAACCATCCCTCCCCATACTCCGCACAGCCCTAAAACCATCCCTCCCCATACTCCGCACAGCCCTAAAACCATCCCTCCCCATACTCCACACAGCCCTAAAACCATCCCTCCCCATACTCCACACAGCCCTAAAACCATCCCTCCCCATACTCCACACAGCCTAAACCATCCCTCCCCATACTCCGCACAGCCCTAAAACCATCCCTCCCCATACTCCACACAGCCCTAAAACCATCCCTCCCCATACTCCACACAGCCCTAAAACCATCCCTCCCCATACTCCACACAGCCCTAAAACCATCCCTCCCCATACTCCGCACAGCCCTAAAACCATCCCTCCCCATACTCCGCACAGCCCTAAAACCATCCCTCCCCATACTCCACACAGCCCTAAAACCATCCCTCCCCATACTCCACACAGCCCTAAAACCATCCCTCCCCATACTCCACACAGCCCTAAAACCATCCCTCCCCATACTCCGCACAGCCCTAAAACCATCCCTCCCCATACTCCACACAGCCCTAAAACCATCCCTCCCCATACTCCACACAGCCCTAAAACCATCCCTCCCCATACTCCGCACAGCCCTAAAACCATCCCTCCCCATACTCCGCACAGCCCTAAAACCATCCCTCCCCATACTCCACACAGCCCTAAAACCATCCCTCCCCATACTCCACACAGCCCTAAAACCATCCCTCCCCATACTCCACACAGCCCTAAAACCATCCCTCCCCATACTCCACACAGCCCTAAAACCATCCCTCCCCATACTCCACACAGCCCTAAAACCATCCCTCCCCATACTCCACACAGCCCTAAAACCATCCCTCCCATACTCCACACAGCCTAAAACCCTCCCTCCCCATACTCCACACAGCCCTAAAACCATCCCTTCCCATACTCCACACAGCCCTAAAACAATCCCTCCCCATACTCCACACAGCCCTAAAACCATCCCTCCCCATACTCCACACAGCCTAAAACCATCCCTCCCCATACTCCACACAGCCCTAAAACCATCCCTCCCCATACTCCACACAGCCCTAAAACCATCCCTCCCCATACTCCACACAGCCCTAAAACCATCCCTCCCCATACTCCACACAGCCCTAAAACCATCCCTCCCCATACTCCACACAGCCCTAAAACCATCCCTCCCCATACTCCGCACAGCCCTAAAACCATCCCTCCCCATACTCCACACAGCCCTAAAACCATCCCTCCCCATACTCCACACAGCCTAAAACCATCCCTCCCCATACTCCACACAGCTCCAGACCTCCCCACCCAGCACCTTATATGCATCGCACATTTCCTTTGAATCAGATGTAGAGGATAAAATAACAATAAGTAGGCATCACTCATTAACTCATAAACTCATAACCTGCCTCACAAACAATATGTGTTGCGACAATTCTCGGTCTAGAAATAGATTTTTGCACCGTTTGAGGTTATATATTTTATTTTCTACCGTAGATAACACTATAGTCGCCACCCGCACTAATGTCGCCAGGCGCCATATATTACGAATTATAGCATCACTACTGATTTGTATGTGCCACTGAAGATGATACACAGTAGTTTATATCATGACTGTATAATCTACTCTGTTTCAGCGTTGTTTTATGCTTTGTATCTGCAAGTATATACGGTTTCAAATTTCACTACTCGTTTTTTTTCGGGCGACGACGACGGCGGGAGGACACTCAGAACATAAACACTAGCTGGCGACCTTAAACCCCTATCTCACATACACGATTTAAGAAATTGCGAACACGATTTAAGAAAAGTTGAAAAATCGTGTTGATTCGTGCTCGACCTTGTGGTTTATGCAAATTTCTTAACCAAACACGACCCTCATACGACCAAACACGGCCCTCATACGACCCTCATACGACCTTCATACGACTGAACATGACACTTATACGACCGTCATAAGATATTCATACGATACAACACGATTTAACCTCATTTAACACGACCCCAATACGACTGTCATACGACCAAACACGACCAAACACGACTGTCATACGACGCCCATACGACTAAACACGAATCAACACGACCGCCATACGATTAAACACGAATCATTACGATGTCCATACGACTACAAAAATAAACACGATCTCCATACGACTGAGCAAGACCTTCATACGACATATTTTTGTTTATTTTGGTCACGTGGGTCATCTATCTATAATAATATAAGCGAAAGTGTGTGTGTGTGTATGTCTGTGTGTGTGTGTGTGTGTGTGTGTGTGTGTGTGTGTGTGTGTTGTGTGTGTGTGTGTGTGTGTGTGTGTGCTATAGGTTCCGCCCCCCGTGGCGCAATCCCATCATATGGCACAGTTTTGGAACCAGGTTGACCAGGGGAAGGTTTTAAGGCCATTTTGGGGATGATCCGATCACTTTTTTTTCAACACGACTGAACACGATCTTCATACGACTGAACACGATCTTCATACGATTGAAAACGACTGTCATACGACCTTCATACGACCTTCATACGACTGAACAAGACTTTTCAGCTCGGCTTAAATCGATTTAAGCCGAGCTGTGACGTCCATACGACCGCGCGTGACCGACCACGACTTAACACGAATGAACATAATGAGTGCGCGACCTTCATAAGTTCTAACACGATTTAAGGAAAAACGTTAAATCGTGTTCATTCGTGTTCAGATTCGTGAATGTGAGATAGGGGCTTTAGTGTAGCCCGTTAACAACGTCGCCACTCGGTTTTATTTTTGTAATTTGTTCATTTATAGCCATAAAATGACACAGATGAAGACACAACATGACACAGACTCTCCAGATTGCCCCTTCTAACTTTCCTGAAATCATGAATGTAGAAATGTAAGTATTAACGCCACCAGACGTTTGTAAATAAAAAAGAAACGTTGTCCTGGCGACTTTAGTGTTATCTACGGTACATGTGGATTACCATCACTACTTATTTAAGACTCATCTTTTCCTCATTCAAAGTAGTGTGTTTGTAGATAATAACAGAAATCCTTATCTTAAGTTTTCTGTCAAAGTAGGCTGTTTTGGCAAGTTCATAATGATATCAGTAGCTATAGGTATTATAGTTACAGTAGGTCTCAGGCCTACAATTATTAATCTTTACTCTTCACAGTTTTCTACCTACTAGCTAAGTCACTTACTGAATATAATCTGCGTGGTATATTCACCAACCTTACTGGCGGATTCTGGGGACTGGGGGCGGGGGGGGGGGGTATTTCACCGGGGCCACGCCCCCCCCCCCAAAAAAAAAGGAAAATCGTGTAGCTTGACCTATAGTACCTTAATATATAGAGTAGTGACAACTCGATTTGTGGGCGCCATCTTAGTGCCAGAGAGAGAGAGAGAGAGAGAGAGAGAGAGAGAGAGAGAGAGAGAGGAGAGAGAGAGAGAGAGAGAGAGAGAGAGAGAGAGAGAGAGAGAGAGAGAGAGAGAGAGAGAGAGAGAGAGAGAGAGAGAAGAGAGAGAGAGAGAGAGAGAGAGAGAGAGGAGAGAGAGAGAGAGAGAGAGAGAGAGAGAGAGAGAGGAGAGAGAGAGAGAGAGAGAGAGAGAGAGAGAGAGAGAGAGAGAGAGAGAGAGAGAGGAGAGAGAGAGAGAGAGAAAGGGGGGTCGACGCCGCCGCGATTTATTTAGTTAACGCTAATTTATACATGCTAATACTGCATTTA
>JACEEZ010001049.1:0-45000 GCA_016584305.1 Chionoecetes opilio | reverse complement strand
TACGCACCTCTATAGCTACCCAACTCTATGCATCAGACGGCCCTGACCCCTCCGCTGCCTACGCCCCCCACTACTCAGCTCTGCCCCCCTTGATAGAGCAAGTACCCAACAGCTCGCCAACTGCTCGCCGTTTGCCTTTCACAGGTTCTACTGATTTCTTTTACTTAATGCGTAAATTTTGTTACTACGTGAGTATGGGGTTCATTTATGCAGATACGTCCTTAAATTTCTATTTTTATAATATCCATTATATCTTAACTTACTATTTATATCATTTATAGGTTAGGTGATTATACGCTATATATATCAAATTGAAAGTAAGAGTTACGCGTCATCGAGGAGGGAAGGGAGATGAGGGGAGGAGAACTGTAGAGATGAGGAGGAGGGGAAGGGACGAGATGATTAGGATGTAAATAAGAAGAACAAGAGGAAGGAGAGAGGGGGGAAAGGGAGGGAGGGTTATGGCACAAGAAGAGCACTCACTCAGTAAACCTATAGCCGATCTTCAGATATGAGGCTATAGTACGGAGCAAAGAGAGAGAAATAGAGAAAGACCTCACTAGTCTACGACAGAGGGAATGAAAAAAATATACAAGAAAACATGATAAAATTCTGTTATCAGCTCAAGTGGCCCCGAAAACTCTGTTCTATTAAACCCACTCCCGACAGTGCGGCAACCAGTTCTTATTACACCAAACAAAACGGTAATCACTATATTGATCACCTCTATAAATGCGTTTAAAATCATCCAAGGTCGTGACTTGTCCAGCCGGCTTCTTTATTCCTCCTCCTCCTCCTCCTCCTCACGTGACCTCAGGCAGAAATAATCAGGGTCCTCTTCGTCTCATCAAAGAAATCTCGTCTCTTTGATTTCCACCAATCGTACACTTGCTAATTTCTTCCTTTCCTTCCCAATTTCCTTTCCTTCTTTCTGAAAATGTCACGGTTACTTTATCTATCTTTGTTGAGGATTATGTTTTTTTAAGATTTTTAGTTTTCATGGTTGTGAAAGAAGGTTTTTGTTACATAGAATAGTTGGCAAAAAAAAGTATTGAGTTATAACTATTCTTCTTGGGTTTGATATAAAATAATTTACTTCAATTATGTTACTTACTTATTTACTTTATCTCTCTTACTTTACTTTCTTACTTTACTTAACTTCATACGTTTTTTCACTTTTTTCCCATTTTTTTTATAACTGTGGACGTATTTCATATTCCTTCATATATTTTCACATATTTCGGCATGAATGTGAACGTTCGTCATGACCTTAGAAGGAAACGTTCATGACTTCGGTTACACAATTCCATAATTATGCTATTTACGCTAACGTTCCTTCTTGGCTGCCCACGTAAAAAAGAAAAAAAAGAAAGAAAAAAAAAAACCGTTTGCACAGAGACAAATATATAAATACTCCTCACAGTTTCATGCATACAACCCTCTACTAACTGAAAAGAACGTTCTAAAGACAAACATTACCAAAGACATGACACAAACGTTCCTCGCCACCTTGAAAAAAAACTTCATCATGGCCTTGAGGAAAAAAAACCGTTCATACTGGCCTTCAGAAAAACGTTCATCATTAACTTTAACCCTTGAGAAAAACGTTACTCCAGGCTAGGAACAAAACATTATCTACGGATTTCAGATAAACATAACCAAAGACAGAAAGACACACATACATACATACACAAATTGTGAGTGTGTGTGTGTGTGTATTTGTATAAAAAAAATTTTTTTAAATATAGAATAGTATATATATATATATATATATATATATATATATATATATATATATATATATATATATATATATATATATATATGTATGAAAGTTTTTTAAAAAGTAATGCAGTGAACAAAATATACAGTATTCCTTGTTTGCGGCAGAATCGCCACCTGTGTTTTGTTGTAGACATAATAATGGTGTAAGGAATGGTTGCCGTGGTGGAGGCAGGCGGTGACTTGCCTCACTCTGCTTCTTGCTTCTCGTCCTCACCGTGTGTCTGCGTGTCTCTTCACTCCTTCTCCTCCACCTCGTCCTCGTCATCGGACATTTCCAAGTCCTTCTTCACTCTCAGGATGTGAATCATCCTCAGCTCCTCGTCCCTCCATCTCTTGGTCCACGCGCGCTGGGCCGCGGCCGCCCTCCTCTCCTCCCACAACCTCTCCCTCCGCCTGGCCTCAGCGGCCTCAGCCTTGGCCTCAGCCACACACTTCCTCATCTCCTCATACCGTCGGGCCCGCCGGGTCTTGGCCGCTTCCTTCCTTTCTTGTTCAGCCTCCGTCATCCCCCTCACCTCCTCCCTTCTCTCTAACTCCTCCTAGCGCTTGGCCTCGGCCCTCGCCTCCCTCTCCATCTCCATCTTCTGTCGCACGGCTTCCACCTTCGCCTTTCTCTTCTGCTCCATCTCTTTCGCCCTCCTTTCCATCTCCTCCAGCCGGGCCTTCTTGGGGAGGGAGGCGTCCTCGCACTCCTGCTCCCGCTCCCATTTGCAGGGCCTGGGCCTCCCGGTGGGCACGCGGTAGTGGAGGCCGCGCTTCCGCACCCACGGCTGGTACAGGGGCTCCTCGGCCTTCGCCCTCCTCTTCATCACCTCCAGCCGGACCTTCGCCTTCCTCTTTGTCTCCTCCAGCCGGGCCTTCGCCCTCCTCTCCATCTCCTCCAGCCGGGCCTTCTTGGGGAGGGAGGCGTCCTCGGACTCCTCCTCCCGCTCCCTCTTGCAGGGCCTCTTGCCGTGCCTGCGCCACCCGATGGGCACGCGGTAGTGGAGGCGGGGCCTCCGCACCCGCGGCTGGTACAGGGGCTCTTCAGCGGGCTCCTCCCTGCCCCTCTTCCTTGTGGGGATCATGTTGTGTTTGTACGGGATACTGTAGAGTAGATCGTCCATAGCCACGCTGGTCATGACTCCTTGAGTTCTTGATCAGTAGTGCGCGGCGTTAAAACAGGTAGGGTAGCAATATTAAGGATGCATTTTATTGTGGTTAGAGTTGACGGCGGCTCAACTCCAACCTCCTCCCGGTTCTATTCTTCTTAACTCCAACCTCCATCTATAATCTAAGTTCCAAGGCACTAAGGAGGCCACGCCCCCTTGTACCTGATTGGCTGAACGCAACGTATACGAAGGTGTGTGTGTGTGTGTGTGTGTGTGTGTGTGTGTAATAGTAATAGTTTTATGCCCCGGATGCTCTTCCTGACAGGCAACCCCAGTTTTCAGCTGAGGGCCTAGGTCAGTGTTTCTTAACCTGGGGTGCTAGCACCCCCAGGGGGTGCTGAAATCAATTTTAGGGGGTGCTGGGAAATGCTCCATATATGGCAATATACTATGTTAGACTTCCTCGCAATGGATACGAAAGTATCGAAGGGATACTTTTTGATAATAGTACTATTTTTATTTGATAAACTTTAACCTCATAATACTGACTTTCATTGAGAGTGTACTTTCACTCGAGTGCTGATGTCTAACGTGAGACGGTGAGACCGCGCCGCTGCAGGCAGTAGTTACGTAGTAGCAGTACAGCTCAAGCCCCCGCCCGCATCGTTGTGTTTCGCCTTAACTTCAAGTTCCAGTAATTCTGGTAAGACCATTGAAAGGTATACTCTTTCGCATTCGCTCTAACTCACTCATGTAATCTCTCTCTCTTCAATGTGTCGATTCATTTTTTTTTATAGATGAATGTATTGATGAGCCTTGTTCAAATCTGCACCAATTTAATGGGCCTGGAAAATGTTTGAGCCTACCATAAACATTAAAGCTTTTAGCCGTTTTTATTTAAAATATCATTGGTTGACTATAAATTGTACACATATTATCATTACCTCTACCCCCGAAGGTGGAATAATACTATGTGTTCGTCTGTGTCTGTTTGTTTGTTTCTCTGTTAACATCACTCATAAAGTAGTTGCTCCAATTTTCTGAAGTATTTTTTGGAGGGGAACGTTACCTATGGTCAAAAAACCAATCAATTTAATTTTGAAGGTCAAATGTCTAAGTTAGATTGGTGCTGTTTTGATAACAGCTTCTTTGTTTTGTCCATAGGCTTGTGTGATTCTGCAATGCCAAAGACGCGTAAATGAAGTGACGAATATGTCACGTATGGCTTCAATGCACTCCTGGATGATCGTGGAGGACCAGACCGGGCACAATGTATGACCTGCCATTTCATTATTTGCAACTCAAATTTGAAGTATGCTATACTCCGAGAGCACCAAGTGAAGCATCTAGCTGCAGAACATGAATAGTTGCAAGCAAATCGTAAATGAAAATTAAAAGAAAAACTAAAAGATCTGGTCTATATTTTTTTACATTCTTGCGTTGATTTTTTAAGCATTACTCATTTTGTCACATCATATTCAAATATAAAATAAACATTTTTTCATGTTTTCCTTGTTAGTGATTCTATTAAACCTATAGACTACCTAAGCTACCTAACCTAATCTAACTAATTTTCCTCATCCAGATTTTTCTGTTTTCTTTTTATGCACTTTCTTTTCATTTACTCCTTTCTTTCTTGGTTTATTCTTAATTTTCTTCAAACCAAAACTTTATATTCTCAAATTTATTTACTTTTCATATTTTTATTCGCTTGTGTATTATTATATTTATTTATTTTTTCCATTATTTTCTAAACTTTATAGTCTCACTTTTTCTTTAAACCTAAACTTAACTTTTTTTCTTCATATTTTCCTTACCAATGATTTCACAAATTTTCCTCATTTCGATTTTCCACTTTTCTGTATATTTCTCTAATCACCCAATTCCTTCTTCATCATTTCTACAATTTTCTTCCGTCATTAATATAGGCTTAATTACCCGTTAGGCCGTCCCAACACTACTAATGAAGGCAGCTGAATATTATATTTTTTAGAAGGCCTACTCATATTTTGCAATTATAAGATTTCACTCGTTTTCATCCTTTTTGCCAAACTCTTTTTTTGTTTTTGTTTTTTTGTTAATACTATAAACTGATATCTGAATTATTTTTTATTTTCAAATTGTCGTCTTAATAATTTTTATCCCTTAGCTTCGTTACGTTTCCAGCCTCTTCTTTTATTTCCTCCTCCTCCTCCTCCTCCTCACGTGACCTCAGGCAGAAATAATCAGGGTCCTCTTCGTCTCATCAAAGAAATCTCGTCTCTTTGATTTCCACCAATCGTACACTTGCTAATTTCTTCCTTTCCTTCCCAATTTCCTTTCCTTCTTTCTGAAAATGTCACGGTTACTTTATCTATCTTTGTTGAGGATTATGTTTTTTTAAGATTTTTAGTTTTCATGGTTGTGAAAGAAGGTTTTTGTTACATAGAATAGTTGGCAAAAAAAAGTATTGAGTTATAACTATTCTTCTTGGGTTTGATATAAAATAATTTACTTCAATTATGTTACTTACTTATTTACTTTATCTCTCTTACTTTACTTTCTTACTTTACTTAACTTCATACGTTTTTTCACTTTTTTCCCATTTTTTTTATAACTGTGGACGTATTTCATATTCCTTCATATATTTTCACATATTTCGGCATGAATGTGAACGTTCGTCATGACCTTAGAAGGAAACGTTCATGACTTCGGTTACACAATTCCATAATTATGCTATTTACGCTAACGTTCCTTCTTGGCTGCCCACGTAAAAAAGAAAAAAAGAAAAGAAAAAAAAAAACCGTTTGCACAGAGACAAATATATAAATACTCCTCACAGTTTCATGCATACAACCCTCTACTAACTGAAAAGAACGTTCTAAAGACAAACATTACCAAAGACATGACACAAACGTTCCTCGCCACCTTGAAAAAAAACTTCATCATGGCCTTGAGAAAAAAAAACCGTTCATACTGGCCTTCAGAAAAACGTTCATCATTAACTTTAACCCTTGAGAAAAACGTTACTCCAGGCTAGGAACAAAACATTATCTACGGATTTCAGATAAACATAACCAAAGACAGAAAGACAAACACATACATACATACACAAATTGTGAGTGTGTGTGTGTGTATTTGTATAAAAATTTGTTTTTAAAGTATAGAATAGTATATATATATATATATATATGTATGAAAGTTTTTAAAAAAGTAATGCAGTGAACAAAATATACAGTATTCCTTGTTTGCGGCAGAATCGCCACCTGTGTTTTGTTGTAGACATAATAATGGTGTAAGGAATGGTTGCCGTGGTGGAGGCAGGCGGTGACTTGCCTCACTCTGCTTCTTGCTTCTCGTCCTCACCGTGTGTCTGCGTGTCTCTTCACTCCTTCTCCTCCACCTCGTCCTCGTCATCGGACATTTCCAAGTCCTTCTTCACTCTCAGGATGTGAATCATCCTCAGCTCCTCGTCCCTCCATCTCTTGGTCCACGCGCGCTGGGCCGCGGCCGCCCTCCTCTCCTCCCACAACCTCTCCCTCCGCCTGGCCTCAGCGGCCTCAGCCTTGGCCTCAGCCACACACTTCCTCATCTCCTCATACCACCGGGCCCGCCGGGTCTTGGCCGCTTCCTTCCTTTCTTGTTCAGCCTCCGTCATCCCCCTCACCTCCTCCCTTCTCTCTAACTCCTCCTGGCGCTTGGCCTCGGCCCTGTGTCGACTGTACGAGTGTACGCGTACGATACTCGTGAGTTGTTGATCTCTCCGATCTCTCGCCAGTCGGCAACTCTAGCTTTCTCTCTCAGCTGAGTGACACTCTCTCTCTCTCTCTCTCTCATTTATTTTGAGTTTTACCTTATTCTTCAGATATTTCATTTTCACTCCTTAATTTATTTATTCATTTTCCTTTTTTAATATTTATTTTATTTTATTACCTTTTCTTTTCCCTCAGACCGGCCCACACGACCCAGCGGCCCAACGGGAAATGTCCCGTTTGTCCCTATGGCCAGTCCGCCCCATGAAAATCCGGTGCCCCCCACTGGCCATGGCTGCCGTATTCTGTATAATGCTCTAATACCCACCACTTATCTGCTCTTAAAATATGCCCTTATACCCTTGTACATGTGAATATACAAGGGAAGATATCAAAAGAGACTGGATGGGTCCATTGTGGATGCCTGTCTGGGATGTAACACAGCATCCTACACTATCAAACATATTATGGAAGACAGCACTGCACATAATCACACACGCCAACAACACAACATACACTTCATGAAGGCCCTGTGGGAAAACCCAGACCAGGCCATGGCCTATCTTAAAGGTTTGGGGCTGTTCGGACCGGCAGCCTGAGGAACAACAACAACAACTTCACTTCACCGATAACTTGAAAGTTGAACTTGAATTCTAGCAACATGGTCAATGGTTGCTTTTAACCTATGGAAAACAAGTATATTCCAATGACATGGATATACTTTAATGGTGGCCTATATGAAGGGGAAAACATAATGGCTATGATTACATGCTGAATGAAAAAAGAAGGATTTAATAAATGGATTCAGTTGCTAACATATCTTGTAAAATTTATATTTTCACTTCAGTTGTCAGGACAGACAGGACACAAAAAATTATTTCAGCCCGCTCGTCTTCCAGTCCCTGCAAGTAATCTTGTTCCATCACTTCATTATCAAGAAAATGCATTTCATACACTGATCAGCTAAAAATAATCAATAAATTGCTGAATTATTTCTGGTCACTCAAAACTAATTCTAAAATATGATTAAAAACTCAAATAATATTGTAATTTATCATACAATTCCTTTACCATCATTGCAAGGGCTCAATATCAAAATGCATTTATGCAATGTTTCCAAAAAAGCTTGCTTATTTGAGTCTCAGTTGAGATGACACATGTTGTTCACTCATTCTCTCTTAGGTTACCAAAACAACAAAACAAATAGATAGTCTCTGCCGTCACAGCAGCCACTCTCTGTGGTCTACCTCACTGATGAGCTGTGTGCTAGTATCACCTTGTCACACCATCACCTCATAGTTGCCATGTGCAGCCATATGACTTCCCCCACTGAGTCAACCTGGTAATGTACTATCACTACCACAGCCAAATCCATCACATGAAAGACATTTCCATACTTTGAGTCTGGGCCCTGCACGAGCTGAGTCATTACCTGAGCCACAATACAAACAGAACTTAAAACACACAAACCTATAAATGAGACACTACTTTCCGTGCTCATCATCATCAGTATGAGTTTTCTTACTACAGCTTTAACAGCACTCATCAGCATTTGTAATCTCATAATAGATTCAGTTATTGCAACACACATAAATTTACTAGGGGACTAGTAAACTCCCCTAGTTTACTAGGGGAACACTTGTAGTGGATGTAGCATACCTAAATTAATTAATGACTCATGGAAGGATGCACATGTACACATTCCACGTATATTCAGTCTTTGTAGTTATGGCAAAATAAAGACAATGCTGCTTCACCAACCTTAAGGTTGGTACTTAGGGAACTCTAATGATGGCTTGACCCATCCATAATTTCTAAAGAATCAGTTACTATGTAATATATACACATATCTTCTGTGAAACTGTGTTTCATTATAAAAGCTTTACATAAATACATTTGGCCCTTAAATCAATATTGTAAAGAGTAAGTGTGAATATTTTCAGCATAGCCTAATGTAAACTACACTTGATATTGTATTGCTATGATGCACAGCTGTTACAATCATTAAACTGATTAAAACTGCCCCAGAGGAGACATAACAGGTACTCGTACAGCTGTACACCCGGGAACAGCTCATAAAATGTCCTCTAGTCTGCTCCCATACTTCAAAGAGAAAATGACAATATCCAGCAGACATTGCATTCACAGGGCAGACCATGAATGAGGTGAGACGAGCATGACCAGAGGACTGCAAACCTGTGTGCTGATTCACCTTCAGCTCAACTCTTTTCTTTCTTTCGAACACTTCGTTTACTGCTGTACTTATTCATAATGTCAACAATTTTACCTTTATGGTCAAACAATTTGTGCATCTGTGACCTCGCCTCCACCATCTGGTCCTTGATGATCTTGGAGCGCTGGATGTTGGCCTTCACAAGCTCCGACAGCCGATTGACATCCTTCTCAAAGTCCTGAGAAATAGAAAGCACATCATGTGCTCAATATTTTGAGATGAACAAAAAATCATTCTTTACGTCATGCTAACCAGCTCTACAAAGATACTTATGTTTTCCAGCTTGTGTTTTAATATCAATACAATGAAATATGAAAAGGAAGAATTATGCATGCAACCCCCAAAAATGTTATTTTTAGATTTCATAAAATGATGATCATATCTATCATCATCATCATTGGGGGCATACGCCGGGGGGCGCGTCGCCTCGCCCACCCTACGACGCCACTCCCGGGGGTCACCACGCGCGAGTTCCCATGCAGGCTCCTTTCCCATACCAAGCAGCTCTCGACAAGAAACATCAACTTGCCCCAGCCACGAGCCTTGTGGGCGCCCCCTTGGCCTCCTCCACGCCGGATTGTCTCTTACAGATACAACCCGATGGGAAGGATCGGTTTCAGGGTAGCGTGCCACATGCCCATATAGCCGAAGTTGGCGCTGACGGACTATGTAGGTAATAGGCCTCGATTCAGTCTCACGGTGCAATCGCTGATTTGACACGTAATCATCCCAGCGATACCCCATGATTCTGCGAAGACACTTATTACCAAAGGCATTGATTCGTCTCTTCAAGTCACTATTTAGTGTCCATGTCTCACAACCATAGAGTAAGACAGGGATCACAAGCGACTTGAAGATCCGGATCTTTGCCCTCCTGCACAGGTACCGACAACGCCAAATACTCCCGCTGAGCGAGTCCATAACACCGTGGGCTATGCCAATCCGCCGTAAGGCTTCTTGACGTGACCCGCCGTCATTATAGACTGCGCTACCAAGGTATGTAAAACTTTCCAAGATCTCAATGTCCTCGCCACACGCATGAACAGACTGTACTGCTTCATCTAGTAAGTCTCCAAACACCTGGACCTTGGTCTTGAGCCAGGAGACCTCAAGTCCCAAAGGCTTTGCCTCCTCGTGCAGCGCCTCGAGAGCCATCACCAGGACCTCCAGCGACTCAGCAAAGATTACTGCATCATCGGCAAAAACAAGATCAGTGATCTTGGTGTTGCCGACAGATGCTCCACAATCACTTTG
Organism: Chionoecetes opilio; assembly: GCA_016584305.1. NCBI lineage: Eukaryota > Metazoa > Arthropoda > Malacostraca > Decapoda > Majidae > Chionoecetes > Chionoecetes opilio. Next base: position 34,906 of record JACEEZ010001049.1, on the reverse strand, counting down.
ATCTACAACCTTGTCCAATACCCATTCCATACAAGCGTTGAAAAGTGATGGAGCAAGGACGCACCCTTGCCTCACTCCTGTATTCACAGGAAAGAAGCTGGATACACCTACCCCACACTTCACAGCACTCTCATATCTATGACAAATTTTTTTCCTACACATTTTCTACAAATCTTAATCAGGACTTTTTACATCACTCTCTTTTTCTTCGCTATGTTAAACATAAATATGGTCGCTGCCATCTGTTGGCACAATGCAAAGTACACAATGTAAACAAGGACCATGATCATAAGATTTCCCATTGAGTGAACATGTCTAGAAAATATATTTTTCTAGAATCTATAGGTGAGTCAAACCTTTAACTCTGCTGTGTCGGGCGTGCACACTGAAGTTGTGCACACAAATCGGTAATATTTCTCGGTGACTTTCAAAGTTTATTGGGGTGAAAAAAGAAGAAGAAAAAAAAAGAAGTTACCTATGATAAAATTGTTCCCATACAAGAAAGTACTCTCTTTTAGCTTCAACAAGATGCAACTCTGATGTCTCCACATAATAAGATAATATACGATTATATCCACGATAAGTTTGTTTATAGTGAGGCTGATCGCAAAGGAGTGAAAGGTGTTGCATGCATATTGACAAAAAGAAAAAAAAAGAAAAAAGTAAAAAGAAAAGTAGGATAATTTTGAGAGTTAGTTCTATATAAAAAAAAAGAGAAAAAAAGGTTTAGGATGATACTCAATTGAAATCTCTTTGCGGATTTTTTTTGGGGTGAAAAACAGTTTTACGCGTGCAGGTGTGAAAAGCTGGGAGATGGTGGGGAGGGCGAATTTCTAGGTTTTTTCAAAATTCATTATAAAAAAACTGACAATGATGCAAGTCTGACATCTCTAAAACTAATAGGTAGTTTGTCCGTAGTGAAGCTTATCGCAAGAGGTTTGAAAATCCCTTATGAAACTACTGGCACACATGAAATCTGACAACAAAATATTTATCAAAGCTAAAACCGAAAATATATGACAATTACAATGAATTTATAAAAATACATTTAAGGTACGTATAGTATTTTTTGGTGTATAAGACGCACTTTTTTTTCCCAGGAAACTGGTCTCAAAACCACCCTGCGTCCTATGTAACGAGGGTAAAAAGATGTATGCCTCCCTAAGCTTAGCCCGTCAGGGTGGCAAGGTTGGTAGAGACGTGAGTTCGCAATGTGCAGCGTCCCTGTGCATTCGGTCAGCGGTTCGAGTCCGCCTAGTTCGTGCTGACGTGGCGGCGCTTTGTAGTCAATAACCTTGTAGTTGGTACTTGCATAGTGTCTAGATAGGATGAAAATCTTATCTTATCTCCCTAAGCTTACTGTGCCTTGTACAGCAAGGTCTTGGAGTTACCACGATCCATCTTTAGGTCCAGCGCACATTGCGACGCAGCACAGGGCCGGGCAACACAGGATTCTGTATCTAGTTATTTCTTTTGAAAGTTTGCACATTGGGACACATTGACTCATGTGATTTTTACAGCAATAAGCTTTCAATCAATCATATACTCCCACAGGAAATAGCTAGAAACAAGAATCCTGTGCTGCATTGCAGTGCGCCGGGTCTCACTCTGGCTCCCTCACACCACATCATCCACAACACCGTCTGTTTTTATTATGTTTTTGTTTCCTTAACGTTATAAAGTATCAAAACTTTTCTTTCTTTCTCCCCAAAAATGTGGAAACTGTAATAGAGATATTTAAAAAATGTGATGTGAGCAATTGCCTTGAGTGAGTGGAGTGATTCACTGGTGCGGAAACACTGAAGTGTTGCCAGGAATTCTACTCTACTTTTTTAACTTTTGCCGTGTAGGCAAAACTATTTATACTTGGAGCCCAACACATATGTACAAGTCATACACACATGTGACCCGATGCCTGGGGGTTAAGGGCATTGGTTTCTAAAGTACCTTGATGATTCATGTGATAGTGATGGAATGACATCTTGTGTAAGTCATCAAGGCAAATTCATTAGAGAAAATCTAAGGAGTCGAAATGATACATGTAAGAAATAAAGGCCTCGGAGTCGGCTGCTTTGGATGTACTCCGCAGTCCCGGGGAGAACAAATGTTACACTTCATAACAAAACTCTTACCTTGTATGGTTTTCTGGGATGAGTTCTCTTCTCCAGGGAAGTGAGCAGCAGATGAAGACGATCCACAACATCCGTCTCCAACTCCACAAGGTCGTCCACTTGTCCCGAGAGGTGAACAATCTGTTGCAAAAGTAATCTGTTACTTATCTCTCTCCAGACATCCTAAGATTTAACAGGCTTACAGCAGAGAAGCAAATACAGTAACTGCCCTCTTCAAGAATAGCTACAAAGACAAGGATGATTGTGACTATAGGAAGTCAAGCTACCAACAAATATATGGTCAACAAGAATTAGAAAACTATACCCCGGCAATTCACCATTAACAAAGATTATACCAACCAACCCTTCTTTCAAACTTTGGCTGCATTTCTTAAAGACTACCATAATCACAATTGTGAGGGCAAGTCCTTTTAGAATAATTACAAATATCAGAACCAAGATATATGATCCAAGATCAGACCCAAGGTAAACTCAGGGGACAGTTTATGACAACAAAATGTTAGTAAACTATATGAACAAATTTGCAATTCCTGAATTCCCGAATTCACCCTAAACACAACCTGTAGTGGCGGGGATCACACACGGTTGGAAGGGTGGGGGTGGCAGGGTGTGCAAGGCTGAGGTTTGCCTCACAAACTCAGCTGTGCATAATGGCCAACTGCTTTCTCCAGCTGCACACATTATTTTTGAGTTTTTGGGCTATCTGACTTTTATTCAACCCTTACCCATCAGATGATCAAATTTTCATGATTGGATAATAAAGGTAGGTAAAAGGTAAAGATAGGGGCATACGCTATGCTGCGCGTGGCCTTCGGTGCTAATTTCCGAGGCATTAGCCCTTTGAGCCTGTGGTGGGTGAGGACCCGTTACCCCGGGACACAGGGCTAGTGTGACATAACCTAACCTAACCTAACGATTGACGAAAAGTTTACAGTGAGTGGTAAGAGTAAAGTAATACATATATAGCCAGTTATTAAAATGATAACAATTTTTCTTCACTCCTCAGTCCCAATTCATTTGGATATAGGTTTCCGGCCATATATTTATACTCGTGGTCGCTGGTGACGTCACGGCAAGAAGGCAAGGAAGGGAGAAAGAGACATACTCTCTCTCTCTCTCTTGCCGACCCTTGCCCAGACTGCTCGTGCGGAGGGAGTCGTTCCCCTGCAACCCTTTAGAAGATATGTGTGTGACGGTGTACTTATAAGAATGTCTAGTGCATTGATTAGTTCATGATCTTAAATTACATGACTTGTAATTTATGTTATGTTATCAGGGTTTGATCCTAGAAGCGGAGCGGAGTGGTGAGACTACCAGGCGTGGGCTTGCGGCACACGTGGTCCATGTTAGGTGTTGAGACCAGCTGAGTGACAACAGACGTTGGGACCAGCTTGGACTCCAGTATATAGAGCTAAGGCCCTATTGTAGCTCCGTTATTTATTTATGTAGATAGGTATAGTACCTAGTAACAGAATATAGGAACTTTTTGTGTCTGTGTTAAGCCCGGAGGAGAAGTTAGTCGTTTCGGTTATTTATATTATTTGAAGTGAGTTTTCAGTGAAACCATTAGAGCTGTGATGTGATTACTGTTCGTGATGATTATAAAGAAACCCTGTTAACGAGTCGTTCATTAAGTCCCAGTTATCCTCATATATTCTCTAAATCTTTAGTTTTTCCCCCCACTTATTGTGGGTGGTGGCAACGTAATCGGCAGGTTTGTGGAGCCCTTGAAATTAACATCTAGCCAAAAAGGGGGGGCACTACACTAACCTTAATTATGATACTGTAATGGCATAAAGTTATGATTCAATAACAGACTGAATTAGAAGGGTTAAAAAAGGGAAGAAAAAAAAGATAGCTTGGCTGTAGCTCTTAATCGCAACAAGAGTTGAAATAATAAATAGTTGAGTGGCAGATGCAGTTAAATGTAATATCTGAGACAGTAGGGTCACCAGGAGAGAATGTTGTAGCCAAAATGACATGAAGACATAAAAATGTCCACATTGTAGATGTAAGAGGGCGTCACCCTATATATGTAGATGGAGCCATGACCTACCTTCCATCCATTGACTCGCTGCATGGCCAGCTTCTGGTTGGCGATCTCATTCACTGTCATCCTCTTTTCATCCTTGGGTTTCACATCTGTGTGTCTCACAAAGTGGTTGTGGCGAGGCTTCCAGGTTTGGCGGAAGCTGCCCAGCAGTGACATTGTGGGGCGGTTGGTGAGAATAACTGTGGTGTTCACAGAGTTGTCTTTGCCTGCCGCCGAGGCACTGTTGGCGCCCCCTGCTCCACCCCCCCCACAGCTGCCCCCACTGCTGGCACCCCCCGGCTCGGACCACCCGCCACCCTCGTCCTCACTGCCTTCCATGTCTGAAAGCAAGACATGCCTTCATACATACACTGCACTTATTTAACACATCTTTGTCCTTATATTTACTTCAAACAAGTTTTTAGGTGAAAATAGTTTGACATCACTTTGCATCTTTTGGAAGCTTCATAAAATTTGCAGGTTTAATGAATAGTTTTGATAGACACAGTATGTCATGAAACCAATATCCCAAGACCAAATAAACAATGCAGCCTTCTACTCACAAAACATCATCTTACCATTACTATCTTCTGTTAATTCTCTCTTATTCTTTTTAGTTGGGGGATGTTCCAAGTCGTCCTCACTAGACCGCGCCTCTTGTAACTCATTGCCCATTCTGTAATGAAACAAAACAATTAACATTGGCTACAAACATTAGTCTCTGTAAACCAAAGAACTGTCAATTTTTTCCCATATCTTTGTTCAGCATTTATCATAGTCTACATCAACTTGTTTTCCAATTTTATTTCCGTCTCTCATCTACCCTCACTCTAATTTCCATCCCTGGATTGTCTTCCTGTTAACAGTAAGTATAGTCACTTTCATGCATCACAAAATAAGCACAAATGCACTTTTTTTTCCTTGTGATGACAGCAAAAATATTGAGTTTGTCTCCCGATTCATAAAAACCTTTACAAATTCTACCATTCAGTGAATAGCAGTATCACCCATTTCCATTTATATATTTATGTATATTTTGAGTTCATATTGTATACTTAATTTTTCTATTTGACACCAAAGGTACAGATTTAAAACTCTGGTAGAAAATTTGTCAATTCCTCCATCATGTCACGATCAAGTAAGCAACCCTGAAAACCATACACAGCTAACAAGGTGAAGTGAGTGGCAGGGGTGAATCTGAGTCTGATGTGTGTGAAAAGTACAGCAATAGTCCAGCTGTGCATGGAACTGTGCTGTGTTGAGTCTACAGTGAGAAGTGGCTCTGCTGTGCGGGTAAATGATCAAATCAAGATAGTTTTTTGGTTGAGAAGAAATCTGGAACACGTGGGCTTAGAGGATTAGTGATAGATATTCCCTGAGACAAAAGCCGGACAGTATTTACATGATTAGAATAATTAGTGAAAGTATGCTTGTCAGTCTTTGTGGTAAACATATTTTTCATTCTGAGTCTCAAAAAGATGTCCAGAGGCCTAAGATCAATAATAAACAAAACAATGATGATAAGTAGCATCAAGAAATTGTGTTTAGTTTTATCTTGGGCACAGAAAATGCAGTGTGAAGTGACTGGGTCCATAAAGGTAAAGATGGGGGCATACGCTATGCTGTGCGTGGCCTCGGTGCTCATCTCCGTCGCATTAGCCCTTGAGCCTGTGGTGGGTGACAACCAGTTACCCCGGGACACAGGACTAGTGTGACATCCGGGTTACCACAGTTACCTTCCCCAGGTTTCCCCAGGTACCCATTTATCGACCAACCCCGAGAGGAAGGATGAACAGCTGGGTGGGCTGCACGCCGACTGCCCAAGCCGGGAATCGAACCCGGGCCAGCGGATTCATACCTAGGGATCCATAAAGCAGTGTTAAGTGGTAGTGATGTAAGTCATGCAACTAATTTTGCTTAGTGTACAGCATGATCACGCTATGTGAGCATTCATTAAACAAGAACTCCTTGATAAGAGATGGATAAATTTCCACCCTTACTCGCTGTACAAACAATATTTACACAAAGATATGATGAGTATGACAAAATCTACCTACTAATTTTTCAATATTTTTGTGCCTATGTAATATTAAAATAATATAATAAAATACTATCTTTCTATTGCCATTCATCTGATCGTCACTCCTTGCTAGAAAATAATATATGCGTCATCTGTAACGAGCACGGTGGTGTAGAAGTACAAACGAGGGTTAGTGACAAGGCGTGAATTAGATGGTGGTTGACTCGCTTGACCCGTGGAGTGTTTAGTACATAAAAGTACGAATATCTTAGGGAACTGTTCAGTACATACTGTACGATTGAATGTTTTCACAAAATTGCGCCACTTCCATATGTTTATATCTAACATTCATCATTCTAGTAGTAATGGGGAGGATTTTTGGACCACAGAAATGCCTTATTTCACAACTTATATATCATTATATTGTAAAATATTAGCCCATTACTTCTCTGATGAGTGCTGCATACATTCAGAGGAAAGTGATCAGATAAAGCTAGTCTAAATGCTCCAATGACGTTATTTCTAAAACAATAATCAGTAAAGCATAACAAAATGTAAATGAGTCTAAAGAAATCAGGCATCAGAACAGATCGTAGGCTACATATTTCCTTCCCTCTTTCATGCGTGCGGCTGGAACAGACACTGCCTTGATGTGCAATGTTACCGCTGGAGTAGTCAAGCATTTAGTTATATTTCTGTTTTCATATTTGTTTGATAAATATTCATCATGTGAAGAGATCTATCTCAATGATCTATAGAAGAAACATGAAGGCAAATACAATATTCTAGCAAATGCTTAGAACAGCTTCCTTGGCAAAAAATGTAAAGCAAATGTCTTCCACAAAACTATTTTAATTAATTTCCGAAACAATCTGCGAATATGCGAATCTGGTAATTTCAAAGCCATGATATACAGGGGATTCGCTGTATATATTATGAAAGGAAGAATAAGTGAAGTGAAAAAAATATAAATAAAATTCCTCAACCGTACGTAATGTAACAGTGCGCCATCTGAGGAGTGGAAATTTTTGAGGAAAGAAATAACATGGAAGCCACACATAAAGCTATCTAATGAAAGTAAAATATTCGCCAAAAGGTTTATTTTTTAGGATTTCTAGGGGCAATAAAATCAATCAATCAATCAAACAATAAATAAAAAATCAAATATAAATGGAAACAAAAGCAACCTGACATGACCCCTATCTCCACCCTGAGTCTTAAAGAACGGGACATCCAGGGAGCCTTCCAATCGTGACAGTAATGCTGGGAGCAACGTATCGCTGCATAAGGTGACTTTATCAAAGGGGATGGCGAGCATATTTACATCAGGTACATTGTCTGCTTTCTGTAAGTGTAGTCTGATAACTGTTTGATCCCACCTTGTACTTTTGCCCTTAAGTTTGTGTGTTTACTTACAGTTGTTGTTTCCTTGGCTTCTTCCTTGGAGAAAGCCCATCAGCAAGAATCTGTGCAGGAGCATGAAGCGTGGTGACAGACAGGTGGGGTTGTGGCACCGTGAGGGTGGCTGCCGTCATGCTGTTGAAGGAGGGAGGGCAGATGTCCGGGGCGGGGATGGACAGCGGGACGGGCCGGGGCAGCACCAGCGTTGCGTCCTCTGGGGGTTCCTGCTTGATGCTGGGCGGCGTGTGAGTGCCGCTGCCCCGCATTGGCGTCGTGCCACTCTCCATTTCCTCTATTTGGAGGCCTGACAAGGAAGAATCTTAAGACCAAGAAAAAATTGTTTATTGTTAGTATTTCACATAAATTAGGACAAACACAAAAGCATTAGTGACCAGAAGCAAGTCATAGCAAATAGCCATTGCAAGCTTTATAGGAAACTCTTTTACTTTCAATATTCACTATTCTGCCTTTCATTCTTTTGGAACAAACCAACATATGAAAAACCTTTGTGATTCCCATACGTATATCTTTGTAGCATATTGTGACGTTACATGTCACATTAGCTGACTGTGATACTAAAAGTCTAAATGAGTTTACTACTTTGGAAGAGCTTTGCAAGCAACTCGCCACTACGGCAGCAGAAAGTTAAGCGTCTCCCATTCGCAGCCTCGTTTTATTACCTCGCCATTTCAGGAACTTTTCTATAACTTATGACATGATTTGCAGCCATGCAGAACAATATAATCTGCTGAACTATGCATAACTAGAGCAAAATGAGTGAAAATAAATACCAAAAGCAAACACTGTACAGGGAGGTCCCGTTATACGAGCATTCGGTATACGAGAATCCGATGATACGAGATGTGTAAATTAGGGTCTATTTTCAATATACGAGATCGAAAATCCAATGATACGACATTCAAACTGGGGTGAGTAAAATTATCAAGTTCAAAATGCGCGCCCTACCACTCCCAGGCTGGACAAAGGGGGATTTGGTTGACCCCAGTGAGGTCACCCCTAGCAAGCCATCACCTGAAGGGTAATTAAGCATATGGCGGGGCCTGACATTTAGGGGTAATTAGCAGGTGTGCGGCCCCAACCTTGGGACCGCAGTCAGGTCACCCCTAGCAAGGCGTGACCTGAAGGGTAATTAAGCATATGGCGAGGCCTGACCTTTAGGGGTATTAGCAGGTGTGGGGCCCCAGCCTTGGGACCCCTACACTACCTTCTCTTGTATCACAAGGCAAAGTGCAAAAGTGCTACATTACAACGTCTTTTTTGCTTGTTATGCATGTTTTATGTTTAATTAATGTGCAGTTATGTTATTTTGTGTGCTATTTTCTCTTTCAGAATGCTTTTTCTACAGAATAGGTAGTACAGTGTGGGTAATATAGACGCTGTGTGTTTGTTGTGTTTGCTATAGTTTATTTTAGCTTGAAAAACATCTTTTTTTTTCTTTTCTTTTTTTAATTGATGGGGTCCTGGAACCAAACCTATATTTTACCATTAGTTATGTGTTTCGTTATACGAGATTTCGCTTTACGAGTATGCCAGGTGGAACCTAACTGCTCGTATCTTCGGGACCTCCCTGTACACATAAACATAATACGTACATATACAGTCGTGTCTGCTACTGTGAACGATCTTTGATACAAATTTTTCGATAACAAACAGTTTAGTTGGGACCAAGACATGTAGATAGGTAAGGCTTCCTTTCCTCACATCAACACAGCATCCACCTGCCGCCTCTCCTACAACCCTCCCACCTCCACTCAGCTACCAGTCATTAATTATTCTACATACCTATCACTATGAAAGAAAAAGGTACAGGTGGGCCAAGGCCGAAGGAGTTGGTGAAGTCACGACCAACCACAGCGCGTTCCCCATTGAAGTGATATTTTGCCCTCCAAAAACTACATAATACATCTCATTAAGGATGCATATTTAAGCTGACAAGACTAAAAGTACAGTGATATATAGCCTTTTCTGTGTCTGATACTCTACAGGACTTGGTGTTTAGGTTTGAGGAAACAGGGCCATTGCGTGTGTGAACACTTATCTTGGATGACTGGCTCTTTCCACATGGACAAATGCCATTATTTGTGAGTGATGAGGAACCAGGCTTAATGAAATAAGTAAAACAAGTAAGAGGAAGTGAACAAAAAACTGAGCGAAAGAAGAAATAGGAAAAGGAGCAGGACATAAGCACCTAAGAAGTGCAAAACAGGTTGCAAAGCAAGAACCAGTTACAAAGCAACAGCGGTTAATAAGTCATTATCATTCTCTTTGCAATTGTGAACTGTGACACGCGCTAAGCGGCCCTCACTCATCTTGAAAACCTGACTCAGCTCAACAATGCAAAGTGCTGTTCAAAAATATAAGCCAGGCAACAATTACTCATAACTTGCTACTTGAAAGAGAGATTACAGCCACAAAAGCCCCTGCTAAACAACTGTTGTGTTACTACAACACAACAATCAAGTGCTAACTTATACTCACCCGCAAATGTGCCCTGACACCATGTCCTACCCATCATGCCTTGTCACTACTCACCAGGTGAAGAGTTGGCAGAGATGGTGGTGGAGCCCGAGGATGCGTTGCCATTGCCCCGCGAGTCTGGCCTCTTAGGGGACGGAGGGGAGGGCACCGGCATGGAGAGGGAGGCAGTGAGGTTCTTGGCAGCCTTCATGGGCGACCTGCACAATATAAGAACATAAGAACATAAAGAAGCTACAAGAGGCCGCGAGACCTACACGTGGTAGTTCCTGTTACTTAACACTACCTAAATTTACCTTTTATCCCCATCCATGAATTTATCTAGCCTCCTTTTAAAGCTCCCTAATGACTCCGCACTGACCACCGAATCCATTCCAATCATTTACCACCCTATTTGTGAACCAGTTTTTCCCTATTTCCTTTTTAAATCTACTCTTTTCCAGTTTGGATCCATTACTTCTTGTTCTACCCTGATTACTAGCCGTAAGAACTTTTCCTACATCTCCTTTATTGTATTCCTTTAACCACTTAAAAACTTCTATCAGATCGCCTCTTACTCTACGCATATAGAGTATAAGGCGATAATATACAACAACTTTGTCAAACACATGTAGCTTGTGAGCTCCAGAGTGACTACAAAACATTTTTCAAGGAACCAGTTATGCTGTATAAGGTTTACACAGCTTCTGAATGCCCCAATCTGGAAATTATACATTTTTTATCCCCAAGACAAAACTACATACGGCTGCTGAGCTAACACTACACTAAACTTGTCCTCACAGGGCTGTTTCCTGCTGCACTGATTTGTTTTGTGACAGTATTTTGGAGTTTTTCTTATGAATGAGTGACAGACAACCTGTGCTGATACTAAAAACAGTCTGTAACTTGACCTCATGCTGCACTACCCCACCCGCTGCCTCCCTCATCCCTCCACCAATGAAAAGTCTTAACCCCTTGAGGCCCAGAGCATAATTTTCATTGTAATTTGGCTACCATTAGACAATTTTTAGCGAAATTAAGCAATACTTCATAGATATGACCTGTTTAGTGTCCTTGTACGACTAACTAATTTGGTATATTCAGTTACTTTTCGTAATTTTATGGCTCGACAACATACAACTATTTATAGCAAAGGAAAGATCTGGGCACGAAGGGTTAAAGCAGCCAGGGTGACATCAAACATCCCTATCATAAATCAGCCGTTTAATGGAAAATATTGCCCTTACCTGCTTCCTTTCTTATACTGTACACGCCTTTCTTTCCTGGCAAACTTTTCATGGCTCTAAACAGATAACCAGCCATCTCATAAACCTGCATTGCCAGTTACAGTTACATAGATTCTATGACCTTGACAAATATTTTAATTCAATCCACAGGAATTGCCATACAAATCCATCTTGATTGTGCAGCTCTGTCAGATGACAAAGCCTGACCCACACAACATGGACCCTTCTTTTTAAAATGATAATGCTACTCAGTGATTGATCCATACAAGTTTTCCAATAGCCAATGTTAATAGTACTTAGAAAACAGGATGGCGGATGGAAAACAAAATGCAGGGGCCGATTTGTTTATAGCTTAATTAATTTTATAATGCAGATGGCATTGCAAAGCTCTCCAAAGTATCCAAAATTGTTGCCTTGGATTTTTCATATTTCATGGAAAGATATAGAGCAAATAATGGAATCAATGGAACACTATAGTCCAAGTAAACAGCCTTTTGGCAACACATTGCCAACAAACATGCAATTATGATGTTACCAAAATGCAGTTAACTTAGCATATTTGGTTCAATTGATTCGTAGCAAACAAACTTGAAAAACTCAAGGCAATTATTTAGAATACAGACCCAAATCAAGCTACGGTCTCTGTGACCTACGTTCACCTGTATAATAATAATAATAATAATAATAATAAAAAAACATTTTTTGGGGGGATGGCAAGCAGTGTGAATGAGGGCAGGGCAAGTATTTATGAGAGTACTATAAGTTCAAGATTTTTACATAAAAAGACAAAATGGCGGATTTGAGCATAACTCCTCCAAAACTCATACATGCTTGAGTTAGCCATAAATCCAAGCATAGGGTTATGGTAGAAGTTGACATAAAAGACCTGTAATTAAAAAGATAAAGAGAGGGTGGACATTTGAGAGAACACAAGACAAAACGAAGAAAAGGAAGAGGTTTGAATAATACAAAGATGTAAAGCCTTCCTCATGGAAGTATAGACGCCTGAAATGGACTAGAACAGGTGATAGTGACAAAAAGTGTGCATCAAATTAAGGGAAAACTTGATCAACATAGACACAGAGACAGGACCACACAAGTACAGCTCAGGCCCTGTACACTACAATTAGGTAAAAACACAACTTTTCTGGGAGTGCCAACCCAGAAATGTTCATGCTATAAGATGTTCTCAGTGATCTAAGTGACAAGGAACTTGCCAAGAGGCACTGCCTTTACTACATAAGAGGTAGAGGTCTTCCCTAGATAACTTTTCATATTTCACATATCTTTATTGTAGAAAATTGTAGATTTCTTCATTGTAGAAAATTGTAGATTTCTTCATTCTTCAACTTATAATCTTTTTTTTTCCTTGCTTTGAGGGAAGTATATATTCCCATGGTATGGCCCTCTCTTAGTTACCTTAGACACCACACACAAATATAGACATGTATTCTTAATCACATTATTCATATGCATTCTTATGTTATCTTACCCATCATTGTCTGGTCTCTTCCTGAGTATGGAAGGTCTGGGTGAGGCATTGGGCTTCATGGAGGGCATGGGCACTGTGCCCTGCTGTGGCACTGCACCCTCCACCGGCCCCGGGCCACCCACCACACCCACACTGCCTACACCGGGGTTGGACGGCCCGGCGGTGACTCTGAGGCTCCCGCCCTGCATGTTGGCGGGCACATAGTGGGTGGAGCCCAGAGTGTTGGGAACCAATGTCCCTCCAACCTGTTAAGACAGTTATTTGTTAAATCAAACACATTTACAACATGAATCAAGTTTAGTTTAAGGAATAAAGTTTAGAAAACAAATAACAATGTGGATATTGTGTTTTGGCACCTAATTGAAAGTAAAACTCAAAATGTGCATCTTTATCATTTTCAGAGAACCATTTCATTCTTTGTGCTATAAAGATGACAATTTGAGATGTTTGTTGATATACGTACATTACAAGCTTACAAAACATATCCTTTACCTACCTGATAGGTTGTGTTGTGACCCTGATCATAGTAATACTGCAGAGCAATGCTGTACTGGGGCACTGTGGTCACCACGCGCTCACCACAGGTCACACCAGAGGTCACGTTCACACCTGTGGGAGGAAATACACATTCAGGTTTGCATCTTGTGGGGCATCAGCTCAAAACCCAGACCAGCTTGTTCACAAAAAACACACTATAAATACATATTCTGAATATACAAAATTGTCTCAAGATAATTGCTAAATTCTTTACAATTTTTTTTTTTTTTAGCAAACATCATAATTTCCTAGTCATCCCATCTTACAACCAATTCAATATAACAAAAAGCGGTTGGCCCTGCATGTTACTACTGAGGGCTGTGATGGTTGGTCCTCGCCTGTGGTGGCGCAGGCTGGATTTTTTTAGTGACACCTGTGATGATTAGAGGCTCCCGTATGTATGTCTGCGTATAGTCATCAGCAAGCTAATAAAGAGCCATGAGCTCTTCTGCTACAACCGCATGTTTCATCGTGATTTGTTTATTTTTCGCTCTCTTTGTATTGATTTTTCATTCTTTATGTGTGTTTTCTATTTGTTTTGTTTTTTAACTATGGCACTTCCTCTTTTTATGTTATTGGTGTTTAGAGATATTTTGGTGATTTTTTTTAGTGTTCACCAGATTTTGTCATTGGTTACTTTGACTTTTCTTTTTGTAGATTAAGAACATTGTATATAAGAATTGGGTTGGACCCAAATTCAATGTATTTTTACTAAGTTTATGTACATGTTGTTGTGGTCAATAAAATATCTATCTATCTATCTGTAACTTTTACAAGACTAGATTTAATATGGATCTTTCAAATGTTGCTTTCATGTTTGCCTACACCTCCTTCAAAGCAAACACACACGGTCATGAGTCCATCCTATCGGCAGTCAGGAATGTATCCCCATTCAGGCTGGGCAACAACACCCTCAAAGCACGAGAACCTTGATGAACGAGGAGGCTCGCAGGAACAGATCAGCTTGTATCATCGAGAGTATGCCGCACTAGTGTAGGATAACAGTAAAAACAAGGAATGTTCAGTGTGGTCATGACAGGCTTGTAGCTAGATGATTTACTCTATCCCTACTTTTAAATGTGGATTTCATTATCATGCTTTTGGATCACCATCCATTCGGATTACTACATACTAGTAATGGACCGAATATTCGCATTCGCAATTGCGAATATTCGCATGTTTTTCAATATTCGCATTCGCACTCCCACTCGTAGTTGTTTGCGAATATGCGAATATTTTGCCCAAATCAATAAACTTACAAAAATATTAAAAAAAATAACAACGTGAACATAATATTACACAAGCAAACATATAAATACATTAATAGTTTAGCCGACCATTAGTTAAAAGAATGGGGCGAGGTGTAGTGGTAGCCAAAGCAGGTAACCAAGGTAGTGTCCCTCGGACACTACCTCCAGCCTCCACCCTTCAACAGAGTGGCAACCGCAGCTAAGCCGCTACTCTCAAGGTCACTGTTACTGAACTTAATCAACTCATTGCCTCGTGCGCCGTATACTGCAGTAAGCATATACACGCTCTTCTCTGTCACCCACGAGCACAATCAACTTTCTTTGAAAGAGAACAATATTGCAGCAGCCTACTGCGTAATGGCGTCCAGTCACATCATGTGTGGTTTGGGACTATTTCGAGATTATCTCTAATGACATTGCAAAGTGCAAACTTTGCAATAATAATTATTCATGTAAGATATTATCATGTAAGTATTTGTGTAAAGTGGGTCCTCGTCCCGCAACCTGGCAACATAGAAAATTGAATGGAATTTACTTTAGACATTTATATTTTTATGGCTGAACTCTTACAAATACATACAAAATATTTCAATTACCTGTATGATATCAAAAATAGTGTATTACTTGAAATATTATGTAGTATTCGCAATTCGCATTCGCGAATATTAAAACCAAATATTCGCATTCGCATTCGCGAATACAGAAAATAGACATTCGGTCCATCACTACTACATACTATTATGGAGAAGTGAGGAGTTACTCTAAGCTACAAGCAAAACTTAATGTAATCCATGAAAAATATTGAGCTGCCCCCCTGCTGACCTGGATGGGCGCGCTGCAGGAAGACACTGGTGTGGGCCGGCTGGGGCTCCGACACTTGACCGGGAGAATGTGCTCGTACTTGGCCGTGTGGAACTCTTGGGGCGGCGGCCACAGACACTGGTCCTTGGGGGGGCGTTGAGGCCTGCTGAGGAAGGACCTTGGCCACGGGAATTGGTGTTCCCACAACACGTGGACCAACAACATTACCACCTGAAAGTATCAATGCAGATATTTCAACAAAATGAGATTGAAAAACTGTTTATGGAGAAAAGACTTAGAAATAATCAATATGCTACTCATTAAGATGCTTAGATGGGTGTGTGGTGTATCTACGGTAGGCCTGGGGACATTATAATGGGGAATGAATTGAGAAATAAGAATGCACTAGTGATTTACTGTAATCACAAAGTACAGTAGTCCCTTATAAGATGCAGTTAATGTAGCAGGTCCATGCACTGCATTTCTGAAAATTGTCTCTCATACCATAAAAACCCATTATATTACTATCAACCTAGCGGCCCTGTGCCAAGACTCTGCCTGAACACCCTATCTAGCCCACCTGGAACTAACTTAGAAATATGCGGTGGACATTCTAAAGTTATCTTAGCTATATAATCACTAATTATAGAAAATATAAACTACAGTACTCATAAACAGCAAAAAATCTTAACCCAGTACAGAAGGACCACACTTTGTACTTTTCAAGGACCTTATTTTAGTACTTGCGATAGGGTAAAAACAGTCTCGGGCCATTACTAGCAACTTGGTGACTCCATGGGTAGGGAAGAATGTTGATTTTCATCTAACACTCATATTTCACCATCATGCTATACAAGACGAGGCGATAAACAGACAACCAAGAAAAATTGCAGGAAATAGAAGAATCAAGTGATGGAGAGGCCCGGGACCAGCCCAGGGAGATAGACCAGCCATCACATCCAGACCCGCCTGCTTTCTGATGTGCTGGCATCTTAGGCTACACTCTAGGAGTAGGTTGAATAGACATATAGTTCCTAAGGGGGTCTTACTCATCTCAAAAACCTTGCATGGCTTATCAATGCACATTATTGTAAAAAAATTGGTACAAACCAGTCAGCATTCACTTATTACTTATTGCTTGAGGAGGGAAAAGGCTGTACGTGAAGCTGTGCCAAGACCTGATGATGTTGTCCTTGTTCAATTGCTCAGCCCTTTCAACCCTGAGGACCTTGCTAGGTATGATGATTATGAATTGCTGCAATACAAGCATTTTCAGTTGCAAAGGAGGACAGAGATTGTGGTGGCGGTGGAAGCAGTCGGCTGAATGCCAGCAGCCAACATACTCTCAACTCCTATCTTCTTAATTCAGTAAACTTCATTTATGGCATTTACTGGTTACCGTAACGGGGCCCCACTGTACAGCACTGAGGTGTTAGTAGGGGGTACGGGGCAGCGGGTGGGCAGGGAGGGTGAAGTGTGTGTGTACGTGACGTCACCACACGCTAATTTTGAAGTATCGGATCCATGCGGTAGAGTGTCTCCTGTCCAGAGACCCGTGTGTCTCACAAGGTGTCACTTCATGTCCCCACATCTTTCAATAAATCACCTCTCAAGTCCACTTCTTACAAGGGACTACTGTACAGGCTAAGCTGGTTTGTACATGTAGAGAGGATGAAGTGTGATAACTGAGTGAATGTGAAGACAAATATGTTCACTGGGGTACAATTGCCAGATGCAGTGTGAAAGACATGAGATGAGGTAAAGTGGTGTGACTTTCCAGATATAGCTTTCGTAGATAAATTGGTAAATACTAAGCAGCATAGAAAACCATCACTATATAAAAAAAAGGTGTAAAAGGCTATGAGTTGAACTGATTGAAGGGGAAAATGACAGAAAAAAGGTTGGGAACCACTGGTGAAGACCCTACCATCTATCACATTGGTTTATACTAATCTGAGGTGCAGTCAGATCCAGTGCTCGGATAGCACTCCGCCAAGATGGAGACATTGAGCGGAGCTTCTTCAGGGCTCGATAGGCGGGTCGGAGGTCATTAGCGTTCAAATGGCCCTCGACATCCTCAGCGAGACTCCTGACATACCTCTCCTTGTCTCTCCCCAGGAGAGTTCTAGTCCTGCATGACAGAGCCCTGTGCTGGTCCTGGTTCCCAGCCAGCCTGGTAGCGCGATTCTCCTTGATTTTCTCTAGCGTCTCCGTTGAGACAAAACCACGCCTTGACCTTGGGCACTTCCCAATACACTCCTTGGCAGCCTGGAGAGTTTCACGTTTGAAGCTATCCCACAGTTCTACAGGGTCCTCGAGGGCACCGAGCACATCAAACCAATTTGAGACTGCCAATGCATACTCATGGGCACATGTCAAGTCCTTCAGCTTCTCAAGATGAAACAGTTCAGTTACCTCTTGAGTTTCTTCTGGACTTTACATGAAGCTTAAGTGTAGCAACAACAAGTCTGTGATCAGTTGCAAAGAACTCAGCACCCCGGTAAACCCTGCAGCTCTGGAGGATCTTCCAACGAGTAATAATGAGGATGTGGTCGATCTCCTTACTTCCATTCTGTCATTACTATACCATGTCCAGTGGTGCAGCTCTGGTCTCTGATACCAAGAACCTGCAATTCTCAACCTTCTGGACCTCGAGAAATTCAGAAGGAGAGAACTGTTAATGTTCCTGTTGGGGACCATGGGGACCAACACATAACTCATAGCCATCTCTCACAGTGCCAGTAGTAGCATTGAAGTCGCCCAAGACAATTAGTGTGTCCCAGGAGGACACTGGTCTAATACAGTCGAGTTTGGCGTAGAACATCTCCTTCTCTTCAGTTTCATACACTGCAACAAGAGACATGAAACCCAGAGTGTGTTTCATCCTCATCCGCATTATATGCTCATCAACCTGAGTAACCTCAACAACAGACGGCTGCAGTTTGCTGGAGATGCCTATAGCTACTCCCTAGAGATGGGTACCATTGCTCATGCCGGACCAGTAGTAGGTGTAACCCCCACTGCTAGTCTCGCCACTGCCAGGCCTCCTCGTCTCATTGAGTCCCACTATATCCACCCTCAGCCTACTGAGCTCGCCCGATAGGAGAGGTAGTCAATGATCGTCTGAGAGGCTCAAAACGTTCCAGGAGCCCACACGTAGAACCCTCTGGAGGTTTATCCCAGGAGTGATTCGACGGGCAGGCGCCGCCACTGCACCGCCCCGGCCAACCCCACAAGGAAAAGAGGGGCTAGGGGGCCCTCCCACTTCATTTAGAGTGCGGGATTCCCGAGGGCTTTGCCCCGCACTCGCCATAAACAAACCCCATGCGTCGGCATTGGAGGGTCTGCGTGATCGGGGCCCCCGGCAAAACCAGGTCGGGGGCACGATTCCCTCGCCCACGGCCTCTACTTCCTATCGTAGTCGTGGCTATGAACGTGTTTTTACAGGAAGGGGGTGCAAGCGTGGCCACCGAGATGACAAGGCCTGCTACATCGCCCGTGACGTCACACCATGCGGATCCCACCCGCTCCGCTCCCCGTACAAGTTTACCTACCTAATATAATGTTTATCAGTATAAAAGATATACTGTTATCTTCGGAAATGTTTGTCCTATAATATTATCAAATAAAAAATTGTAAAACACACAAAAGAAATGCCATTATGAGACTTTCAAGAAATATGCATTAACTTAAACTCTTCGCCATTTAATATTTTGCTCGAAAACTCTTTACATGGAGAATATCAATAGAAGCGGAATTTAATTAGCTTTCCATTGATATATTTAGTTTAGTCATAAATGAATTAACAGTAGTCAGTTATAACTATAGAAGTTCTGTAACTGGTGCAACCCAAAATCCCTTCAGGAATTCTGTATGAAGCATCATCAGTAACCTTTCTCTGGTCATATTCTCTAGAAAAGGAGTATGTACGTTAGTTTTAAGCACTGATAAAAATGTGTTTTAAATATATTTCTAGTCATGCAAAGCAGTAAGAATATAAGCTCTGACGTCAGACTGTCATGAATAGAAGACTTTATAGAAGTTTCTAAAAAGGATGAATTCACATGTAATGCTCAGTAAATGTGAACAATCCATTATCAAGTACCTCTGTGCTGTACACCTGTAGAGTGGTGCTGCTGCTGCTGTGGATGTTGCTGCTGCTGTGGATGTTGCTGCTGCTGTGGATGTTGCTGCTGCTGCTGTAAGGTGTGTGTGCCAACCTGTCCCTTCTGGGTGGTGATGCCTGTGATGCCTGAGATGTGTGTGAGGGCCACTGGAGGGAGCTGGGCCGGCTGGGTGATGACTTTTGGGCCATCAGGGAAGGTGAGGGTCTGAGCCTGCATGCCTGCCTTGCTGGGTTGATGAGCCGCAATGGGGGTTCGCACTGTTGACCAAAAGGATTCATCAGGCTCTTCCCGTGTCTCTCTCACTCTAACACTCACACTATTACACACGTAATAAGTGGAGTTCCTCAAGGCTCAGTGTTGGCACCAGTGATGTTCATAGTCTATATAAATGATAGGGTGGAAGGAATAGATAGCTTTGTAAGTTTATTCGCGGATGATGCCAAGTTTCTGCGAGAAGTAAAAAATGAGGAAGATTGTAAACAGCTAGAAATAGACCTTGATAAGATATCAGAATGGAGTCAGAGGTGGGAAATGGAGTTTAATGCAGGGAAATGTAAAGTGATGGAATTTGGTAGGAGTGCAAAAAGACAAACGGAGAATTACCGAATGGGAAATGAGTATATTAGATATTAGAAAAACAAAAGAAAAAGACCTGGAAGTGACGGTCAATAGCAACCTTACATCAGAGAGGCACATAAATAAGATCACTGGAGACATAACCTTTTGGGAAATATATGAATGGCGTTTACTTATTTGAATGAGATGATGAAAAAGCTGATTGTATCAATAATTCGACTTATCACTGTTTGTAGTTCACCTCACCTCTCGCCAGGTGGCCATAGTGTCGTCTCAAAAATATGTGGACAACTATAAATCTCTCAATACAAGAACATTTTTCTCTATACATTTAACCAGTGCATTTTTCTCTTTCTTTTTATGTATGTTGGGTAATATATATATAATCTTTTAATTAAATGATCAGCAGTACAATATCTACCCGCAGGACGCTGCTCGTTACCATGACAACCACACCACATGCTTTCCTCTTAAAATTAGGTTGCCAAGTTGTGTCATTATTGTCGACATACTTTTCTCTCTCTCTCTCTCTCATAGCTATTAACTGGTACTGTTCAGGAGACAAAATCTGAAATGGAATGAAATGAAATGAAATGAAATGATAATTAAACTTAAAATATTTAATATGGTACTGAGAGAGAGAGAGAGAGAGAGAGAGAGAGAGAGAGAGAGAGAGAGAGAGAGAGAGAGAGAGAGAGAGAGATTATTAATATGTGAAAGGTAAGAAGGAAGGAAGGGAGGAGAGAAGGAGGGAGGAAGGAAGGGAAGGAGGGGGAGTGGAGGTAACACGGCTCTCCTCCTCCTCCTCCTCCTCCTACATACGATTTATTGTAATATAATAAATACTACTATTACTACTATCATTGGAGAGAGAGAGAGAGAGAGAGAGAGAGAGAGAGAAAAGAGAGAGAGGAGAGAGAGAGGAGAGAGAGAGAGAGAGAGAGAGAGAGAGAGAGAGAGAGAGAGAGAGAGAGAGAGAGAGAAGAGAGAGAGAGAGAGAGAGAGTGTGTGTGTTGGTCCAGTTAACACACAAACACAATTAAGTCATCGTACTTCTAATGTTTATGGCCAGCCGGCCCAGCCGTGACATGCGGACTCTCGTGCGCCTGGCAGCGGGAAAGGCTGCGGCATATGATTGCCACTGAAGCCCCAGCCTTTATAATGTATGCCATTATTTCAATAGTTCCAGACAATGACATGTGTTTTCCTTTCAGGAGTTGGCTCAATATAGTCCCTAGTTACATCTCATTGGCATGTCTGTAAGAACTGACTGTTGTAACATTGTAACAGGCCTCACTATTGGTATTTGTTAAATGTCCTTACAATTTTTTTAGTTTTCACACAACGATGAAATTCGTTTATTAATATTAGAGTATGCATATTATGATATACATTGGATACTGAAAACTTCATTGAAGTACAGCATCAGCTGATAAACAAAACAATAAAAATGCCTAACTGATTACTTTAAAGCACCTTGTCCCCATTTCTGAGAGAAGACACTATGGCCACCTGGCGAGAAGTGAGGTGAACTGCAATTAGTGATAAGTCGAATTCAACCGAGATTGGAATATGCAGCAGTGGTTTGGTCACTGCATTGAAATAAAAACATAGGAAAGATTGAAAGAATACAGAGGGCGGCAACGAAGATGGTCCCAAGTTTGAAAGATTTATCGTAAGAGGAAAGATCTAAATTAAATCTTCCGACCCTGGAGAAAAGGAGGAAAAGAGGTGATCTGATTAATGAGTTCAGGGTTTACAAGGGATTGGATCCAAATTTTAATAGAGGATAATGGTTTATGTGGGATAAAAGAGAGATGAGATGTCATGGGAAGAAGTTGAAGAGGACCACATGGGAGATATCAAGAAGTACACTAGGGTCCCACATAAAACGAGAAATTGGTCGATAAACGAGGTCGTTTTATGTGAATTCGCTCTATGTGAAACACCTAACCTATGGGAAAAATTGATATTGGTCGATCGGTCCTCCCGCCCGTTGTAATGGCTAGACATTTTATATGCATTCAGTCCCCATATTTGCGCTTGGCGCCAGGCTGTTGTCCCCGCTGGCGGATGCCAGTTAATGTTTTTTCTGGTGGCGGGAAAGGATTCCAGTCTGTGGGAGGGGTTTTAGGCTCATAGTTGCCTCCCCACGAGTAGCAGGGTGCGCTAGCAGAGACACCCTAAGTATATTGCATGTGGTGGCTGATAGGAATTCAGGCATGCATAATAAGAAACAGGGTATAGAAAATATGTTTAGATGAGCCGAAGTGGCAACGCGCCACCAGCCACCATCTTGGAGGATCCAGGTCGACCTGGGTCGCTCATTCTATTGCAGGTCACGGCCACGACTACACCTCCTCCAGCCGAGGACGTCTTCTGGACCTCTCGCCACCTCCTTCCAGTTCCTCGCTTGTCTGGAGCTTGTCCTTGCTGTCGTACGCAGAGGGCGAGTCATACCGCGAGGAGAAGGAGGGTTTGGTTGGGGCAGATGTGAGTTGGGAAGAGGAGTGCGTGGAGACTGGCGACCACGTGTGTACACCGCGACGAGGACAAGGCCACAGGTTCCTCGGTAAAAGCGTGAGATAATCCATAACCCCTTATATCTATTCCCCAGCCAGATACCAGACAGTAGGTTATCGTAGGCGTATGTAGGGAAGATATTTAGGGCGTGATTGAGTGGATGAATCTTGTGTTGGGGGGTGCTATTTTTGTTATGTGTAGAACTTGTAAATAAACTAGATAAGGTGTTTACCAAGTGTTTATTGTTTACCCTGTATGTAGTCCTGGACTGATAGCTTCATAGTGAGTCAAACAAAGAACCCGAAGGTGATTTAATTATTGAGAGGTAAGTGAAGTCTAAGTACTTAAAACCCCCAGTAAAAAATCTAAACCTTTACACCCGTACCCGTACATTTATACTTGTTCACACCCATGCATACCAGAACATGGTATTATTTTACACTAGGATCGAAATTCCCTACACAATTGAGAGCATGGTTTCTGTTTACCTTATTGGATTCTAGGAAACATTCTTTTGGACTCAAACTTTTGGAGATAATGACATGTTGTTCATAGGGAGGCGAGAAACAAGTGTTTGTTTACGTGCGGCGTGCCTCACACTCTTCTTCCTCTTGTGACCTACATCGCCTCTGTTCTTCCCTTGCCACGGACACTTTTAATGCAGATTTGGCTTTAGTTAGGAGGTTAAAGCATGGGATTAGGTTAGGTTAGTGACTCAAAAGCAAGTTGCCATAAACCTGGCTTAACTCTCGCTTGCGTGCCTCGTCAGAACTTTTGTTGTTGTTGTTGTTGTTTGTTTTAGGGCTGCGAGGATCCCTTGGGGAACACTATGTGCCCTGGTGATGTCCTATGATGCCATCACAGGTGCGATAGTTGACTGTCTTCCTCAGGAAGGCACAGGTGAGGCGATGACGGCGTGTTGCCGGGAGGGGGGAACGCCAGCCGCCGCCAGCAGGGTGGGCAGGTCAAAGGTGCTGTTCAGGGCGAGGAGTTGAGAGCGTAGCACTATACGGTGTGAGTGGAAGCGCGGACACTGCAGCAGAAAGTGTTCAATAGTCTCCGGAACATTCATGCACCAAGGGCAGTGGGGGTCAGGGGACAGACGGAGGCGATGCAGGAGAGCCGTGGGCCCGTGAGTGTCGTGTGCCCCAGGCGGAGGCGGGTGAGGGTGACATCGAGGACGCGGGACTTTGTCCTTATCCACGGCTGGGGGGAAGTCACTGCAGTATTGGCCCATGGAGGTGATGCGGAGGGCATCGCCGAGCGTGTTGTTCCAGGTGGAGCGGCAGACCCAGGAGATGAGGCGTTTAGCCACGGAGAGCGGCAAAGGGAAGGGGGTTGTGTTTACATCTGTTAAGGCCATCTTGGCAGCAGAATCAGCCACCTCGTTGCCTGGGATACCAGCGTGGGAGGGAACCCACTGAAAGGCGATCTCCCAGCCCTCGATGGTAAGGAAGAGAAGGGCTCTCTGGATGCCAGAACTGGCGGGGGCCGCTCACAGCTGATAAGTTGTAAACACCAACGACGACACCAAACCACAATGACGTGTGTACCATCTTTAGGCAGGGTGTACCATCGAATGTAAACCATCAATAAATTACGATAACTGGCAATATTGTGAATGGATCACAACATATATCCTTCACAAGAACGTTTTTTTTGGTAATAATGGATGAGAATTTCGCGGTCGCTACCGCCGTTGTTACTCACTCACCCTTGTCACGGCTTGCACCAGCTGGGCAAGCCGGCTTACGAAAAGTGCCTCGAGTTAACAGAAAACACAAGCTGCCGCAAGCCTTCTTATGGCGGCCTGCTCACATTCTGTACGATATTTCGGCTCTCTATATGAGAGCTCCTCGGATTTGCCCTACTTTGATGGCGGAATCGTTCTATATGATAAAATTAGTTTCTAACGAAAATTTTGGAATTTTTTATTTAAATATATATATTTTTTTAAATATTTTAGGTCGTTCGCTTTATACTAACACGCTTTATGCGGGACCCTAGTGTATAGCTTCCCATACAGATCCAAAGAACTGTGCAAAAAGCATGGATAAGGAGGTGGTACATGCCATGAATATTCACGACTTCAAAGCAAAGCTAGATAATAGTAGTTTTGGAGACGGGACAGTACGAGCATAACTCTTTTCCTGTATGTTACAACTAGGTAAACACACACACAAACACACACAAGGTGCTGATATAATATGTTGAAATTGTTTGCTCCCCCCACACAATAAAGAAAGAAAAAAAAAAAAGGAAGAATATAAAAGAAAGCAACTAAGATGGTGCCCAAATTGAAAGATCTAACTTGCAAGTGTACCGTCCATAATGTTTTTGTGTTGTGCCGTGACAGTCACTTCTTGAACCACTTTCACTTTCACTCTTCTGTCATAGTGATGACATTCTGAAGGGGATACCGAAGGGGGAGCTGCAGCCCTCATGACTAGAACGGGAGCTGACTGTTCATGGAGGCAGGGACAGGGAACTAATGTAACGTTCCATAGGGTTACACACACTGCGACAGAGTGCTACACTGCCCTGGGTCCTGTATTTCCCTTATGAATCCCGTCAGGTGAATCTTTTCACAGACAAACTAACAGGCTAACAATCACAATTCGGGGAATAAATCTTATTTCCCATTATTATTATATACTATTGATCTTGGTGAGAACTCTAACCCACACTGCTTTTTTTTTTTTTTATTTACATCACATAGGATTGGCCAACGGCACAAAAAATAGAGGTAACACAAAGCCCACTTAGTTGCCAGTCCCTATAAAGAAGACAGTAAGAGAATAAAGAAAGGGGGATGGGCCAATTTAGTTCGAGAGGTGCATTGTCACTTCTCTCTTATAAAGATTTAAGTCGTAGTAAGGTGGAAAAATAGAAACAGGAAGAGAGTTCCAGAGTTTACCAGTGAAAGGGATGAAAGAGTAAAGATACTGATTAACTCTTGCATTAGGAAGATGGACAGAATAGGGATGAAATTGAGTAGAAAGTCTTGTGCAGCGAGGCCGCGGGAGGGGGGGGGAGGCATGCAGTTAGCAAGTTCAGAAGAGCAGTGAGCATGAAAATAGCGGTAGAAGAGAGCAAGAGAAGCAACATTGCGGCGGTGATTTAAAGATTGAAGACAGTCAGTCAGAGGAGGGGAGTTGATGAGACGAAAAGCTTTCGACTCAACCCTGTTTAGGAGAGCTGTATGAGTGGATCCCCCCCAAACATGTGAGACATACTCCATACATGGGCGGATAAGGCCCCTGTAGAGAGCAAGCAGCTGGGAGGGAGAAAAATGGACACAGATGCCACTGGACACCTAACTTCTTAGAAGCTGTTTTAGCAAGAGATGAGATGCGAGATTTCCAGTTCAGATTTTTATTAAAGGATAGCTCAAGAATGTTCCTTGTAGAAGAGGGAGACAGTTGAGAGTCATTGAAGAAGAGGGAATAGTTGTCTGGTAGGTTTTGTTGAGTAGATAGGTGAAGAAATTGGGTTTTTGAGGCATTGAACAAAACAAGGTTTGCTTTGCTCCAATCAGAAGTTAGGCGCTCGGTGGTATCTCTCCTTGAGTCATTTAGTTCCTGTTGAGTTGGACGTCTAATGAATGACGTTTAAAATGCAGGGTAGAATCATCAGCGTAGGAGTGGATAGGGCTTTGAGTTAGACTTAGAAGATCATTATTGAATAATAGAAAGCGAGTGGATGATAGGACAGAACCCTGAGGAACACCACTATTGATAGACTTAAGACTGTTTAGACATTGCCCTCCGACGAAACCACAGTCAGTGACGGTACCACTAAACTGATATATTTGCTTGGTCAGCGGTCGTCTACGTATTTTCTCGCATAACACAAGCAAAGGAAGTTATCAACACTTGTAAAAAGAAGAGGGGACTTAGTTATTGTATAGTTACTGATAAATGATCTAGAGGAAATTGATCGAGAGAAACCTACTATTATGAAGAGAAAAAGAGGCTGGATATTTGAGAGGACACAAGGAAAAGTTAAGAAAGGGAGGATGTTTAAATAACACAAAAGAAAAACAGTTTTACGCACAGAAGTATAGATGCCTGGAGTGAACTAGAAGAGGTGATAGTGGCAAAGTGTGTAATTGTGTATCAATTTAAGGAAAAACTTGATAAGCACAGATACAGAGACAGGACCACCTTGCAAAAGGCAAGCACTCCATCTGATGCCCTCAAGCTGTTATACAACATTAAAAAAATCTACAAATGTTGCACTGACCAATAGGAGCCTTGAGAGGCAGGTGGTGGTCTTGGGGGGTGCGCTGCAGGGTTGGGTGATGGGTCAGGATGGTGCCTGAAGGGGTGCCAGTGGGGGAGGTGAGTGCTAACGCCCCAATACTTGCGCCTGCTTGTGACATCACCTGGGAAGACAGTTGCAAGAAAACTCCTGTCATCATTTAAGGACAAATCAATAATGGTCTACGATAATCTAGTCTTTCCTTGATAAGAAATCTGCCCAAAGTAAAATAAGATATAATGTCTCTTCATTTTTGCATGTGAATATATGTTCCCTTTATACACTGAATGATAAACTATATTGAACACATCTGAATCAAGATCAAAGACGTGAGCATAAGCTTCTTGGAACCCTTTGGCAGCCTC
This sequence comes from Chionoecetes opilio, assembly GCA_016584305.1. Classification (NCBI taxonomy): domain Eukaryota; kingdom Metazoa; phylum Arthropoda; class Malacostraca; order Decapoda; family Majidae; genus Chionoecetes; species Chionoecetes opilio. Next base: position 7,665 of record JACEEZ010001049.1, on the reverse strand, counting down.
AGGTGACAGGCCCTTAACCTTCACAGGGAAGACAACATGAAATGATAACATTTGTAAACAAAATTAACAAAGCCAGCAGCCACTAACTGCTTCTCATAGGATGCATGCAGATGATAATGGTCCAATCAACCATAACATTGTTTTGAGTTATGAGGCTTATAGATAACGCATTTAAAGATGCAAATATCTTAAGAGTAACATAATATCATATGTTCATTGTAATCACCTGGTCTAGTACTTTCTGACGATAAGCTGATTTAAAAAAGATAAAACAACAGCTCATAATTAAGGTCTTCTCCCAACACGTGGGGAAGCCTCAACAAAGATCAGTTAGCTAAAAGAAATGCTAAATACAATTTACAGTTTGCTAAATATAGAAAATGATCGTATGAAATCAGATAAACTTTTCACAAAACATAATAAATTCTACAAAAATAAATGAAAAATTTGAAGCATTTCATAAAAATAGATTACAAAAATACACATCTACAAATTCTGTGCATTTTTTCACACACTCTCCTTTTGCTCACATTTATCCCTTTGCCGAATGTTGTTATTTTTACTTATCTTCTTAGTCCATGTTACCCACACATTTATATTACATATTCATAATTAAAGAAAATCTTTTGCCATCTTAAGAAGCCAACATTTTCTTTTGTGTATGTAATGTTCATGTATGTAAATGTGACATCACGGTCTATAGAGGCTATAATGGCACCAAAACACTGCAAACACCAATGACAAATGAAAGCAATGGAAGCAAGGCTATGCTCAGTGGACCTTTAACACCAGGAGAATGCCAGCAGGGTGACACGTGCATGGCTGGACAATGGAAATATACTTATATTCATAGCCACATGCTAATTGGTCACAAGTGAGCTAAATACTCATAGGTTTGCACATTTCCTTGCGGGTGAGTTTATATAAATTCTACAATAAGATAGGTTTTGAAGAAGATGAGAAGTTGAATTGAAGAAGTTGAGGCAACGGATAGATAGTTGGAAGCGTATCATCAGCCGTCTAACCTCATAAAAATTATGGGAAAAACTGACGTTAAACAGAAAGAAGAAAAAGAAGAAATAAGATAGGTTTTGCTGCCTATTTGAGCCTTCAGTTAGCCCATCGAACAGTAATATTTCCCTTGGATTTCCGTACGACAAAGTATAACGTGGTTTCCTTTGGTTGCAAAACATCACAAATCATGGTAATGGCAGGTTCACCCCTATTTTCTAAGCTCATCATATGTTGGAATGACTCATATTCTACGTATAAACTTTCCACATGGACTTCAAAAACAATGAAGTAACCCACAAAAACTTTCAAAATATAATACTTCCACAAGAAATATGTAGCACTCACCGGGGCAGACGTGGAGGAGGTAGGGATGGGCGCGGTGGTGATCCTGACGGCGATGGCTGGCTGGGCCTGTGTCCTCATGCCCCCCTGGGAGGCCAAGCCCTGGCCTGCGATGGTGGTGACTAGAGGACTGCCCGGGGTGTAGATGGGCCCGCCGGAGCCCACCGATGGGGCAGACGACCCAGGAGTCATGCTTCGCCCTCCACTCCCGATCATACCAGATACATATTTCTGAACAAGTGAAAAGCCATATTTCAATCATTGTCATATACAATTACTGAACGTTTTTTGCTGAATGGTGAGGAAGATTTATACTTGAAATGGAATCAGGAGGCATATACTATGTAGGTGCAATAAAATATATTTCTTGGCTAGTTTTTAAGTTACTCTGAATGAGTAAAATCAGAAGTCTGAGCACATTCTGGTTCTGAACGCACAAATTGGTACTATGTTTTCCGCATTCTCTTTCATGGTAGCACAAATATATATCATTTAGCAGAGAAAATGCACCTTTCCCACACTATTGATACAAAACTGTCCACATTGTTTGAGCATGACAAAGGTGCCAAGTACAAATTTACAAGTCATATAGAAAACTTATAATCAAAGTAAGATAAGAACCTATGGCAGGAAAACTGCACGAGGCATACTATCTATCACACCTGATACCAACCAAGTACCTAATAACACAAATTCCATCAAATCTAAACACAAACACAGGTTAAGGATACAAAACTGTCATCAATGTTATATGCAGTGCCTGCTATGGAATTATGTGGGAAAGGGCAGACAAATTAAGTAACGTGTTATAGTATATCATAATATCTACATTTGCAGGACTCAACAGTTGTTGACAGATCACTCACCTGTTGACCAATAGACGGACCCATATGGACTACTTTCGAGGCTGCCATTCGCGATGCCTCTCCTGACACCATGCCCCTCATGGTGGTGGTCCCCGAGCCTCGGATGGGCCCCCCAGGCCCCCCAGAGCCCCGTCCCCCTGGGTGATAGGTGGTGATGGACCCTCCCGGCTGCCCAGGCCGAGTGCCAGCCAAGGATCCTCGAGCAACTCCAAGACTGCAGATCAAAGTTAAAGTTATCAAAACCTGCTCAAGGACTGACTGTTGACTGTCAAGTGTCCCGGTCCTTCAGAGTTACATTCACACTCATATATCAGGTTCAGCTGAGATGAAGCGGACAGATTTTCTACGAGAGTAAAATGAAAAATGGTGTTGTCCAGCATGGAGGAGTAACACACAGTAGATGCCCATTGACATGGGCTACCAGCGCAGCTTAAGCACAAAGAAACATTCCAATCTCCAATCAAACACACAAAAATCTATCTCCAGTTCATTTAGGTTCTCTGGTTACCCCACCATTACCACTACCTTAAATATATCCCTAACATTCCCACAAAAAGCAAACACAATCATTTCTACCCTTTTATGGTAGCATTGAGGAGCAAAGAGGATTCTAGACTTGAGATGGTTGTTTTTAAAGTCATTAATATAAGGATGATAACAAAAAAGATGCAAGCACAAGACATGAAGATCTATGCTACACTCATTGATTTGGAAAAGACACATGACAGAGTAGAGTGGGAGACAACGTGGGATGTATACATATACATAATGACTAATCTATGATCAACATCTGAACTCCTGAAGGTTTGTTGTGAGATCTGTACCCAACACTCAATTAGCAGGTACATAAAAATTCCTGAGAACAAATTAGCTCGCCATTGCAACCCCAAGAGCAAATCACAAGAACAAAATAAAAGGGAAGACTTGTTCAAGAAGCTAAAGAAAATGCATTAGTAGGGGAAGGCAGTAAGACTTGTTTGGTACAAAAAAGAATGTAAACTATAAAGACAACCTGCTAACTTACCCGAGGCTGGTTCCTGTCACACCTGAGTGCAGGCTGGTGGTCCCCTTGTTGGAGTGTGCCGGGGCCGGGGCGCTGCGGCCCCAGCCCCCACCGGACACTGGCACCACACGCTGACCCCCAACACTGCCGCGCCTGAAATAACACAATACTTGTTGGGAACACAAGGGAAGAAAAGGACTTTTTTTCCATTACAAAGAGGTTAAAGTCTGGTGCAATCAGTTTGTTTAACTAATTAATTTAAATAATTTTTAACTAATTAACCTGTCAGTTTATGAAGACTATATATGGCCCACAACAGCCAACACAAGACTGACCAACAAAGCCCCAATAAAGCTCTACATGAGATTGACTAATGGATTATGATTATGAATGCATGTTTCAAGAGAGTGGAAATTCTTGGCTACATTTCAGCAAATGACAAAAAGATGTTCATGGCATATAGAACTACAACATCTAAAAAAAATATCAAGGAATCATACAGTTGGAAGTAGTCAAACCTCGATATAACGGACTAAAGGGGGGGAGGAGTGGTCCGTTAAAGCTGATTGTCCGTTATAGCGAGGGTATTTTCCCAAGGGTGGAAAAATATATGAAAAAAAAAAAAATTATGAAATAAATGAGAAATAATCACACACAACCAGACTGTGTAGCCATGTTGGGAGGTAAACAGTGACTGGCACTACATGCTGAATTTGGTCCGCTCCTACACGTGAAATAAATGAGAAATAATCTCAAACACAACCAGACCATGTAGCTATGTTGGGAGGTAAACAGTGACTAGCCCTACATCAGGGATTTGGCACACTCGCCCACGACTGTTCGGGACTGGTATTAGGAGAGGTAGTAAGTATCCAGGCTCGCTCATTACTGCTTGGTATGCTATGAAATTTCATTATTCTAGTTGAATGTAGACATATAATCACATTTGAATTGCTATTATTCATACATATGAGTAAAGATATGAAAATACTTTCAAAGCGCTCATCCACGCCTGGCAGCGCGGCCGCGGCAGCAGCAGCAGCATCATGAGACATTATAATCACCCCAAAACAGATAAAAAGGAAGAAAAAGTCTCCCGTAAAGTGATGAGTTATCCCTAACATGTTGATGCTTTCTCTCACCGTCTGGCTAGTCAAGCTCAAGCTCTAGTGAAAGGTAAACAAACTACGAGCCAGATTCAGCCGTGGCTTCCAAAGGTATTGCTTATTATCATGACTAATGCTCATTATTATATATATTATATGGTTGTGAAGTGCAGTTCTATACACGTGTCACTATTTAGGTCAGTGTAGCACTGCGTGTCACCTTACATAAGGGTGATTTAGGGTGCTGAGGTGACGGAGACGTAGCAGCGGCCACGCCATAACACTAATAGTCACTATTTTAAACAATACACACCTTCTACCACTAAATCACTAGCAACACAGGCTCCTTCCTTATATATCTTAATATGTGATACATCGAAACTCCTTAAAACCCAAGCATTCCAAAGTAAAATGAGAAAATAATACAATTATGTTGAGTTGAGAATTCGAGCGGCGATAAGCGGTCTGATATGCACCAAAAAAAAAAAAAAAAAAAAAAAAAAAAAAAAAAAAAAAAAAAAAAAAAAAAAAAAAAAAAAAAAAAAAAAAAAAAAATTGTCACGCAATTGGAGTCCGTTACATCCGAAGTCCGTTACATCGAGGTTTGACTGTACAATAAAATGAGAACGTTCAACATTCCAAATATCAATGTCACATCATGCCTTTTAAATGAACACTGCATCCATGATGCAGCGACTGCACATACAAACTGGAGCAACATAGCAGCACAACTTACGGTCCAGGCATATTAGGGTTGGGGTGTCCAAGTGGCTGTCCGGCAGTCCTGACCATGGGTGTGGCCACGGCCTGTGACCTCGGGGCTGACATGTTGGCTACGGCTGCGGCACCCCTTGGGATATGGTATGTGCCACTGCCGGCAGAAGGGCCGGAAGGATGGGACACTGTCCGCACCGCCGGGCCGCCGCCGCCACCCGGGTTTGGAGAAGCCAGGTTAAGAGCGGCCGGGGGGCCCGACGTGCGAGACACCAGGGTGACCGTCTGACTTCCCACACCCATGCTCTCCGTGCGACTTACTGCAAGACAAGACATTGATGAGACACTGGTATATTCAGGCACAAGGATATTCGAAATTTAAATAACAAAAGTATAACCAAACATTTAGTTATCTTTATAATTCAATGGCCTATGAGTGTGTTGACCTCCTCTCACCTGGCTTGGCAGTCACCACATGTGCAGTCGCTACACTTGTCGTCAGGATCTGAGCAACGCCTCCTGTGGTGTAGTGCACTAGTGTTGTGCTCCCACTTTTAACTATGCTTCCCTGTAACAGTATCCATTATCAATCATATATAGTTATAGGTGCATGAATAAACACATGCAGAGGTGAGAGAAAGGATTGCATTTTCTAATTGAATTTTCAAAGGAGTAGCTATAGTTATTGACATGTGACTATATGAAGACTAAAAATCTTCAGGAAAACACATACCAGGTCCAATTTTCAAGGCCAAGGTGGCTTTTATAACAAGAGCTAAAATATTTGCAAATCTCTTTCATGTTTTGTCGATATCTTACAAAAATTTGAATACAGGTTACTAAACATTGTCTCAGACTCTGTTATCATCACTCATTACCATGCTTTTCAGAATACGTACTACCAAATTCACCAATCACTCATTTAAATCAAGCTGATCTTTCACATAATCTTGCATCAATTCAACCATACATTTTTTTTACAAAACAGAAATTTTCAGTAGTACATTTCTCACATGACTTCTCTCTTTTCTCAAAATCTGTCACATTAGTTTCTCTCAAATACAAATTCTTTTACAGGTATCTTATGGTATGCAAAGTACAAAAATCTGCACACTAAAATAACTAAGAAAGTGTTTACATAATAAGAAAAAAAAGATACTAAAGATGGCTTACAGATTCCATTGATCTTCCCGTGGTCTTGACGAGGTCCATGGGTTGGTTGGCAGGGTCTGGGCCGGGCATGGGGCCCCCGCCGGGACCCACCAGCCCACCACGTCCACTCATGATCTCAACCTGGGCACGAGGATGAGGATGATTATACTTCTTGCAGCAAAGATGAATAATATGCGAGTTATTGTATGTTTCACCTGATGAGCTGAGCTACAATATTCTAAGTCCTCAACTTTACTATGAGGGGCAAAGAATGCTTGTGCTGCTATCCATCACGAAGCAGAAAGTGATTGTTTGCTGCTATGAGTTCCAATATCCTACTCACAAACTATCAAACCTGGTTATAACAAGGGTCAAGATGTAGTTCAGGAGCTTTCTCATTACCATTTTACTTATTTCCACTGTAATATCAAGAGGACCGTCTGCCACGAATTTTTAATGATTATAAAAGAAAAAAATCTTCGGAAAAAATCCCTTGGTGTGATGTTCCTCTACCACATGGACAAATTTAGGGTCATGCCCCCAGTGACTATTGCCTGTAGTTTCAGTAGAGGCCTCTGATGGGGAGCTGTATCATGCAATTTTTGACACTCCAAGTAGAACTCTTCCACATTATCCATCTCATCTACGGCTTTATCGAGGCTGCCGAGGTACTCTAATTGGGAGGCAGGATGTGTTTTCCCTAACCATATTGGTGCCTGATTTGGAGTTGGGTTCAAGACAGGTATGAATATGGTGCCTCACGATTTTGTAGAGTAGCACACAGAAAACAGAGGTACCAAATATGCAGTTTCAAACTACTCCCTATGGACCAAGACTCTCCTGACAACTGGAGAGGCTGCGCCCCCTCATACCCCCCTGCTAGTTCACTAACCTAACCTGGGAATTGTTTACGTAACCTAACCTCACTAGGGTTTTTTGACCCCCCTCGTGTTATTTTTAATTTCAGACGGCTGTTGTAGGGGTTAAAAATACTCCTTATGATGAGAACGAATCGTTCAGGATACTTAAAACCACTGATCGTGTATTGGTTGTAACTGCACTTAGACCGAAACAGATGTTTGACTCGCTGGGCATTAGTTGAGAGGGTTCTGATTGTGAAGTCTTAAACACATCTAAACTTTTCAAAAGTTCATACCCAACACTGAGGCTCATAAGGCCAACATTCAAGGCTCATAAGGTACAGGCTACAACAACATTTCTAACCATAAGATGAAACTAAATGTCAGTCCATTACTACGTCGGCTACAGTCAAGGTTACCTTCACAGGGGCTCACAGCTCACACAAGACCCTGAGGTGTGCAATACCTCTCCCACATTGAAGAAAATAAGCTAATATCGATAATATTTCAAATAATCCACTCAAAGGCAACTAATCAGGCTGGGAGGTCACTCGAAAGAGACGTGAAGGTGGGCAGCCATACCACGACTCGCCAGACACGACACCCAC
>JACEEZ010001047.1:5000-22500 GCA_016584305.1 Chionoecetes opilio | reverse complement strand
CCATACCCAAATATACCGTATGTGGTATGTATTTCGGTGTATTTCAGTAGAGACACTCCCATGGCAGCACACGGCATGGTAAAAATGGACGAGGACTGCGCGTTCATTTTCTGAGATACTGACTAGGTTTTCCTTGCATAAAAGTAGTACTTTTTCTGATGGAGGTATCTTAATGGGAAATATTCCGCAGAAGTTGGCGGTGCCAACCACCCGGGCAATCGCGCACCATCAAATTAGTTTTTTTTTACCTAAATAGCTCAACATAACCTAACCCAAAACTACTTTAAGCCTAACATAACCTAAACCAAACCTTAACATCTATAATAATATAAGCGAAAGTGTGTGTGTCTGTGTGTGTGTGTGTGTGTGTGTGTGTGTGTGTGTGTGTGTGTGTGTTTTGTGTTTTGTGTGGTGTGTGTGTGTGTGGTATAGGTTCCGCCCCCCGTGGCGGAATCCCATCATATGGCACAGTTTTGGAACCAGGTTGACCAGGGGAAGGTTTTAAGCCCACTTATGAGATGATCCGATCACTTTTACTTTTTATTTATTTATTTTTAGTAGCCTATTAGCGAGAATTGTGAAAACAAAAAAGTGGGATGCGAGAATTGAGGAAACCTTGATGTAGGGTGATGGGTAATGGGTGAGTGAATGGGTGGGGTGATGGGTAATGGGTGGGGGGTGATGGGTGAGTGAATGGGTGGGGGGTGATGGGTTGGGGGTGATGGGTGATGGGTGAGGGAATAGGTGGGGGGTGATGGGTAATGGGTGAGTGAATGGGTGTGGTGATGGGTAATGGGTGAGTGAATGGGTGGGGGTGATGGGTAATGGGTGAGTGAATGGGTGGGGGGTGATGGGTAATGGGTGAGTGAATGGGTTGGGGGTGATGTGAATGGGTTGGCGTTAATACATACATTTCTACATCCATGATTTCAGGAAAGTTAGAAGGGGCTATCTGGAGAGTCTGTGTTTGGTGGGCCGAAGGCCCATCAATAGCCCTCCGCAGGAGCCAGCCAAAAAGTCCGCCCGGAGGGCGGCTTTGCGGCTAGTATAACCTAAATCTAACCTAACCAAAACTAAACGTAACTTAACTCAGCAATTATTACATAAAAATAAGTTATATTTTTTATTTCCGGAAGTGAATAACTATTGCGCAATATACTATACCGAAAATAATAGAGAAAAAGTAAGCTGTGAGACCTGTAAAGTCTGTGCTGATGGCGGTAGCGACCGCGCAGTTCTCGTCCATTATAATAACCCATGGCGATGAAACATGATGAGGCATTTTGATGGCCACGTGACAGTTCAAATAAGTTTATTTACATTAATGATAGGATTTGCAGGGTCTTTCCATGATAATCAGAGTGTTCACTTAATAAAGTTACAATTCCCAATTAAGTTCCCTGACGAGGAAGTGACTCATCTTAAGGAAGGACTGCAAACAGAAATAAGTGAATGAAGTTGGGGAGGCACTTGTGTCGCAGTGGAATCATAGCGGAGGATAAAGGGAAACATGGCCTAAGAAACAAGTACTTTATTCCAATTTAGTTTTGGCCCGTGGGCATCTGCAGAGGAATTTGGGTCACAGGCCAATCTGCTCTATGGGGATCCGGGAGATTCATTGCCTGTTACGGATAAAGCTGATTGGTCTGCGATCCTGCCGCCCATCGTACTCCCTGATTGGCGAGAAGTATTCAAGTGTTATGTCTTATACAAATAGGGATAACTATTCATTCATTCACTAACCTAACCTTGACATTTGTCACCTATCCTAACCTAACCTTACCTTACTAAGCATTGCAAGCTATTGATGGTATTTAATCTCTAAATGCAGAAACACGGGTAAAAGATGATTACATGTAAATATTGGGTCCTGTAATATCAAGATCAGTAATTGGAACTGTCGCCGAAAATAGGAACATTGCCGGAAGTGAAAAATTGGTTGAACTTGTACCTGCAACCGGTAATTGAGTATGAGGTCAAACTTACTCTTTTCCCATGTATTATGATGTGTTAAGACTGATGGTCACATTGAAAACGTCGGAAATGCCTTATTTTGCAGTTATCTACCCCTTCATAACAAACCTGGGGACCCGTCGGGAACGCGGGGTTTTGGGCGGGGAAAATGGCAACTAGTAGTTTTGTACTGATAGTATATTATGTGGATGACGTAAGATGTATCCGGTAAACACTCTACGGAATAACATAAGCCCGGAAATATCTAAAAAATTAAATAACTGATAAAGTCTACGGGAATTACTTACCTATTCCTCGAAAAATCTCAACAGTTAAACCAGTTTAATACAGTACATGGACATTGGTTATTTAACCTAACACAACTGGGGGGAGCGGGCGCCCGGACCCCCCCCCCCTCCCCACTATTTCACTAACCTAACCTGGGCGTTGGTCGAGAAGTCTAACCTAAAGCAGGGAAAAAGGCGAGATAACTTCAATATGATGCATTTCCAAAGACTTTGAGTGCAATCATCATTCTTAACGCATCAAAATACATAGGAAAAGAGTAATTTCAACCTCTTACTTTACTGGTTGTAAGTACCAAATTATCAAAAATTGGAACACTCGCCTACGGCGGGAACAGTTCCAGTTATCGTGTTTACAATGTCTGTTTCTCCTTACGAACCTAACTCACTTCATTCACCTTATTTAAAGCCGTCATCACCCATAAAAAGTCACTTTCATACAATTTCATTGTCGACTGAGAGCCTCCCAAAACACACAATAACATGGAGCTCTAATTTCGTTTGTTTGTGATATTCACGCCAGTATTTCCTAAGTGTACTTCATCTATGACACCTAACTCACTTCATTCAACTTATTTAAGCATCTCATCTTCCATAACAAGTCACATATGGAACAATTAAAATATCGAAGAGGACCTCCAAGCCACAGATTAATAGCGTACCGATATATATTTCATGTTTCACTAATGTTTACCCGGGTATCTACATATGTGCTTCTCCTGCCACACCTAACACACTCCCTTCTATTTGTTTAACGTCCTAATCTTACACGGTACCTGCATTTCGAGGGAAATAATGTCCGTAGTGGGAGACTTGTAAAGATGCGGAGGAAGACGCCATTTTATTCAAGTTGCACTTGAATATCGAAAACACCTCTGGAGCAATGTTGAATATGGACCATTTCAAGTCCAAAAACATGCTCCAAAGCGCGCGCGAGGACAGAATCAAATCAAGATGGACCAAGTTTTTCAAAATTCTTGATGTAAATACCTCGCGAGTAGCCACCTCATGTCTTAAGTGTAAGGGGAGGTTTGCCGGGGGGTCAACCCTGACCGGGGTCTGGTCAGTGTTGTCCCCTGCTACTGGTGACATGTAACCCAGTACAACCAGTCACATGGTCGGATCTTCGGCGACTAAACCGGCTCCCCCACTGGTTCTACCAGTGAGGAGGGTGTGCTGGACACCCAGATGGACTAAAAATAAGACCATCTCTAAGGGCAGATGAACTCACTATTGAGTCAATGGCCATCCAGCCCCAGCTATGGGTGAATTAGTGGGCAGCCTGGGGTTAATCCCTACAGGGGGTTCTGCGTCCCTGGCCACGGTGAGCAGTACAATCCCTCATAGATTGGTTGGGGCGGTTTCCAACCCCCCCTCCACTGTACTACACTGAGAGGGTTTTGCCGGGAGCCCACATGCAGACACCTCCAATGCCGACGCAGGGGGGGTCTCCTTCCCCCCAATCCCCTAAAATTGGGGGGGNAAAAAAAATTATTCTCAATAAATCCCTAATGGAAAAAAAGGGTTTCTAGTAGGGAAATATAAACTAATGTTAACACCGATATTCAAGAAAGGGAGTAAGAGCCTTGCAAATAATTATCGCACAATTAGTCTAATGTCTGTGATTGTTAAACTATTTGAGAAAATATTGCGGGATAAAATAGTGTCTTTTATCGATGTAAATAGCTCAATACTAAGCTCCCAGCATGGATTTCGACATAAGAGATCCTGCTTAACAAAACTACTCGATTTTTTTAATGTCATTTATTCAAACTGGGACGCTAAAATTCCATCGGATATAATATACCTTGATTTTCAGAAAGCCTTCGATACAGTTCCCCATAAGCGACTTTTGACCAAGCTAAGGGCACATGGCTTAGGAGAGCAATTCTTTTCATGGATTGGCGATTGGCTTTCAAATCGTAAACAACGGGTAGTAATAAATGGCGAGGCGTCTGATTGGTTAGATGTTACTATTGGGGTGCCTCAGGGCTCGGTCTTGCGTCCTATTCTTGTTCTGATATATATCAACGATCTGGACTGCGGACTTGTATCTAAAATATCGAAATTCGCAGATGACACCAAATTAGGCGGTAAAGCATATACTAGAGAAAACTGCGAACTCATACAACGGGATCTCGACAAACTATCAGACTGGAGTGATAAATGGCTAGTAAAACTCAATTCCGATAAATGTAAAGTAAAGCATATAGGCAACGATAACCACAAATATAACTATCAAATGTAAAATAAATCGTTAACTGAAGTACAGCAGGAAAAGGATTTAGGTGTCATCATCAGTAATGATCTTAGAGCCAGTCCGCATTGCCTAGCTGCCAGTAAAAAGGCGAATATGATGCTGGGCTTCATTAAACGCAACTTTGAACATAAAACTCCGAAAGTAATGACACAATTATACACGTCCTTGGTTAGGCCGCACTTAGAATATGCCATTCAATTCTGGTCGCCCTGTTTCGTAAAAGATCAAGCCAAATTGGAATCAGTGCAAAGAAGAGCAACCAAACAAATTCCATCTCTGCGAAATTCATCTTATGAAGAGAGACTGCGGAAACCTAATATGTTTTCCTTAAAGGATCGTAGAATCCGTGGGGACTAGATAGAAACCTTTAAGATCGTAAAAGGATTTGATGTCATTATTCAAGAATACCTATTCGAACTTTCTCCTCACCTGACAACAAGAAATAACGGTTTAAAACTAAGCGGTCAACGTTGCATCGCAGATCTCCGTAATTTTTTTTTCAATGTTAGAGTTGTTGATCGATTGAACAAGTTACCAGCAAATGTTGTCGAAGCCAGCACAATAACTACATTTAAAAACAGACTTGATGCGCACTGTAAAGTAAATGGATATTGATAGTGCCTTGCGAATTTATATTATAGTCCCCTGGATCGATTAGTGTTAGTGGTAGTTGTAGTTAGTATATTTCATATCCTATCATTCTTCACTACGAAACTTCCATGTTCCTATCTTCTTTAGGGACATGGTATAATTTTCCAACTGTTTTCTTACATGTAGTTGATAGTTAGTAGTATGTAGTTCAGCAGATACCCTCGTTATGGACCAATAGGTCTCCTGGTGTCTTTTATTCCAATGTATTCCTATGTATTCCTCCTACTAATACTACTACCCATCACCTCCTGTTTTTCTTCCTGAAGTTCCTCCTCCTTACTTACATCATTCATTCTGCTTTTCTTTCACTACCTCCTCTTCCTCCTCCTCCTCCTCTTTAATAGTTATATATTATTATGCTCCTTGGAAATTGTACCATTGCGAGTTGACTTAAACTTCTCTGCATTATTGTTCGAGTGAGGGAGGGCGAAGCCCTCCCTCACTCGAACACTTATCACAGTACATATCACAGTCATGATAAGTACTGTGTGCGTGTATTCACAATAGTACCTGTATAGTGAGGGAGCACCAAAAGTGGGTCCATTTCTACACCCTTTGAGATACAGCAAACTTATGCATATCGTTGGAAAGCTGATGCAAAAGTAATAGGGGGTTATGTTATAAAACTTTTGGAAATTCGCCACCTTTGTTTCCAAAAGTGCTAAAAAACGAAAAGTTCAGCACCAAAGGTGGGTCCGGTTCAACACCCTGTGTCCGATCGGGGACCACTATACTTCATTGGAAAGATATTTTAATTTGCCAACTTTTTAAGTTAAAACACTCCCCCAAAATCGCCACCGTTATCCAACAAACGGGCAAATACTGGATGCGGCCACAAAATGTTTAGCAGAAAAGAATACAAATTTTATGCTACCCGGTATCTGATCTTAGTCCAATATACCTCATTGGAAAGATCTTTTAATTTGTCAAATTTTGTTCATTGCATAAGTTATCCAAAAATCTGCACGGTTTTTCAATAAAAAGCAAAAACCCGCGTTCATAAACATATTTGGCCTTTTCATTTTTGACTTATCTGGTAGCACTGATCCATTAAGCGGGCTAACCAAAACAATAAAAAATATTTGAATTTGAAATATTTTTGCTTTGCAAAAGGAAACAAAGGTTGAAATTGACAAATAGTCTTCAAAATCAATTTAAAATCTTAATTGAGTGTTCTGGATTCATTAATTGACAGTAAGCTGTTGGTTAAACCTTCTGTCTTCAAGAGACACCTGCCAGATAATGAAGAAGAACAACACCCTCCAAATTCCACTCTGTGATTTCATAGGTAAGTTTTTGACCCAGAACTTAAAAACGCTTGGATTTTAACTAAATCTAGACCAAAATAATTGCCAAATTCGTGATCCTGGCCCCTAAAAACATTGAAAAAAGTATTTTTAAATTTTAAATTGGAAATTTTTTGTAAGAACTAGTGTTTGGCAAATTTGACACAACTTTTGAAACGCTTGATTTTTTCTTTGAGATAGCTCAAAAACAATGCCAAGTTCGTGATCCTGGCCCCAAAAAACATGGAGAAAGTGTTTTTAAAGTTGGAAATTGGTCAATTTAAAAAAAAAATAGTGTTTGGCAAATTTGATAACTTTTGAAGCGCTTGATTTTTTCTTTGAGATAGCTCAAAAACAATGCCAAATTCGTGACCCTGGCCCCAAAAAACAAGGAAAACGTGTTTTTAAAGTTGGAAATTGGTCAATTGTTTGAAAAATTAGTGTTTGGCAAATTTGACACAACTTTGAAGCGCTTGATTTTTTCTTTGAGATAGCTCAAAAACAATGTCAAATTCGTGACCCTGGCCTCAAAAAACATGAAAAAAGTGTTTTAAAAGTTGAAAATTGGTCAATTTAAAAAAAAAAATAGTGTTTGGCAAATTTGATAACTTTTGAAGCGCTTGATTTTTTCTTTGAGATAGCTCAAAAACAATGCCAAATTCGTGACCCTGGCCCCAAAAAACAAGGGAAAAGTGTTTTTAAAGTTGGAAATTGGTCAATTGTTTGAAAAATTAGTGTTTGGCAAATTGACACAACTTTGAAGCGCTTGATTTTTTCTTTGAGATAGCTCAAAAAACATGTCAAATTCGTGACCCTGGCCTCAAAAAAACATGAAAAAAGTGTTTTAAAAGTTGAAAATTAGTCAATTTAAAAAAAAAATAGTGTTTGGCAAATTTGATAACTTTTGAAGCGCTTGATTTTTTCTTTGAGATAGCTCAAAAACAATGCCAAATTCGTGACCCTGGCCCAAAAAAACAAGGAAAAAGTGTTTTTAAAGTTGGAAATTGGTCAATTTTTTGAAAAATTAGAGTGGCAAATTTGACACAACTTTTGAAGCGCTTGATTATTTCATTGAGATAGCTCAAAAACAATACCAAATTCGTGATTCTGGCCCCCAAAAAACATGGAAAAAGTGTTTGAAAATTTGAAAATTGGTCAATTTAAAAAAAAAAATAGTGCTTGGCAGATTTGACACAACTTTTGAAACACTTGATTTTTTCTTTGAGATAACTAAATTTTTTGGTGGTTTTGATGTTTGGTGGCATGAGGGTCCAAAACCCCTTGATAATAATGCACACTTTGGAGAGTAAGTTAGATAAAAAGTGTGCACTATTATCTGGCAAGTGGGATGGCACACTGTACCTTTTTAGCTGTTAGTAAGGATTTTCATTCTTATCTTTTAATTTTGGTACATATATGCGCTCCCTCGCTCGAACACGTTCCACACCTGGGTGTGGACGCCTATTACTTAATTAGTGGAAATATAGAAGTAACAATAATTTTCCCTGTTTGATATATGAAAATAATTATCAAAAGTTATTTTATCAATACAATATTTCAAAGTTTCCACGCGAGTAATGTGTTATATATCGCGGGGGTCGCCGTCCCTGGCTACATCTGGCGTCTGTATTGGTCGCCCCCGCGACAGAAAATTTAATAAGCTACAATTTAAAAACTTTATAATACAACTTTATTTGCTCTGAATTATACTGACAAGTTTTCTCATAAGCAAATGTAAAAAGTGTGCTTGATATAAGTTGCCATAAGTTTCTTAGGTGCATGAATCTTTGCCTTGTTAAATAAAGTCACCAGAGAGAGAGAGAGAGAGAGAGAGAGAGAGAAGAGAGAGAGAGAGAGAGAGAGAGAGAGAGAGAGAGAGAGAGAGAGAGAGAGAGTAGAGTGACAGGCAAACAGAAAAATTGATCGAAATTGACAGACAGACACACACACACACACACACACACACACACACACACACACACACACACACACACACACACACACACACACACACACACACACACACACACACACACACACACACACACACACACACACACACACACACACACACACACACACACACACACACACACACACACACACACACACACACACACAAGAACACAACTGCTTCCCGTAACCATTTCCATCAAACATCAAACATCATACAAGAGTTCCCTTATCAGTCTCCTTGGCCAGTCCCTCCCGCCAGTCGAACCCGAATAGGTTCTAATTCACTTGCTCCACGACTGACTTTTCGCTCCTCTCGTCTTCCTCCTCCTCCTACTTCCACTACTTCTATCCTTCTTACGCTCCTCTTCCTCCTCCTTTTTTTTCTTTCTTTTTTTACATCACAAAAAACTGGCCAAGGGCACAACAAAAATGGGTAACACAAAGCCCGCTTAGTTGCCAATCCCTATAAAGAAGACAGTAAGAGAATAAAATAAAAAAGAGGGGTGAGCCAATTTAGTTCGGGAGGTGTCTTGTTACTCTTCTTTTGAAAAAATTTAAGTCGTAGGAAAGTGGAAAAATAGAAACAGGAAGAGAGTTCCAGAGTTTACCAGTGAAAGGGATGAAAGAGTTAAGATACTGATTAACTCTTGCATTAGGAAGATGGACAGAATAGGTATGAGAATGAGTAGAAAGTCTTGTGCAGCTGGGCCGCGGGAGGGGGGGAGGCATGCAGTTAGCAAGTTCAGAAAAGCAGTGAGCATGAAAATAACGGTAGAAGAGAGCAAGAGAAGTAACATTGCGGCGGTGATTTAAAGATTGAAGACAGTCAGTCAGAGGAGAGGAGTTGATGAGACGAAAAGCTTTTGACTCGACCCTGTCTAGAAGAGCTGTATGAGTGGATCCTCCTCAAACATGTGAGACATACTCCATACATGGGCGGATAAGGCCCCTGTAGAGAGCAAGCAATTGGGAGGGAGAAAAAAAAGGACGGAGACGCCACAGGACACCTAACTTCTTAGAAGCTGTTTTAGCAAAAGATGAGATGTGAGATTGCCAGTTCAGATTTTTAGTAAAGGATAGTCCTAGAATGTTCATTGTAGAAGAAGGAGACAGTTGAGTGTCATTGAAGAAGAGGGGATAGTTATCTGGTAGGTTTTGTCGGGTAGATAGGTGAAGAAATTGGGTTTTTGAGGCATTGAAGAAAACAAGGTTTGCTTTGCCCCAATCAGAAATTATAGAAAGATCAGAAGTTAGGCGCTCGGTGGCATCTCTTCGTGAATCACTTAGTTCCTGTTGAGTTTGACGTCTAATAAACGACGTTGAAAAATGCAGGGTAGAATCAGCAGCGTAGGAGTGGATAGGGCTTTGAGTTAGACTTAGAAGATCATTAATGAATAATAGAAAGAGAGTGGGTGATAGGACAGAACCCTGGGGAACACCACTATTTATAGATTTAGGAGAAGAACAATGTCCGTTTACAGTAGCTGCAATAGAACGGTTTGAAAGGAAACTTAAGATGAAGGTACAGAGAGAAGGATAGAAACCGAATGAGGGTAGTTTGGAAATTAAAGATTTGTGCCAGACTCTATCAAAAGCTTTTGATATGTCAAGGGCAACAGCAAAAGTTTCACCGAAACCCTTATAATAGGATGACCAAAATTCAGTTAGGAAAGCTAGAAGATCGCCAGTAGATCGCCCTTTACGGAAACCGTACTGACGATCAGATAGAAGATTGTGAGGAGATAGATGCTTAAGAATCTTCTAATTATGTATAGATTCAAAAACTTTAGAAAGGCAGGAAGTCAAAGCTATAGGACGGTAGTTTGAAGGATTAGAATTATCACCCTTCTTAGGAACAGGTTGGATGTGAGCAAACTTCCAGCAAGAAAGAAAGGTGGAAGTAGATAGACAAAGACGGAAAAGTTTGACCAGGTAACGTGCAAGCACAAAAGCCCAGTTTTTGAGAACAATAGGAGGACTCCGTCAGGACCGTAAACCTTCCGAGGATCTAGGCCAGAAAGGGCAAAGAAAACATCATTCCGAAGGAGCTTAATGACAGGCATAATATAGTCAGAGGGTGGAGGAGAAGGAGGAACAAGCCCTTCATCAACCAGAGTGGAATTTTTAGCAAATGTTTGAGCGAAGAGTTCAGCTTTAGAAGTAGATTAGACAGCTGTGGAGCCATCTGGGTGAAGCATAGAAGGGAAAGATGAAGTAAAAAAATTGTTAGAGATGTTATTTGCTAGATGCCAGAAGTCACGAGAGGAATTATATTCAGAAAGATTTTGACATTTTCTATGAATGAAAGAGTTTTTGGTAAGTTGAAGTAAAGATTTGGCATGATTACGGGCAGAGATATAAAGGGCATGAGTTTCAGGAGATGGATGCTTACGGTACCGTTTGTGAGTCACCTCTCTATCTCGGACAGCATGAGCACAAGCAGAGTTAAACCAAGGTTGACGGGCTTTAGGATTAGAGAAAGTGTGTGGAATGTACGCCTCCATGCCAGAGACTATGACCTCAGTTATGCGCTCTGTACAATGAGATGGGTCTTTGACATGGAAGCAGTAATCATTCCATGGAAAATCAGAGTAGTACTGCCTTAGGTCTTCCCACTTAGCTGAGTTGAAGTGCCAGAAGCACCTCCGCTTAGGTGGGTCCCGAGACGGTACCGGAGCAATAGGACAGGTTACAGAAATAAGATTATGATCGGAGGAACCCAACGGAGAGAATAGTTTCACAGAGTAAGCAGAAGGGTTAGTAGTTAGGAAAAGATCAAGAATGTTGGGCGTGTCTCCAAGGCGGTCAGGAATACGGGTAGGGTGCTGGACAAGCTGCTCTAGGTCTTGGAGGATAGAAAAGTTGTAGGTTTGTTCACCAGGTTGATCAGTGAAAGAAGATGATAGCCAAAGCTGGTGGTGAACATTGAAGTCCCAAAGAATGGAAATTTCTGCTAAAGGAAAATGAGATGTGATGTGCTCCACTTTTGATGTTAAATAGTCGAAGAATTTTACATAGTCAGAGGAGTTAAGTGAGAGATATACAGCACAGATAAATTTAATATGAGAGTGACATTGAAGTCGAAACCAGATGGTAGAAAATTCGGAAGATTCAAGGCCGTGGGCACGAGAGCAAGTGATGTCATTGCGCACATATACGCAACAGCCAGCTTTGGATTGAAAATGAGAATAGAGACAGTAAGAGGAGACAGAAAAAGGTCTGCTGTCAGTGCTCACAGACAACTGGGTTTCGGTGAGGAAAAGAAGATGAGGTTTAGAGGAGGAGAGATGATGTTCAACAGAGAGAAAGTTAGATCTAAGGCTGCGAATGTTGCAGAAGTTTAAGGAGAGAAGGCTAGAAGAAGTATCATGACACCTCGAGTCGTCATCTTGAAGACTGTCCGACCTGGGGATATTTCTGGTCCCCTCCCCAGTAAGGGACTCCGAGGCAGAGCGATTAACGGGCATAATAAAATTTTGAGTGAAGATAGTGTAGGGATGTAAGTGCATGTAGTGTAATGTGAGTAGTAAGAGGAAATGTCTTTAGAGTGCAGGCTGCAGCTACTCTCTTGTGTATCTGAGACACTAAGGGATATGGAAAGAGAGGACACGGGAGATTTCAATGATAAGTCTGCAGCACCCCCTCAACTCTCGTAAGTACCTCCCCGGGAGTATTTCACCATGGCGGCAGGTGTCTGACTGCCTACTCTCTAATATGTGTGTGGTGTGTGTGTGTGTGTGTGTATTAATGTATGTGTGTGTATGTTGTGTGTGTGGTGTGTGTGTGTGTGTGTGTGTGTGTGTGTGTGTGTGTGTGTGTGTGTGTGTGTGTGTGTGTGTGTGTGTGTGTGTGTGTGTGTGTGTGTGTGTGTGTGTGTGTGTGTGTGTGTGTGTGTGTGTGTGTGTGTGTGTGTATAGTCAATTCATGAGCAGGAAAAACATGTATATTTCTTCCCCATATGTATGTATATATGCATGTATACTATATGTATTCACATATACATATGCATGTGAATGTATGCATGTAGAAATCCCATCATACTATTTCCTGCAACAATTTTCACTTTGGCAGCATTTCTGACCCTTTATTCCCCCTGTGTTTCCCGCATCCCCTTAACCAAATTAGAACAGGTCACCACACTCACATGTATTACAGTTTTTTTTTTTATCTTCTGCAAACAAAATTTAGGTTCGGTTGGATATCAATGTTGAGTAATATATGTTACTTTGTCTTCCTCTTTCATGGCAAGGGCTGACATAATGTAATTTATTTTAACGTCAGGAAAAAAAGAAGGAAGGAAAAAATTTAGGTGGGTGGGGGGAGAGAGAGAGAGAGAGAGAGAGGAGAGAAGAGAGAGAGAGGATTGAGAGAGAGAGAGAGAGAGAGAGAGAGAGGAGAGAGAGAGAGAGAGAGAGAGAGAGAGAGAGAGAGAGAGAGGAGGTAAGATAAATCAGATTAATTGAGATGAGGGGGAAGAAAGAAAAATGAGAGAGAAAGAGAATAAGAGAAAAGTATTGTTCTTTCCTTTAGGGGCTTGGAAATAGACGGAGAAAAGAGAGAAACAGGTTTATATTTATATATATATATATATATATATATATATATATATATATATATATATATATTATATATATATATTATAATAAAATATATATATATATATATATATATGTATATATATATATATATATATATATATATATATATAATATATAATATATATATATATATATACAGAGAGAGCGAGAGAGAGAGAGAGAGAGAGAGAGAGAAAGAGAGAGAGAGAGAGAGAGGAGAGAAGAGGAGAGGGGAAGAGAGAGAGAGAGAGAGGAGAGAAGAGAGAGAGGAGAGAAAAGAAGAGACGAGAGAGAGAGAGGAGAGAGGGGAGAGAGAGAGAGAGGGGAGAGAGAGAGAGAGAGAGAGAGAGAGAGAGAGAGAGGAGGAGAGAGAGAGAGAGAGAGAGAGGGGAGATAAGAGAGAGAGGAGAGGAGAGAGAGAGAGAGAGAGAGAGGGAGAGAGAGAAAAAAACTTCTCTCGTGGCGACAGCACCCCACCGCTGACAGCACCTGATGGCTCTTTTGTCACAAGTCCCCAAGTAAATCTCAGGTGTTGGTTACCCATTCTCCTCCAAGAGGGACAGTTCCTGAACCAGAACGTGAACCTCCTCCCATTTCCGTTTCTAACCAAGGCTGCCCTAGGGAACATCACCATTACCACGAAGGGGGTGTTGCGACAACTTAAAACAAGTTGATCCCAAGAAAGCGCTGGGACCAGATAGCATCAGCCCTCACCTGCTTAAAAGACGTGCTTCACAACTTGCTGTGTCTCTTGGCTACCATCTTCCGGGGGTGCTTTTCATCTCAGCAGTGGTCATCTGAATGGAAAGTACCGAGAGTCTGTGCTGCCTACAAAAAGAAGAGCAGAAGCTATCCTCAAAAACTACTGCCCCATTCCCCTCCTCTCCGTTGTTGGGTAAGTTCTTGTTTCCATCATTGCCTAAAAAAATCACTAAATTTTTTTGACGCTCATCGCTTGCTAAATTCACGGCAATTCGGTTTCCGACAGAGCAGATCTTCTCCTCCCACTCAGCAGCCTGGAACCACTCCCTAGATCGGGGCGAAGACACTTTCGTCGTCCCCCCTTGACATCGCTGGTGCCTTTGATAGGGTGTGGCATCAGGCATCACTACCAACTGAGAAGTCTGGGGATCTGTGGTGACCTGTTACACCTCCTCCAAGATTATCTCCACCAAAGAACTCTGCGCGTGGTGGTGAAAGGTCACACCTCCTCTGAAAAATCCTATCAAAGCCAGTGCCCCTCAAGGAAGTGTATTTCTGGCCATTACTATGGAACGTTTACTTCAATGACTTTCCTGCAGCTGATTACTGAGGCAAGAGCGTACGTAGACGACTGTACTCTCCCTTTCACCTGTGAGAGGTGTGACCACCACAACACAGTCATTCGTATCAACCAGGCACTGAAGAGCATCTCCCCCTGGGGGAAGAGAGGGCAAGTCACCTTTGCACCAGACAAGACCCAATCCGTCCTCATCTCCCACAGGCAAGATGCAGTCAACTGGGACCAACACGCCATTCTCCTGGAAGGCAGAAAAAATACACCTCCAGGAGTTAGTCAACATTCTAGGGGTTGAGTTCGACTCTGGCTTCACATTCCCCCAGCTTCGTCAAGAAGGTCGCCAAGGATGTGTCTGGAAAATGAGCTGCATCCGACGCGTCGCGCACCTTCTGGACGTTCAGGGAGTAGGCACACCTACAAGTCACAAGTCCGCTCGCTGATGGAATATCGCTCATCGCATAGTCCTCCTGCCTCACGTCATACCTTGGCTCCTTGACCCGGGGTTTAAGCCAGAGCCCAGCGGCTGGCCCAGCTGAAAGCCCCTGAGGCTGCTGCACGGATCCTTCAAACCCCTCCAGCAGGGCGTGACGTGGCAGGCATGTGCGTCATGTACAAGGCTCACAGGATGGGAAACTCCTGCAATTGGCAGCGCTACGCCTCAATCCACGGGCACCACCCTCCCAAGCTACCCGTGCGGCCCACAACGGCACAACATTGACCTTCAGGTGACTGTGCCCTTCGCGAGGACGGAACATTACCACCGCTCCTTCTTACCGCGCTTATGGTTGACTGGGAACACCTTGGTGCACCCGACCGACCTGCACCTCACCACTTTCCCCGCAAATCGGGCGTAAAAGTCTGGCTGCAAGCGGAACCAACGCAATAAAAACAGGCATTAAAATAATGACTAAACATTTGTATTATAAGATTGATGTAATATATTAGTATAACTTTTTATATATATATAGTATATATTATTTTTATATATAATATATATATATATATATATATATATATATATTATATATATATTTTTATATATATTATTATATATATAATATATATATATATATATATATATTTTATATATATATATATATATATGTATATCAATGTATTTGTATACTTCTTTATATTATTTGTATTAACATATAGTATTAGTATTTTTTTATCAGTCGTGTATTAATCTTACTAGATAATTATGTATTTTTTTTCATATTTCTTGTTTAATTAGAGTAATGAATAAAATAAAAATACTGCTAGAGATAGTGCTTGGCGTCCCAGCCGGGTCTTTAGCACATCAAAATCCCATGTGTTTCCAATGTATTAAGTTTAAAAAATAAAAAATAAAAAAGAGAGGGGAGAGAGAGAGAGAGAGAGAGAGAGAGAGAGAGAAAAGAGAGAAGGAGAGAGAGAGGGAGAGAGAGAGATGAGGGGAGAGAAGGAGAGAGAGAGAGAGAGAGAGAGAGAGAGAGAGAGAACACTCGTGGAGGAAAGACGGTGCTTGACGTTGATCCGTTGTAGAGGTCAGTTACTGTGGTTCTGTGGCTATTACGACAGTTTTGAACGTGCCCGTGCTGGTGAATTTGTGTCACAGAGTGTGTGAAGGAATATCCCCTTTGCCAAGTGCTGCATTGTGCCGGAAATAAGGAATTCTTGGTTCAAATGAAAACAAGCCACTAACTGACCTTACCGCAAGTTACCGGCCACCTGTCCCGCCGGTGACCCAGAATCGCCCCACTCCAGTTCTGCCACGTCTCTCTCTTCTTCCTACTCTCTCGTTCAGCGTAACATAGGCTCACTACCACCCCATTACGGCAATAAAATAAAAACGATTTAGTCGTCAGTGTGGGTGTAATCTGTGACTAAGCGTGTGAATCAAGCGAGCAAGCATGGTAATCGAGGAGGCCACGCACAGGCAGATTAAGAGGCCAAGTGTGGTCCCTGTATATAGGCCAGCCTACTGGTGCGCAGTATGTGGGCGTAAGGCTGAGCTGAAAAGTACCTGCATTGCACTGAGCCAGAGTGTCCCAACCTTTGCCGCATAGCTGCCTTGACGGGCGGCTGAATACAATTGTGGCAATACAGGGAACCTTCGTGAGCGGGCGAGTACCAGCGACCACGTGACCTTTCACCACGCAGGACCTGACACACGCCTTCGCCCTGACCCCGCCCAGCCCCTCCCTGATTCCACAGAGAGGGAAGATCTGGGTGACCTCTCCAGCGATTAGTTGGTGGCGCAGGTGGTAAGCCTCAGGCGAGAACTGCCTCCAGCATGGACCAGATCAAGACTTACAGAGAACTAATGTTCTCTTACAGAGAATAGAGCTGCCGGAAAAGTGGAGTGTGTTGGTGGAAACGTTGTCTGTAATGGACACATTGCTCGCCCTGAGAGTAATTGCAAGTGGTAACACAACACAGAACTATTTCCTGCACAGCCAGGTCGAACAAAATAGAAAAGGACTGGGATGAGCATATAAGGGAAAAACGCGGTTGCTCACGAGTGGTGGGCCTCAGTGACAGACATCGGAGGTGAGGACGAATAGAGGTTAGAGTAGTACTGCCTTAGGTCTTCCCACTTAGCTGAGTTGAAGTGCCAGAAGCACCTCCGCTTAGGTGGGTCCCGAGACGGTACCGGAGCAATAGGACATGTTACAGAAATAAGATTATGATCGGAGGAACCCAACGGAGAGAATAGTTTCACAGAGTAAGCAGAAGGGTTAGTAGTTAGGAAAAGATCAAGAATGTTGGGCGTGTCTCCAAGGCGGTCGGGGAATACGGGTAGGGTGCTGGACAAGCTGCTCTAGGTCTTGGAGGATAAAAAAAGTTGTAGGTTTGTTCACCAGGTTGGTCAGTGAAAGAAGATGATAGCCAAAGCTGGTGGTGAACATTGAAGTCCCAAAGAATGGAAATTTCTGCTAAAGGAAAATGAGATGTGATGTGCTCCACTTTTGATGTTAAATAGTCGAAGAATTTTACATAGTCAGGGGGAGTTAGGTGAGAGATATACAGCACAGATAAATTTAGTAAGAGAGTGACTTTGAAGTCGAAGCCAGATGGTAGAAAATTCGGAAGATTCAAGGCCGTGGGCACGAGAGCAAGTGATGTCATTGCGCACATATACGCAACAGCCAGCTTTGGATTGAAAATGAGAATAGAGACAGTAAGAGGAGACAGAAAAAGGTCTGCTGTCAGTGCTCACAGACAACCAACTAGGTTTCGGTGAGGAAAAG
>JACEEZ010001047.1:0-2500 GCA_016584305.1 Chionoecetes opilio | reverse complement strand
CAATGACGTCCTGCAGCTGATTACTGAGGCAAGAGCGTACGTAGACGACTGTACTCTCACATTCACCTGTGAGAGGGGTGACCGCCACAACACAGTCATTCGTATCAACCAGGCACTGCAGAGCATCTCCTCCTGGGGGAAGAGATGGCAAGTCACCTTTGCACCAGACAAGACCCAAGCCGTCCTCATCTCCCACAGGCAGGATGCAGTCAACTGGGACCAACACGCCATTCTCCTGGAAGGCAGAAAAATACACCTCCAGGAGTTAGTCAACATTCTCGGGGTTGAGTTCGACTCTGGCTACACATTCACCAGCTTCGTCAAGAAGGTCGCCAAGGATGCTGTCTGGAAACTGAGCTGCATCCGACGCGTCGCGCACCTTCTGGACGTTCAGGGAGTAGGCACACTCTACAAGTCACAAGTCCGCTCGCTGATGGAATACTCGCTCATCGCATAGTCCTCCTGCCTCACGTCATACCTTGGCCTCCTTGGACCGGGTTCAAGCCAGAGCCCAGCGGGGTGGCCCAGCTGAAAGCCCCTGAGGCTGCTGCACGGATCCTTCAACCTCTCCAGCAGTGGCGTGACGTGGCAGGCATGTGCGTCATGTACAAGGCTCACAGGATGAAAAATCCTGCAATTGGCAGCGCTACGCCTCAATCCACGGGCCACCACCCTCCCAAGCTACCCGTGCGGCCCGCAACGGGAAACTTTACCACCGCTCCTTCTTACCGCGCTATGGTCGACTGTGGAACACCTTGGTGCACCAGTCCGACCTGCACCTCACCACTTCCCTGCAAATCGGGCGTAAACGTCTGGCTGCAAGCGGAACCAACGCAATAAAAACAGGCAATAAAGTAATGACTATAGATTTGTATTATAAGATTTATGTAATATATTAGTATAACTTATTCATATAATATATATATATAATATATATATATATATAATATATATATATATATATATTATATATATATATAAAAATGTGTGTATATTAATGTATTTGTATACTTTCTTTATATTATTCGTATTAACATATAGTTATTAGTATTTTTTTATCAGTCGTGTATTAATCTATACTAGATAATTACTGTATTTTTTTTCATATTACTTGTTTAATTAGAGTAATGAAAAAAAATTTTGATACTGCTAGAGTTTAGTGCTTGCGTCCCAGCCGGGACTTTAGCACATCAACTCCCCATGTGTTTCCAATGTATTAAGTTTAAAAAAAAAAAAAAAAAGAGAGAGAGAGAGAGAGAGAGAGAGAGACACTCGTGGAGGAAAGACGGTGCTTGACGTTGATCCGTCTGTAGAGGTCAGTTACTGTGGTTCTGTGGCTATTACGACAGTGTGAACGTGCCCGTGCTGGTGAATTAGTGTCACAGAGTGTGTGAAGGAATATCCACTTCGCCAAGTGCTGCATTGTGCCGGAAATAAGGAATTCTTGGTTCAAATGAAAACAAGGCCACTAACTGACCTTACCGCAAGTTACCGGCCACCTGTCCCGCTCGGTGACCCAGAATCGCACACTCCAGTTCTGCCACGTCTCTCTCTTCTTCCTACTCTCTCGTTCAGCGTAACATAGGCTCACTACCACCCCATTACGGCAATAAAATAAAAACGATTTAGTCGTCAGTGTGGGTGTAATCTGTGACTAAGCGTGTGAATCAAGCGAGCAAGCATGGTAATCGAGGAGGCCACGCACAGGCAGATTTAGAGGCCAAGTGTGGTCCCTGTATATAGGCCAGCCTACTGGTGCGCAGTATGTGGGCGTAAGGCTGAGCTGAACAAGTACCTGCATTGCACTGAGCCAGAGTGTCCCAACCTTTGCCGCATTAGCTGCCTTGACGGGCGGCTGAATACAATTGTGGCAATACAGGGAACCTTCGTGAGCGGGCGAGTACCAGCGACCACGTGACCTTCACCACGCAGGACCTGACACACGCCTTTCGCCCTGACCCCGCCCAGCCCCTCCCTGATTCCACAGAGAGGGAAGATCTGGGTGACCTCTCCAGCGATTAGTTGGTGGCGCAGGTGGTAAGCCTCAGGCGAGAACTGCCTCCAGCATGGACCAGATCAAGACTTACAGAGAACTAATGTTCTCTTACAGAGAATAGAGCTGCCGGAAAAGTGGAGTATGTTGGTGGAAACGTTGTCTGTAATGGACACATTGCTCGCCCTGAGAGTAATTGCAAGTGGTAACACAACACAGAACTATTTCCTGCACAGCCAGGTCGAACAAAATAGAAAAGGACTGGGATGAGCATATAAGGGCAAACGCGGTTGCTCACGAGTGGTGGGGCTCAGTGACAGACATCGGAGGTGAGGACGAAATAGAGGTTGGCGGCTCACCTGCCTCCCCGCCCGACACCCTCCTGCCACTGAATCCCTCCCCATGTAGTCCTCCCACCCCACGAAGTGATTCACCACTCCTTCACCCGTCTCCGACATCAGCTGACATCCGCCACGCCCCCCCCGCCAACCCCCCCCGTCCTTACCT
>JACEEZ010001046.1:0-19095 GCA_016584305.1 Chionoecetes opilio | reverse complement strand
GGGAATCCCCCCAAAAAGGGGGGGAAAAAACGGGGGTTGGGGGAGAGGAAAAGCCCCCGCGAAATCAATGGCCTAAATTATTGTTGGGAAAGTCCCATGCTATATTGATGTTCAAAAAACACAAGCCTTTTGAAAGCCTTCCCAGTCTGCCGAGAGAGGCACCATTTTTGGGAGACATCGAAGGGGGCCGTGACACTGCTTTAAGTAGTATGGGATAATGGTCACTTCCCGAAGAGAATCGCCACCTCCCATGAGAAGTCGAGGGGACCTGTGGACTGCAGAGTGTTAGGTTCAATAGCATTCAATGTTCCCATCTGCAAATGGAAATGTGTTGTTTCCTCCCGTGTTTAATATATTTAAGTTGTTGCAATCTATAAGAGTTACGAGAGAATCACCACGACAATTTCTGGTGGAATCTCCCCAAAAGAAAATGCCGCCCTTCATGTCTCCGAGGAGAAAAAATGGGACGGGGAAGCTGGCGGATAAGATCCTCAAGATCTTGGAGTATGTCTTTCATTTGGAGGTAGATATATTGACAGACAGTGTAGGTCTTGTGCAGATGGATACGACCTGCTACAGCCTGCAAGGGTGATTGCAGGGGATGACAGTTAAGGGGACATCCCGACGATGGTAAAGGCCACAACCACCACTAAAGCCACCACCTGCTGGAGGTGGTGTGTGGACAGGTATAAAACCTGTCGAGCAGAGACACCTTCCCTGCCCTATCATTGTTTCTTGTAAACAGATAATTTCTGGGTCCAACTCGTTAATGAGAAGTACTAGTTCTTCCCAATTTGCACGTAATCCACGAATATTCCATTGGAGGATTGAAGATGTTATTTCGTGCGTGAAGATGATGCAGTAGAAGCCTTACGGCTTTAGACGCTGCGCTATTTGAAAGCCCAGCATTTTTTTTTTTTCTGTGTTGTAGAAGATGGTAAACTATTTTTCCTTACATTCCCAGATTTCGGTTGGCGTTTGCGTATATCCGGCGGTGAAATCGGGGTTCTCAAACGAGGACCCGCGGCAGTAGTAGATACCGTATGTCCCACCAAAGAAGCAGATTTACTGACAGATGATTTACCACTTCTAGGTTTACTGATAGCTCAGTTTAAGTTTAAAAGGGAGAAGAAGCGTGAGACGGAAGAGAAGGGTCTCACCGGGCCTAGAATCGCCCTAAGAAAGGAGAGAAAAGGGGGAGGAAGCAAAAAGGCGACATCACCGGAAGGCTCCACCTCCCAGTGACAAAGGGGAGCGCTTGGTCCAACCGAGGCCTCCGGCCACCGAACCCACAATGGCAGGCAGGCCGCCAGATAGGTGGCGCTGTCGACCACACAGGCGTAAAACCAGCCCCGCCAGCCACGACAAGACGTGACGTACACAGGGGGGGGGGAAATACCTGGCCTCCCCACTTAGCGGAGGCCAAATTTGGTCCACTGTAGCGAAACTTCCCATAGGACATTAGTTTACAAGTGACAGTGTAAACATTGATTTTCTGTCTCTTCTCAGACATATTTCACATCTTACAAAGTCAGCTTCTCATTAAATTGTCACAAGGGGTCCACTGGACTCACTAGACATATTGATCATTACTCAGTCATGCGCTTCTGCGTCGCTTTCTGCTGTACAGTGAAAATTGATCTATGCATTACTTGCGGGCGAAATACTTCTGTCACTTGAGTGTTACTGAGAAACAAATGCTGGAATCTTTAGGCAGCCAAGTCAGTATTAAAGTTTTGGTCTGCTCCATGAATTTGTGATAATCACAAAACAAATTGGACGAAGAGTCCTCTCTTGGCTTCTCCCTACTAACTATGTAGTGTTTTGGGAAAAGGCGTCGATCCCATGACAAGTTCAAATTTTGATGGCGATGCTATCCTTGAGATGTACACCAAGGCAACTTATAGAGGAGTACTCAACAGATGGGTAAGCGCCCATCCTGAGGGATTTCATGCATCCCAAGTGTTTCAAGAGAGGACGACGAGAGGGATTGTCTCGATACTTATTCTTCTCAGGGTAAAGTCGTTGAAAAAATTCAGGCCTGACTGGCATTGCGGTTTTTCGAGTACCAAGGGCTACCAGAAACTGTGCCCCTTGGGAAACCAAACAAATATTTCTGGCCCTTTAAAAAAGCCTTCACAATTTTAGCAACATTTCTTTCAACGGATTTTACAAGAAACTTTGTTCATAGTGGCTTTTGCCTGCTGGTGATCACGATCTGGTCTTCGTTTTTCCGATATTAGGTTCTAAAATAAAAATTTTGAGCCTTTGTGTAAGCTTATTTACCCCAGTAAATATATTTTGTAACGCCCTTTCAAACGCAACTATGCTTCTGTGGAACATTATATAGAACATGTATTATTGATCTTCGGAAAATGTACAATTGGTATTGAGATCATTTTTACGGCTGTATGATAATACAACTCGACCAATTGTTTAGGCTGCTATAATGGTCAAAATACTACCTTTTTTGCGTTTCCCTATTTGTTTACTAAGTAAGTATTAACCCTAGAACCAAATATGCCTTGAATACTTTTTGTTAAGCTCAAAGAGATCTACCCTAAGCAACTATCTGAGTCCGTTTGTTTATTTGCTTATACCATCTTGATTTATAACAGGGTTTTTTATTTTGGCGTCAACTTTGTGATTTTCCCCTTTTCAGCAGCTTTTGACGCACCCTACATCTATCTTTTATCCGGCAAACATTTCTTTTTTATGTCGTGATGGGAACATTGCTGCAGGAATCGTATGCTACTATTAACATATGAAAATTCCTATTACCTCCACAAGATGTTTGACGCATGATGACTCCTTCACCCCTGGATTCCTGGAATATTTTTTCGGGAAATATCCGTAAAAAACACTAATGCGTTCATTTCTCAATGGCATTTTTAATTCTCGGTTTACACCACAGGGAACCATGTTGAAATCGTGATTTTGTTTCATCTATAACGTTTTCTAAATAAAAAATCTGGTTCTTGAGAATATAGAGAAACATTGTTTTTTTTCCCATTTTCCCAGCTCGTATTGATACATTCCACGGCTTAACTTTTTTATAGGGAACCAATGGCGCTTCACAAGTCTCGCAGATTTCCGTGTCAGAGACTAGACGTACGTGTGGGCGACCTCTCTCTGGTGAGAGACTTTTCTGGAGTTTAAATAGATTTATTGATGAAAATATGATTGTCACAAATAAAATTCGCCCATGACCAGTGAGGCCAGTTTTTTGCGATTCCTGCCATTTGCGACACGATTCACCCCCATTTCCCTTCCTGTGTTTTATCAGTATAAATGATTATACGGTTATCTTCGAAAATGTTTGTTCTATAATATTAAACCAAAAATAAAAAACTGTAATCCACTAGAAATTCCAAAGAAAAAAATATGAGAGTGACGAAATATCATGAACTTAACTCTTCGCCATTTTAATATTTTGCGAGAAAACTTTTAGATGAAACATATAAGAACATAAGAAAATAAGGAAGCTACAAGATGCCCGCGAGGCCTACAACGTTGGTAGTTCCTGTCCACCTAACACTACCTACATCCATCCACCTTTCATCCCGCATCCAGCTCCTCTTTAAAGCTCCCTAATGACTCCGCACTACTACCTGTCTACTGATACCATTCCATTCATTCACCACCCTATTGTGAACCAGTTTTTTCCCTATTTTCCTTCCTAAATCTACGCTTTTTCCAGCTTGAATCCGTTCCTTCTTGTTCTACTACTAACCCTGATTAAAAGCCAGTAAGAAACTTTTCCTACCTCTCCTTTATTTACATCCCTTTTATCCCTTAAAAACTTCTTATCAGATCGCCCTTACTCTGCGTCTCTCGAGTTATTAACTTTAAAAGCTTCATCTCTTCTCATAACTAAAGTTACGCATCGCTTGAATAAATTTTGTCATCCTTCCTCTGCACTGTTTCTCTAACAAGGCTATATCCACCCTGTTAATATGGAGCCAAAACTGAACCACATAGTCTCGGTGAGGCCTGAACTAGAGCCATATAAAGCTTTAGATAACTTCCGCACTTCTACTTTTACCACTTCTGGTAATAAATCCCAACACCTCTTTTCAGCTCTATTTCTGGCCTCAATACATTGTTTCCTAGTCGGAGGACGTCTTGGCTCACCCTCACTACCCAAGATCTTATTTTCACCTTCTTGATCTTTTCAGCGATTACTTTGCTTAGGGTGTATCTATTACCATGGTTATTCTAACAACATCTATCAACAGAAGCGGATTTTTCATTAGCTTTCCATTGATAATATTTAGTTTTTCTGATATAATTACCACCATGCATAAATTTGCTTTACTAAAAAAATTACATAATCGGAATCGGCAAGGTTACAAAAAGTGGTCCATGAATACAGTAAACTGTGGCTATCAGTATGAATGATACCTGTTATCTACGTAAATTATTGTTCTATAATATTATCAATAAAAAACTGTAAAATACACTAAAGAAATTCCATTATGAGACATGAAGAAATTGCATTCCACGTTAAACTCACTCCGCCATTTTAATATTTTTTGTGATCGTGAAGACTTTTTACATCAACATATCATATAAGCGATTGTATTAGCTTTCCATTGATATCTTTCGTTTTCTGATAAATGAATTAGAACCATGATAAATTTATCGTTAATAAATGAATAACATCATCAAGCGTGTATGTTTCCCGATTGATGAGGGTTATTTATTAGTTAACGCTAATAGTTACAGTATCTTTTGGTCCAAACGCTATATCTGTTTTCCCTGAATCCCTACCTATCGATTTTTTTTAAGGTTTGGCCGTTACCTCCAATAACGGTTTTGCAATTTGCCGTCATTTTCCCGTTTGCATTATGGTTATTTGATTATTATGAATAATGGTATGAGGTCTAGTGAGTGGGATGATATTCAAAATGGAGTCACATTTAACGCTTATTCATTCCAAATCCCGATAACGTTATTTATGTTTAAAGCCGCGGCCACACAGCACTTTTTCCGGCAATGTTCAGGCAGCAAGACAAATCCGGCTCAAAACTTGCTAAAATTGTCCAACTTTGAGGCAAGACGCCTGCTCGTGTTGTTGGCTGATATATTGCAATTTTTGGCTGAAATTCAAACACGTGAAACTACCACTAAAGAAATATTATTTAACGTTCATTGTTAATGCACGCCCTAATTTCAAAATACAGAAGCGAAATACACTACATTGTGGCAAAAAGAACCGATTTGCAAGACGACTTGTGACGTCTTGTTCTTTTTTTAGTAACTTGTTCGGGGGGAGTATACATAACTCTTAGGAGAGTTTCGTGAGTCGCAGGTAGTTTATGGTCCCTTGGTTACCTGCCGTTATTTGAGGTTGGCGCTGTCGTAGCGTTCCTTAGTGCAGTAGCTGTCAGTATGTCTTCTTGGTACTATTTCATGAGTATCTCCCGACGCGCCTCTGACTTCATGCACGACCCGGCTAATAAGCTTGGTATACTAGTGAACATTGTTGTTGCTATTCTATGTATATCCACACTCTTCTCGCTCTTGCATGATTATCCGTTATTCTGCGCCAATGATTAATTCCCTATTTTATTCCCTATTTTTCCAAAGACGCTTCTTCAGATACGGCTTGGCTCCCAGCGCCGGATTAAAACGAGAAGCCAATTGGCGTCAAAACTCGAACTATCTCTGTGCAAGTCCGTGTGACCAGAAACCGATAAGAAAATCGGGCTTGGGGCCCGAATATTGCCGGCTAAATATACTAAAAAAAAGCTGTCGTGGTGACCCCACCTTAATGGTATCAGTGGATAGCCAGACCATCATCTACGTTTTCATGCATAATTTTCATCAAACAATGTAATGGGTTGGTTTATAAAGATTGACATTTTGAACTTGTAAAACTTTGAAGCCATTTTTTTTTTTTTTTTATTTGAGGCGCTAATCGACTTCCTGGAATAAAGCGCCTCAACATTTAAATCATGGCAATCCTATATATGCACTCCTGCATGGGAGGTTTGCGCATTTTGTACCCTAATGTGTATTATGTGTACATATTCACAATAAACATTGGGATCTGTGGCAGGATGTACATGGATTCCTACCAAGATGGCGGTGGTACTGAAGTGGGACATCTGACCCAATTAGTTTCATTGTGATGCAAGACTTAATGGACCCTACCCATAACTACGTCACGGTTTGTTTACATCGGTGGCATTGTGGGGATAGGCGGGTCGCCGCGGGTAGACCTACCGAAGGGAAAACTACGGCGATGAAGATTTAAGAGTTATTTTGCGCGAAATTTGGATATTCCCAGGTGCTATTTACTACTGTGCTCTGTTCTCGCTTACAAACACTATAGAGAAGACCTGAGGTACTGGCTGATCATGAGCTCGTCAAAGTTAGCAACTGGTAGGTACATAATGTGTCCCTACCACTTCTTACTTCTTAAATGAGACTGCTGTGACTGTTTTTCCCTGGTTTAGAAGCCTTTAGCAACACAACCATCACCTCAGGTCTTTCTCTATGTTGGTCAGCGAGCACGGAAATATACACCTGGAATATCAATTTCGCCAAAACAACTCGCAATTTTTTTCATCGTCGTAGTCTTCTCTTTGTAGTCTGTACATACATATTCCATTCATGGTTATGATAGCATTAAAATATCTTATTAATTGAGTTCCTTTTGTTGTCTTTCCGTTTCCTCATATAAGTATGTTCTCATGGGTTTAAGTGTTACTTGACGAGCCAATGAATACTCTTGAGTCTATAACCAACATCACCAACCTTTGCTTTGATTGATCTTATTACCCCATCCATAAACAAGTTCATAACCACGGTGAAATTACCCATCCTTGCCTATGGTAGGTACCTGGTAACTGCTGTCGTCTACCGATATTGTTATGCCCTATACAAATCGGAAAACTCGCTCACGGTAATGTAGGTTATATTTTGCTTTGATTTATCTTATAACTCCATCTATAAACAGTTGCATAACCACGGTGAACATTACCACATCCCTTGCACTTAAAATTCAAACTACAACACAATAACTCACCTGCAGCTACCACACCACGTGTCCCCGCCCCACTAATGAGCGCTCGCAGGACACTTAGTGTAGCTGCCCCGTGAGTGTCGCCTGTCCTAACAGCAGGTTTCCCACCCTTGGTACTTTCCTTTAACTACCCTCTGATGCACCCACTTGTGTCTAACGCCAGTGGACTATAGGAGGGTTCGACTTTGTACCCACCAGGGACCTAGAGCGACAGAATGAAATCTGCACTACGTTTTGAGAGCTCCTGTTTTACCGCGAGCATCAAACAATGACCTCCTGGCAGCCACTACAACCCTGTGGCGAGCGCCTCGGTTCACAGTAATCATTACACAGTGTTACAGTTCATGCTAAATCAGTTACTATCTAGCTTTTACACACGGAGCACTGGGACTAAAATAAAAAATCCCCTCCACTGTGGCTGTCAGGTACAGAAAACGTGAAAGTGAAAGTGGTGAAGGCCCAGGCAACATGTAGATCACCTCAGCAACCCGAGCCCCGAGGGGACGAGCTGTTTCACTGTGTGCGTTGAGTTATGAGCGAGAGCAGCATAACCTTCCCCGACGGCTGCCTGGATAATATTGCGCTGCGGGCAGTGCCGCACGCAGCGTGGAGCGCTGTGGCCAGTGGTACACAGTCGGCGGCCGGTGGCGAAAATTTTGTTATTTTTTTTAGGCTGTAGTGTTTTAGGGTAAGGTGATGTCCTACCAGGCTTATTAGTTGGAGAAATCAGATACAAGATGCAAGCAGTCGTTACTACAGTGTGTTGAGTCGTGATGTACAGCGCTGATGAGGCATAGGCTTTTTTCGTTAACAATTTAATTGAAGTTCAGAAACAAATATTCTTTAGGTCTAGATATGTTCGCAACGGACGTATCAATATACCAACATAATCATAAAAGGCGTGTACATTCAGGAACCGTGCTTACAAAAGTGGTACGATGATAAATAGCTGAGGGCACTAGGAGTTGAAAGAACAAATTCGAGAAAATGTCATTGCTCTACTTTATTTAGCCGTCACGTTCGTATAATTTATATTATTGTTGCAGTATTTATGCTAATATGAGGCATAATACTTCTCAGGAAGACAATGGTGGCACTAGTTTTATTTTCCTTCAATGTCAAATGGTGGTGTCCAGAAAACTAGTTGGGAAATAAGGTTGATAAGCCGATGGTCGCCGCACTAGGCTGCGGGCGTCACTCGTCCGCAATACAGCGATGCGGGACTCGCTCTCTAGCATAAAAACTCTGTGGTGAGCTATATTCACATCATTATGTAAATATATTTAAGAAGACGCAGATGTATACTTAATAAAATGCAGTGTCAGGGTGAGAAAATGTACAAATACTGAAACGGTTAAATCCACCGGCGGATCTACTGCGCATAATCAGATTAAGAAAAGAACTACAAACTTACTATTTTTTGTTTACATCACAACGACTTTAGATAGTGTGGCTTAGCAGTGACATCAGACATGTTTGCTGATGACACTACAGATAGGTAGCCATTATTAGATCACAGTCTGATATAAAAAGTTTTGCATGGAGACTTAAGAACATAAGACCTAAGGAAGCACGAGAGGTCGTGAGACCTACACGTGGTGTTCCTGTTACTTACTCTACCTACATCCACCTTTTATCCCCATCCGTGCAATTGTCTAGCCTCCTTTCTAAAACCATTCAGTTTTTCAGAAAACAAAATGTATAAAGATAGATAGATATATATTATTGTTTTAAGGCGCCCGCAACTGCGTGGTTATTGATTGACGCCTGCTTAACATAAGATACCTAAAAGTAATTAATAAAAAACAAATTTTTAATTATATACTCAAAATACATAAATGACATAGTGTATTACAAGTAATAATAAAAGAGATTAAAAACATCATACTTGTTGGAAGACCACCCTCTCAATAAAGGTATGGACTTCATGGGCAGATGCTGAGAGTGAGCTAGGGCCCCTATCCACTAGGGCGCCTGTGGGTAAGGCGAAACGCCTCCCACCGCAATGCTCCGTCGAGATTGCTGCCTTAGAGGCTTCGCTAAAGGCGCTGAAAACTAATGCATGGTCCCGACCCTGACTTAGTGAAGCTGCTGTGGGCCTTCGACAGACATTCTCTTCTGTTTATAAGCATATACAGCCTTGTTTCAGTTCCTCAACGTAACATTGGTGTTTACGTATTAATAGTGTTGCAAGGTGTGTATGAATTGATCGTGCAAACTATGCGGGCTTAAGGGTGTTATATGCTGGTGATAATAAATGTTTGTGTTGTGTGTTGGTTAGGGGCGGGCGGCGGCGGCGGGCGGCAGGTGCTCCGCCCGCACTCAAATGTTGTAACTATTATACGGTATTATCATCTACTCAGATGATATTTTAGGAACAGCTTGAACATACACCATCTTTCACGATACATTAGTGCAATATCATGAATTTATAAAAATTGCAGGAAACTATACTATAATAAGATAACGAAGAAAAATTAAATCGTGTTATAAACTTTTTTTTCACCTTTTTGTTATTCCTCTTCTCCTTATTCCTGAATGTTGCATGCATTAAATTTTCACTCACTGTCCCGGAATCGGCACACCCTAGACTCTTTATCATGGTGTATGGCACGTCCCAATGCAAAAATAGATAGTGTTCAAAACCTGCGTTGAATCGTCAAACTTTGTGATGAAACAGCTTTTGGCTGGGGAGAGCAGTGTGTCCGTGCCATAGTGCTTGGTGGGGGGAGGGAGGGACAACATTCCTTGCTTCAGCATAGACGTGTTCAAGCCTGTGATTGTTCCGAAGCTGCCTAGCAGCGCTGCAGATAGGCAAACGTGATTGGCTATAGGATTCTACGGACCACGCCACAGCCATAGGCTTTGGAGGGTGTTAGGCAGTGCAAAGCGCCCTGAACTTTCGACTGTACATGGCTTTAGTCGTTGCCTTAGCCGGGCCGTTTAAAAAGCGCCTGAAAAGGTAAGGCGCTAGTGGTCCGCCTACCTCTATGCACTTCTCAGCATCTCCCCCCATGTCCCGTGGAGAAACACCTCTCTCCCAAATGGCCAGGGAGAGCGGTAAGCACACCTCCGCCACCGACCTGGGGAACAAAAATTGCTCATGTAGGGTCGCCCAAAGACCTAGGACCTCGACCACATGCCGCACAGTTAAGGGTAACCAAGCAACATACACAGTAAGGCGGGTGGCCCCCCTCCATGAGGACTCCATGTGTTATATAATAGCGGCGTTTTCGCGACAGTTCTAGCCCGGTTTGGACTGGACTAGTCCGGGGCGGAGACTGTTTTCGCGAGGCGGGCTGGACCAGTCTAGATCAGTCCAGATCGGTGCAGCCCAGAGAGCAGGACCACCTTGGACCAGTGTGAGGAGAACTGGCGCATGCGCACTACAGTCAGCGGGGAAGACGACCAGAGCTTCTCGTGCCACTGATAAGACATGAAACACCATGGTGGCCGACCATAAGACTAAAGTAATTTCACGAAAAATTACAATATTCGTTGAAACAAACATCTTGGGAAATGAATGTACCGTCAACAACACTATAGTCGCCACTGCACTAATGTCACCAGGCACCATATATTTTGAATTTTAGCATCACTACAGACTTGTATGTGTCACTGAAGACATGTAGCTATAGTGTTATGTAGATAATGTAAGCTACGTACTGTGCACGTGATGTGATCTGTAGTGATGCTAAAACTCGTAATATATGCCCCCCTGCGACATTAGTGCAGTGGCGACTATAGATAGTGTTATTAACGGTAAATGAAATGAAATTTCATCATTAATTTTTTCACAGTCATCCCTGCAACTTGACTTCCCATTGAGTAAAAACGCGCGCTTTTTAAAAATAATTGCATTTCTGCCCGGAGGACCGCCCACTCGATCCCCCAGCCAATAGGAACGACGAATGAGACGGGGCCAGTCTCGATGCATTGTCGCGAGCATCAGTCCAGTCCAGTGATGCCAGATAGGGGGATTTGTCCCTAGATTTGGGGATTTCGGGGCACTGATGGGGACATGGGGACATTCACTCTCGATTTTGGGACTTTTGAGGTTTCTAAAAAAAATATGTATTGTATCGCTTAAAATAATATTATTAATATGAAGGTTAAAAGAAAACGAGGTTAAA
The DNA here is from genome assembly GCA_016584305.1 of Chionoecetes opilio. Taxonomy (NCBI): domain Eukaryota; kingdom Metazoa; phylum Arthropoda; class Malacostraca; order Decapoda; family Majidae; genus Chionoecetes; species Chionoecetes opilio. The sequence continues at coordinate 7,929 of JACEEZ010001046.1, read as the reverse complement.
CCGACGGCAAGAAAGAAGTAAGGACACGGACTGAACGCGAATGAGCCAGAGCTAAAAAAAAAGTAGACGGTAAAGTTGCCGACTTCAGGTTTTTTCGACGTTCAAAGGTTCAAGAAATCAATGATTACCATGAGTTTTTGGACTCGAACATTTGGAAATGTGTTATTCTATTCTTTCTTTCTGGCTTAGTACAGTATGTCCAGAATATTAGTTGGATTATTTAAGTTCCCCAAGAGGCTAAAAGCATTAATATTTTCATTTATTTATGAATCATATTTCTAAGCAATTTAAGGAAATACATCATCCCCATCAGCCTAAAGTAGAACATTTTATGAAATGAATTTTGTATTTGAATGCGAGAGAGCCCTGGCTCTCGCTTCTTCCGGCTTCTTACGGCTTGCCCAGCTGGGCCAATCCGTAAGAAGCCGTCTTCTTAAAAGTGCCTCGCGTTAACAGAAAACGCAAGCTGCAAGAAGCCGGTTTCTTACGGCTTCCTCACCAAAATTCGCCTATGTCTATATATGTCGGCTGTTGTATTTCGTGCAGTGTTTTCAACTTGTCTGTAGACAAAATGTTGCCAGTGTGGACGCACCATAACGTTTTTTTTAGGGAACAAAGGTGCTTCGCGGCTTCAGTCTCGCAGATTCCGTGTCAGAGACTAGACGTACGCGTGTGAGCTCTCTCTGGTAAGAGAATTTTCTCGAGTTTAAGATAGATTTATTAATTAAAATGTGATTTTCACAAATAATTCTGTAACAAAATCTTTGTTGCCTAATATAATTCCTGGGCCATGGCCTTCACAATTTCAGCAGTATTTTTTTTCACCGGATTTGCATGAAACGTTGTTCATCGTGGCTTTTTCTGATGGTGATCACGAATCAGGTCTTCGTTTTCCGATATTATGTACTAAAAGCAACTGTTGAGCCTTTGTAAGCTTATTTACCCCCGTAAATATATATTGTACGCCCTTTCAAAACCAAACTATTCTTCTGTGTGAAAATGATTTGGAACATGTATTATTGTTCTTCGGAAAATGTACAATTGTTGTTGAGATCATTTTTACGTCTGTATGATAATACAACTCGACCAATTTTTAGGCTGTTTATACGTAATGGTCAAATACTACCTTTATTGCATTTCCCTATTTTTTACCATGTAACTATTAACCCTAGACCAAGTATGCCTTGAATACTTTTTGTTAAGCTCAACGAGATCTACCCTAAGCAACTATCCGTTTCTTTTTTGCTTATACCGATCTTGAGATATGTTTTTTTTTTTTTTTTGCGCAACTTTGTGATTTTCACTTTCCAGCAGCTTATTGACGCACCCTACATCTATCTTTTATCCGGCAAACATTTCTTTTATGTCTTGATGGAGAGCATCTATGCAGGAATCGTATGCTACTATTAAAAATGTAACTTTATTATTAGCAAGAGTTTGACGCATGCATGACTCCGTCACCTTGATTCCTGGAATATTTTTTTCGGGAAATATGTCGTAAAAACACTTAATGCGTTCATTTCTCAATGTAATTTTAATCTGTTTACACCACAGGGAAGCCTGTTGAAATCGGGATTTTTCTATCTATAACGATTTCGAAAAAATTGGTTTTTGAGAAAATAGAGAAATTTTTTTTTCCCCATTTTCCGCAGCCTCGTATGATCTTCACGGTTTTAACTTTTTTTTTTGGGGAAACAAAGGCGCTTAGTCTTCAGGCGGAACCGCAAAAAAAGGTATTTGCGCCAGCAACGACATCTCTTAAACTTCTTTTCCAACGAGAAAGCTACAAAACCCCCTTTTTCGTCGTTCGCGTCGGAAGGCGCTATGGCTAAGGGGCGGTAATGACGTCATAAACGCGTCATCAGTCACCACCAATCAACATTTTAAACTTCTCGCCCAATCACAATCAGCGAGACCTTTTTCCGGGAAAGAATGGCATCCCAGCTCCCTCGCCCCGCCTTTTTGCCCTCATCTCAAACTAATTCTCGTTTTATTCGGTAGCTTGCTTTTTAAGGATTTTTAAGTATCAGATATAAATGTATAATAAGGGCCGGGTTTGCTAGTTTTTTGGTGGTAAAAGGGTGGTGTGGTGGGTTATTTTAAATAGTTGAATGGGGGGGCCCCCGCAGCAAGAATTTCCCGTCACTCCTCCCCCCAGCAGCACCCCCATAATCACTAAAAATCACCCTTTTTAAGGTTGACACACGGTGCACTTTGTTTTAGATAATGCCCTATATATAATCTCCCCCTAATCACAATTTTTATAATAACGAAAAAGACGTTTAACCTGCCCAAACCTACAGGGGCGGAGGAGGGGGGGCCCCACCCGCCACACTCACAGTTTTGAGAAAAAAACCCGCAGTTATCCGCCTCACCGTCCCTTTCCCTTTAAGAAAAAGTCAGCCCCCACTCTGTGATACCCCCGTAGGATATCCCCCAGGGATCAAAATTTCCTAAAGGGGTTCCGCTCCCTACAAATATTACCAAGAATCTACCCCCCTTTTGGTGGGGATGTTGGGGATGGGAAAAGTGAAGGGTGTTGTTTGTTGGTGTGGGGTTGAGAGTGGTAGTGTGGTGGGAGTGAAGGAGGCTGGGTTAAGGGAGGTAGAAGGGTCAAGGGAGATGTAGTGAAGGGTGTTGGGGCGCTTAAGACTATTCGGAGGCGATCAAAGCCCTGAAAGGAGTTTTGCAATGAAGTGAAAGATTAAAAAGCGTTGTGAAGAAGCGGGAAAATAGAATACGTTTTTTAAGGTGGAGGTAAATCCAAGTGGAGCGGTGGGGGGCACATCAGTGATGTGCCTGTAGGGGTCGAGCGAGAGGGACTCAAGCGCTACTAAGGTCCCAGTAATCCCAGGGTTTGGTGTTTGGAAGGTATTTTGATCATGGAGCCCCCCGAAGGAAAAAGGTAAAATGCCCATTTTGGCCGAATCATTTCGGGTTCCCCTCGGGGCTGAAAGAGGAGTACGGGGGTTTAGGGAGGTAACGAACATCATTACCCAAAGGGGAAAAAATTTTGGTTTTGGTGCAGTCGGGTTAGACTCTTGACAGCAGGTTCTGTGACGAGAAGGATCGCATGAACGGTGAGTTACCCGGGGGAAGGGAAGGTTATGTTAGGACAAGATAGTTAGTGCTGGCGGCCCAAAGGGGGAAAAAGCCCTCGTCTGCCTGAGCGCGGGGGAAATGATGTTGATGTGAAAAAATTGAGGAATTGCTACGGGGGTTCAAGGAACGTAGGTAAAGTTAGGGACAGGGGGGGTTCCCCTGTGTGTGTGGTCCTTCCAAGACGCTTTGTTGACGACTTGTGGTCCCAGGGCTTTCGGTGAATTGGGGGCGGGCACTTCATTGCAAACCCAAATGGTTGGGCCCCCCCTTTGTGACAGCGGGGGACCTCCCTTTTCGGGCAAAACACCCCCCCCCCTCTACCGCAGGGAGGGGGGTCACTTTTCGGGGGAAAGGGGATTCAGATTTGTCTGAACCCTTTGAAAGGGAGGTAGATCACTGCAGGCTTTTTTAAGATAAAAGAACCGGGGTTTAGACACGGGGGCTGGGGAAAGGGAAAATTTGCGACACTGGAGGATTTTCAGAAGGGCAGGGAACAAAAGGATTCGTAGAAGAGAGAGAGGGGGGTTTTAGTTAAAGAATAAAGGGGAAAAATTGACAAAAAAAGGGGTTTGCTTGAAGGTTTACTATAAAAACTGTGGGATATTTTAAAAAAATAGATTTCCTAAAGGGAAATAAATGTGAAGGATTTTATAAAATGCATTAACAGAAACATGGTTTGGGATATGTGGAAAAGGGTATTCGACCCGGAAGTCAGAAAAGTGGGTAAAGTTTTTTAAAAGGGACAAGTAGCAACGAGGGGGAGGAGTTGGCTTTATGCAAGAGATGCATTAGTTTTGTGTTAACAATGCTAAAAAACAGTTACAGCATAGAGTCTAAGGGAGGAAAAATGGTTTTTTGGGTGTAGTGTATAGGCCCCCAAAAACTTTTGAAAGAGGATTCAGTCCTATAGGGAAGAAATAAAAAAAGGCCTGCAATAATCGTTATGCTGGTGGGAGATTTTAATCTTAGGAATTAGACTGGGTTTTAATCATGGGTGACAGCGATGCAAAAAATTGTTAAATATAACCCAGGAAAACTCCAAGTCAAGCAATCAAGGACCTACTAGGGGGAATAATATTCTAGATCTTTTGCTGCAAATAGAGACGATTTAGTTACAATGTGGAGGTCGGGGGAAATTTAGATAATAAGTTAACGGAGGGAATGAAAAAGGGTTTTTGGGGGTGAGTGTATAGGCCCCAAACTTATGTAAAGAGGATTCGCTCCTTATGGGAAGAAATAAAAAGGCCTGAAATATACGATTATGCGGGGTGGGAGATTTTAATTTGGGAATATAGACTGGGTTTTCATAGGGACAGCGTGAAAGAATTGTTAAAATAATCCGGGATACTTCCAAAGTCAACAATAAAGGAGCCTCTAAAGATAATATTCTAGATCTATTGCTGAAAAATAGGAATTTATTTTAAAAATGGGAGGTCGGGGGAATTTGATAATACGACCATTTGAGATCAATTTAGCTTAAAGGGGGAAGTGGAAAAATTAATGGCAATGGCCATCGAATACCAAAATTTTCAAAAGGCCATTATGCGGGTTTAAAAGACCCTGGGGGGTTATTAAAAGAGGTGGGGGAGGAGGACAGAAATTTCCCCGGGAAAAGGCTTGTCAGCTGGAAAGGGCCCAATTTTAAGATTAGGAAGGGACCCGGAGGGAATTTGGGGCGGTCAGATATGGTAGTAGGGCGAGGCAGGGGATAAATTTGAGGGTTAGACGGGAAGTGAGGTCAGGGTGAGGGGTAAATTTGAGAGGTTAGAAGGGAATGAGGGCGGGGCCGAGGAATTTAAACTCATTTTTAAGGAAATAATTGCGGACGAAAAAAAATATTTCCCTTTTAGGGAGATAAGGTCCAGAAAAATGATCCAAAAAGGGTACCACCAAGTTAAAACACAACATTGGAATAAAAGAAACATTTTTTTAGGTTTAAGGCAGGATTGGAAAAAAAGAAAAGTATAAAAGGATGGCGAGGACAGTGAAGAAATTAAATCGAGTTCTAAAAACAATTATGAATTAAAATAGCAACCCGGCAACGGACCCAAAGGGTTCTATCAGGTTTATAAAACAAGACAGGGAATTAGTTGGGGGCCCTTTAAAGGGCAGGACGGGTGAGGTCTTAAATCATGAGGATATTGTAGGTCTAAATATATTTCTTAAGTGTTTTTACGGAGGAGGATACACAGACATCCTGATTGAACAGATGTTCAAAGGAAGCGATGAGGAAAACTCAAAAATTTTGATAACTAGGAAAAGGGGGAAGGGGTATAGAAAAATGAAAAAATTTAAAACGCCGGGAAAAAATGAAGTTTCCCAGGGGGATTAAAAATGCAAGGAGGTTTTAGTAGTCGTTTGTGCACATTTTTTTGGGAAAACGGTTGAGATAGGCGATGTGCCATTTTTGTGAGGGAAAAGGAAATTTTTTCCCCTTTTAAAAGGGGGACAGAGGACTAAAGTCAAATTTCGACCCGTAAGCTAACATCAGTGGGGGGTAATTATTGGAATTATTTTGCAAAAACATTAGAGAGCACTTAATAAAAATAGTTTGATCATGATTCCAACATGGTTTACCCAAAGGGGAGGTCATGTCTCACCAATTTATTGAGTTTTTTTTGGAAATTTATGAGACGGCAGATAATGATAAGGATTTTGATATAAATATCTGGACTTTTGTAAGGATTTGACAAATACCACACGGCGACTCTTAAAAAAAAGGGTTTGGGCTCATGGGATAGATGGGAAAAAGGTTTTTTCATTGGATCAGAGCTTGGGTAGTAATAGGCAAAAAAAGGGTTTCAATTTAATGGTTTCCCAAAACTGAATGGGGACTGGTGACAAGTGGAGTTCCCCCAAAGGGGCTGTTTTGGGCCCATTCTATTTTTGTTTACATCAACGACTTGGATAGGGGATTAGCAGTGTATCCAAGTTTTTCTGATGATACTAAATTGTAGGGTTATTGACACGCTGACGTAAACATATTGCAGGGAGACTTGATAAAATTAAAAATGGGGAGTCAGATGGCAATGGATTTTAATATTGATAAAAGTGCGTTTTGAATGTTGGTAGAAAAAACCCTGGTAAAAGATCCCATAAGAATGTATGCTGAAAAATCAGAAGGTGAAAAAAATTTGGAGTGGGGTGAGCCCAGACCTCCCCTAGGAAAAAAATGTTTAGGGCCAAAATAGAGCTAATAGATATTAGGATTTATTACCCAAAATGTTTTAAAATAGAATGCGGAAATTATTTTAAAGCTTTATCGGCTCTATCAGGGCCCACCTAGACTTGCAGTTCAGTTTTGGTCTCCCTATTAAGGATGGTATTGTTGTTAAAAAAATGCAAGGGGGGTGACCAAAAGATACAAGGAGCGTAACTTTAGTTATGGGGGAGATTGAAGTTATTAAAAATTTTTATCACTCGAGAGACGCGAGTAAGGGGCGATCTGATAGAAGTTTTTAATGGATAAAGGATTTAAAAAAGGAAAGGGAGGAAAATTCTTACGGCTTTTAACCCGGGGGAAAAAAAAGTCCGGATTCAAGCTGGAAAGGTAGATTTAGAAAAGGGAAAAAGGGAAAAAATGGGTTCACAAAAGGGTGGTGAATGAGTGGAATGGTCTCAGTAGACAGGGAGTTAGTGCGGAGTCATTTGGGGCTTTTAAGGGAGCTGGGTAGGTTCATGGTGGGGGTAAAGGGGGATTAGGTAGTGTTGGTGACGGAACAAAAACGTTAGGTCGCGGCCTCTTGTACTTCCCTTTTTTTCTTATTTTCTTTTTTCTTTGTTCTTGTGAAGTTGGGTTGATACCACCTCACGGGGTTTATCCTGCTGCTCGCTGCTGCTGCCCAAGGCCGCGCTGCCAAAGTAATGAGTCCCTTGTTGTATTTTTTCTCTTTATCTATTATGATTATCCTCCAAATGCTCATATTCTACATTCACCTATAAAAAGATATTTCATAGCTACCCAAACAATAAAGAGATGCCTGGAGACTTCCGACCCCTGCTAATACTGGGCGTTTTCGCAGTCGTTGGGCCCGTTGGGACTTTCGCGAAATCGACGAATTTTCCGCGCTTTTTGGGGGGTTTCCCTCGTTGGACTAAAGACCCAAAAAAAAACTTTAAGTGTTTTTTTGACTTCTGGCCCAGATTTCCCTGCAAGACTAGACCTAGCGTGCGAGTTCTCCTGGTAAGGCCCCTCCCCCCCCTGGATTAATCATACGATTTCTTGCTCTATAAAAAGTCATCGTAGGGAAAAACTTGATTTAGCAAAATTATTAACAACGACACCGGGAATACAATTGTTATTAAACCCCCTTTTTTCGTATGTTTTTCTAAATTTTTATTTATGACTTTTTCACAATAGATGGCCACTTTTCTCGGTTTTAGATACATATATATATTGCCCAAGGGACCCTTTCTAAAGGCATATTTTGCTCTAGAATGTTTTTCCCTTTTTTCAGATTGGTATCGCGCTAGGGTATTTGACTGCCAGCACCAAAACCCCAAAACACGGTTGCCATGGGGGGGAGCAAGTTATTCCCTGACGTCAGCGCAGTCGCCCCTCCCCTTCCCTTTCCCCACTCAGGGCCCGGGTTTCAGCCCTGTTCCGCTCCCCATTTCTTCCCTCTTTGAAACGCATGGCTGTAACTCCATAACTACCATAGGTTTCTCGAAAAACCTCATTTTAATTCACCCAAAATTTCCCCCATTGATATGTCTAATGTTACCAATACGTAACCCTAACCTACTTTTATGTGTTTAAGAGTAAACTCGACATACTGTTCCAAATCGGGAATATGCATCCGGCTCTTTGTTTCCTCTTTTAGCCTT
>JACEEZ010001045.1:0-5000 GCA_016584305.1 Chionoecetes opilio | reverse complement strand
AATAGAGGGGAAAATAAGAGAGGGGAAACAAAAAAAATGGATAAATATAGGAGAGTATAAAGTGACACAAAAATAAAAAGGGGAAATTAGAGGGGAAAATAAGAAAGGGGAAAAAAAAAAAGGGTAAATATAGGAGAGTATAAAGTGACACAAAAATAAAAAGGGGAAAATACGACAAGGAAATAGAGGAAATAAAGAAAAGAATAATTAAAAGTGAGAATGAATAAAAGCGTGAATAAAGGACAGTTAGATGAAAGGGGAAATAAGGAAAATATAGGCGAGTAAAATGACAAAAAAGAAAATGTTAGAAATTTGTGAATGAAATCGAGAAAATAATGAAAAGGATAGTGAAAAGTGAGAAAAAATAAATAAAAAAAGAGTAAAATGACAAAAAAAAGAAGAGTAAAGTGACAAAAAAAGAAGAGTAAATGACAAAAAAGGAGTAAAATGACAAGAAAAGAAGAGTTAAATGACAAAAAAATAAAGACTAAAGTGACAAAAAAAGAAGTAAAATGACAAAAAAAAGGAGTAAAATGACAAAAAAAGAAGAGTAAAGTGACAAAAAAAGAAGAGTAAAATGACAAAAAAGGAGTAAAATGACAAAATAAGAAGAAAAAAATGACAAAAAAGGAGTAAAAATGACAAAAAAAAAAGTAAAGTGACAAAAAAAGGAGTAAAATGACAAAAAGAGTAAAATGACTAAAAAAGAAAAAGGTTAGAAATACAAGTATGAAATAGAGAGAATAACGAAAGAATAATTGGGAAAGAATGGATAAAAGTGTGGATAAAGGAAAGCGAAATAAAAGGGGAGAAAGGGATTAAGGAGGATTTTCGTGTTAATGGAAATTTAATGGAAATGGTTTGGTATTATTTTGTGTTTTTAGTGAAGTGGTTGGTTTCCATTTCGGTATTATATTGTTTTTGTTCTTTTATTCTCTCTCTCTCTCTCTCTCCTCTCTCTCTCTCTCTCTCTCTTCTCTCTCTCGTCCTTTTCTCTCTCTCTCTTTCCTCTTTTCCTCTCTCTCTCCTCTTCTCCTCTTTTACTGTTTTTCTTTCTCTCTCTCTCTCTCGTCGCTCCTTTCCCCCTCGTCGTTCGGTCACCTCTTCTCTCCCCTCTCTCGCCTCTTTCCTCTCTCTTCCTCTCTCTCTCTCTCTTTCTCTTTCTCTGTTTTCTTTTTTTATCTTTTGTGAAGTTTTTGTTTTGTCTTTTATTCGTTTTTATTTTTGTTTTTGTTTTTTAGTAGAAAATCTTGTCTTGTTTTTTGTTTTTTTCTTGTATCGCCGTGTGGTGTTGTGTGTTTGTGTGTGTTGTGTGGTGGGGGTGTGGTGTTTGTGGTGTGTGTGTGGGTGTGTGTGTGGTTTTGTTGTGTGTGTGTTTTGTGTGGTGTTTGTTTGTGTGTGTTTGTGTGGGTTTGTGTTTTTGTGTGTGTGTTTTGTTTTGTGTGTGTTTTGGTGTTTTTTTGTTGTTTTGTTTTTTGTCTCCTGTGTGTGTGGGCATTGGAATTGATACTCTTGTGTTGCGTGAGGTGACTGCGTGTGTGTGTTTTGTTTTGTGTGTGTGTGTATGCGTGTTTGTGTGTGTGTGTGTGTTTGAGTGTGTGTGTGCGTGTGTGTGTGTCTGTGTGTGTGTGTGTGTGTGTGTGTGTTGTATAAACCAGATTTTTTTTTTTCATTAATTTTCAGTATGTGTGTGTGTGTGGTGTGTGTGTGTTTGTGTGTGTTGCATAAACCATATTTACTCGTCATTTATTTAATATTTAGTGTGTGTTGTGGGAACGGGTGTTGCGTGTGCGTGTGGTGTGTGTGTGTTGCATAAACCATATTTACTCGTCATTTATTTAATATTTAGTGTGTGTTGCGGGAACGGGTGTTGCGTGCGTGTGTGTGTGTGTTGCAGGATAGACCGTGTGTTGCGGGAGCCGAGTTTAGGATTTGAGTTGCGTGTCATGAATTTTTATTGGAATTTGACTTTGGCTCCGTGCAAGGGGGGCGGAGGGGGGGGGGAGTGGGGAAGAGAAGAAAGGGAATGGGAGGTAGAAAAGAGAAGGAGAAAAAGGGGATAGAAAGAGAGAGAGAGAGAGAGAGAGAGAGAGAGAGAGAGAGAGAGAGGGAATATAAAAGCAACAACTATGAATGAATGAAAAGTCAAAATAAGAAACAATGACATTATAACAACGATGATTATAATGACTACATATCATTATCATTTTTTTTCAGGTCAAAGGAAAATAAAGTTTTTTTTTTGTTGTGTGTGTGTATGTTTTGTGTGTGTGTGTGTGTGTGTGTGTGTGTGTGTGTGTGTGTGCTGTGTGTGTGTGTGTGTGTGTGTGGTGGGTGGGGGGGGGGGGGGTGTATTTTTGTGAGTGTGGTTTGTGTGCGGGTAACATGTACTCTGGCAACACACACAGGGGGGGGGCATTACCATATACAGCAGAAACTCAAACACACACACAAACAACCACACACAACCAAAAAAAATTTGGCCTTGTATAAAAGAAAGAGAGAGAAGAAAATGAGAGAGAGAAAAGAGAGAGACGACGACAGACAACAGAGAGAGAGAGAGAGACGAGAGAGAGAGACGGACATACAAAACACACAATACATACACACAGAGAGAACAGAGAGAGAAGGAAGACGAAGACACGAGCAAGAGAAGACAAGAGAGAGAGAGAACACGAGAAGAGACCAAAAAAGAAGATGAAGTTAGAAGAGCGTGAGAAGAGAGTTCAGAGAGAGAGAGAGAGAGAGAGAGAGAGAGACAGAGAGAGAGAGAGAGAGAGAGAGAGAGAGAGAGAGAGAGAGAGAGAGAGAGAGAGAGAGAGAGTACACATGTCCCCAGATTGAAGTAATTTGACTAATCGGTTAGTCTATTGTTTTTATGCATTTTTTTTATTATCTTTTTTTTGTAGATTTGTTATATTTTGATTTACGGGAAAAGCGATTGTTTTTTTTCCGTTTTTGTTTTTTACTCACTAATTAGAAAAAAAATCATATGCGTATAAACAAAATGTTGCGAAGGATAATGATGATGATGATGATTATAATGACTGATAAAAATAATAATGATGATGATAATGATAATAATGATGATAATGATATATGATAATATGATGATAAATAATACATAATAATGAATGATAAAATTTAATAATGATGATATGAATAATGATAATGATAGAAATGTCAATAATGATGATAATAATGACACAAAAATATTAATAATAATGATAATAATAATACTTATAAATGTCATTAATGATGATAATAATGATAATGGTGGGATATGAAATTGAACCAGAAATAATTGAAAAATATATGAATAAGTCAATTTTGAGAACATTTTCAGATAAATGCATTTTCAGATAAGTGAGATAATGCCTCTCTCCCCTCTCTCTCTCTCTCTCTCTCTCTCTCTCTCTCCCTCGTCTCTCTCTCTCTCTTCTCTTCTCTCTCTCTCTCTCTCTCTCTCCTCTCTCTCTCTCTCTCTCTCCCCTCTCCCCAAAAAAAAAAAAAAAAAAAAAAATGCCTCGCCTTACTCGCCCAAGGAAAACTTTTAACTTAGGGGAAATAACTGCGGTACGTTTATATTTTCGGAAAAGGAGGAGGAGGAGGAAATATTTGAAAAAGAGGGAAAAAAAACCCATCAAAATGAGTATAAAAAATGTAATGATATTATTTTTAACTATTTTTGTTTTAGTTATTTCATCATGTCAGTTGTAATTTTGTGTGTGTGTGTGTTTCCATTTGTAATATATCTTTATTATTGAATTATATGTGCTCACTCTCTCTCTCTCTCTCTCTCTCTCTCTCTCTCCTCTCTCTCTCTCTCTCTCTCTCTCTCTCCTCTCTCCCCTCTTCTCTCGCTCTCTCGCTCTCTCTCGCTCTCTCGCTCTCTTTCTCGCTCTCTTTCTCGCTCTCTCTCTCTCTCTTTTTCTCTCTCTCTCGCTCTCTTCGCTTCTTCTCTCTCTCTCTCTCTCCTCTCTCTCTCCTCCTCTCTCTCTCTCTCTCTCCTCTCTCTCTCTCACTCTCTCTCTCTCCGGCAGTATCATGTACATGTGGTTAACTTGAGAGAGAGAGAGAGAGAGAGAGAGAGAGAGAGAGAGAGAGAGAGAGAGAGAGCAAAAATATAATCACACTTTCATTTCACCCTTTATTATATTCTTCTCATTCCTTATTACCATTTTCCCCCTCATCCCTCATTTTCCCCTTTTCCCCTCATTTCCTAAATTTCCCCTCTTTAAGTCCTCCCCTTTTTCCCCATCTAACCAAAATTTACCCTCTTTTAGACCCCTCCCTACATAAAACACCCTTTTCCCCTCACTTCCCCTGTAAATAACTTTCCTGGGGCATTAAGTTATTTTTCCCCTCTTTTCTTTGCCTTATTTTCCCCTTTTTACTTTTCTTTACTTTTACTTCTCTAACTATTCCATTCGACCTCACTAAATTTTCTCCTCCTCCTCTCCTCCTTCCTCCCCCCTCCTCCTCCTCCTCCCCCGAAAATATAAACGTACCGCAGTTATTTCCCCTAAGTTAAAAGTTTTCCTTGGCGAGTAAGGCGAGAGAGAGAGAGAGAGAGAGAGAGAGAGAGAGAGAGAGAGAGAGAAGAGAGAGAGAGAGAGAGAGAGAGAGAGAGAGAGTGGTATGGTGTTTTTTAGAAGCAGGATGAAAGAAAGGAAAATGTAGCGTGTATTAGAGAGAGAGAGAGGAGAGAGAGAGAGAGAGAGAGAGAGAGAAAAGAGAGAGAGAGAGAGAGAGAGAGAGAAAAACGAGAGAGAGAGAGAGAGAGAGAGAGAGAGAGAGAGAGAGAGAGAGAGAGAGAGAGAGAGAGAGAGAAAGAGAGAGAGAGAGCTTTTAGTCTAGGCTTGTAGAGGCTTTGTGTAACTTCTGCTCTAAAGTAAAAGAGAGACTTCTTATTCTCTCCCCTCTCTCTCTTCTCTCTCTCTCTCTCTCTCTCTCTCTCGCTCTCGCTCTCCCTCCCCCTTTTTTCTCCTTATCGCTCG
>JACEEZ010001044.1:25000-28506 GCA_016584305.1 Chionoecetes opilio | reverse complement strand
CAAAACAAAAAAAAAACAACAACAACAAAACAAAAAAAAAACAAAAACAAAAAAAACAAAAAAAAACAAAAAACAAAAAAAAAAAAAAACAAAAAAAAAAAAAAGAAAAAAAAAAAAAATAAAAAAAATTTAAAAAAAAAAACGAAAAAAAACCAAAAAAAAAAAAAAAAAAAAAAAAAAAAAAAAAAAAAAAAATAAGACGTCAATCTTCATTTTGCTTTTGCTCACCGTACAAGCACCTCTCCTTCTTTTCCTCTTTTCTTTTCTCTCCTCTTCTCTCTCCTCTTCTCTCTCTCTCTCTTTCTTTTTTTTTCTTTTTTCTCCCTCCTCCCTCTCTTTTTTCTTCCTTTTTCCCCTTTTCCCCCTTCCTCTTTTTCCTTTCTCTCTCTCTTTGGCCTTCTTTTTCTCTTTTCTCCTTCTCTCTCTCCTCCTCTCCTCTTCTCCTCTTCTCTTTCTCTCCCCTCCTTTTCTCTCTCTCAGTTTTGGGAAAATTCCATTTTTTCGTTTTTTCCCAGTCTCTCTCTCCCCCTCTCTCTCTTTTTTTTCCCCCCTTTTCTCTCCCCCCTTTTTTCTCTCTCTCCCCCCCAGTTTTGGTAATTCCAATTTTCGTCTTTTCCTCCGTCTCTCTCTCCCCTCTTTTCTCTCTTTTCTCTCTCTCTTTTCTCTCTCTCTCTCTCTCTCATTTTTTTTAAATCTCGCCATGTAGCCTGGGGGGTTTTTTTGTTCACTTTGGGAAAAAAAAAAAAAAAAGGGGTTTAAAAATTATTTAAATCAAACACCCCCCACCACCACCACCAAACTCACCCCCTCCCCCTTTATTACCCCTCTCCCCCTTCTCTCTCTCTCTCTCTCTTCTCCTCTTCTCTCTCCCCTCTCTCTCTCTCTCATTCTAAAAAGATTACCTCGATCATCGTTTCCCCTCTTACCCCTCCTCTCTTCTCTCTCTCTCTCCTCTCTCTCTTCCTCTCTCTCCTTTCTCTCCTATTAATTCCCTTTAACCTCTTTCCACTATTTTTCCCCTTTACCTCCTTGAAAATTTTTCCATAAAATTTCCCTTTACCCTTTCTTTACTGTCATCCTCCCTTTCTCCTCTTCTATCTCCCTTTATCTCCTTTTCTCTCCCTTTATCCTCCCTTTCTCCTCTTCAATCACCCTTTCCCTCCCTTTCTCCTTCTTCATTCACCCTTTATCTCCTTTTCTTTCCCTTTATCCTCCCTTTCTCCTCTTCATTCACCCTTTATCGCCCCTTCTTTCCCTTTATCCTCCCTTTCTACTTCTTCTATCTCCCTTTCCCTCCCTTTCTTCCCCTTTACCCTCCCTTTCTACTTCTTCATTCACCCTTTATCTCCTTTTCTATGTCTTAATTCTCCCTTTCTACTTCTTCATTCGCCCTTTCTTTCCCTTTACCCTCCCTTTCTACTCCTTCAATCTCCCTTTCTCTCCCTTTCTTTCCCTTTATCCTCCCTTTCTCCTCTTCATTCTCCCTTTATCTCCTTTTCTATCCCTTTATCATCCCTTTCTACTTCTTCTATCTCCCTTTCTTTCCCTTTATCCTCCCTTTCTCCTCTTCATTCACCCTTTATTTTCCTTACCCTTCAATTCTACCTTCTCTGCATCCTCCCTTTACTCTCCCTTCCTACCTCCTCTTCATCAATTTCCCTTTATTACTCCCTTTTTATCCTCCCCTTCTATCTTCTCTCCCCCCATTCCCCTACCTCCCTACTTAACACCTGTGCAAAGAAAGGGAGACACGTTAATTACCCAGCAGGTGTTATCAATAGAAACAGGTGTGCATGTGTAGGCCGTATTAAATTCATCACACCTGTTCCTTCACAACTCATTAACTTATAGGATTGCTACCACACCTGTTACCACCACAACTATTAACTTCTAGGATTGCTACCACATCTGTTACCACCACAACTATTAACTTCTAGGATAGCTATACTCTTGGGTTTTTTAATGAGGTGAAAATCGTGACCCCTTGCTGCTTCCTGACTGATATTTGATGCCAGGAGAAGGGAATACTACGCTACTTCTTAATTTCAGTTGTATTTTATCACAGTTAACCATATTATCAGGTAAACATAGGCATCATTTTACTGATATTTGATGCCAGGAGAAGGGAATACTACGCTACTTCTTAATTTCAGCTGTATTTTATCACAGTTAACCATATTATCAGGTAAACATAGGCATCATTTTACTGATATTTGATGCCAGGAGAAGGGAATACTACGCTACTTCTTAATTTCAGTTGTATTTTATCACAGTTAACCATATTATCAGGTAAACATAGGCATAATTTTACTGATATTTGATGCCAGGAGAAGGGAATACTACGCTTCTTCTTAATTTCAGCTGTATTTTATCACAGTTAACCATAGTATCAAGTAAGCATAGGCATCATTTTACTGATATTTGATGCCAGGAGAAGGGAATACTACGCTTCTTCTTAATTTCAGCTGTATTTTATCACAGTTAACCATATTATCAAGTAAGCATAGGCATCATTTTACTGATATTTGATGCCAGAAGAGGGGAATACTACGCGTCTTCTATTTTTCAGTTGCATTTTATCATAGTTAACCCTATTATCAAGTAAACATAGGCATAGTTAACCATTAAGTTAACCATAGTTAACACAACCATTAACTTCTAACATTGCTACCACAACCATTAACTTCTACCACTGCTACCACTTCTGTTACTACCACAACCAGGTGACGACAGTGTGCGTGTGTGCGTGTGTATGCAGGTGATAGCTTAGACTTTATTGCCTGGTTAGTAGAAAAATCACAGGTGTTTTCATGTACAAGTGAAAAAACTGTGTGTGTGTGCGTGTGTGTGTGTGTGTGTGTGTGTGTGTGTGTGTGTGTGTGTGTGTGTCAGGTGTGGGAATAACTGATAACGGAAGTGTGAGAGATGACGCTGCTGCTGCTCCTCCTCTTCTTCTTTCTCGTCCTCCTCCTCCTCCTCCTCCTCCTTCTTCTTCCTCCTTCTTCTTCCTCCTCCTCTCCTCCTTCTCTCCTCCTCCTCCTCATTCTTCACTACGAGACTTCCATGTTCCTATCTTCTTTAGGGACATGGTCATTTTTTCCAACTGTTCTCTTGCATGTAGTTTGATATTTAGTAGTACACTAACCGCAAAGCCGCCCTCCGGGCGGACTTTTTTGGCTAGCTCCTGCGGAGGGCTATTGGTGCACCACCTGTGTTTGGTGGGCCTTTGGCCCACCAAACACAGACTCTCCAGATAGCCCCTTCTAACTTTCCTGAAATCATGGATGTAGAAATGTATGTATTAACGCCAACCCATTCACATCACCCCCAACCCATCACTCACCCTTTACCATCACCCCCCACCCATTCACTCACCCATTACCCATCACCCCCCACCCATTCACTCACCCATTACCCATCACCCCCCACCCATTCACTCACCCAATACCCATCACCCCCCAACCCATCACTCACCCCCCACCCATTCATCACCCCCACCATTCACT
>JACEEZ010001044.1:0-20000 GCA_016584305.1 Chionoecetes opilio | reverse complement strand
AATGGTGTGTTGGGCGGGGTTATGGGCGTCAGTGGAGGCGTCCGGAATGTTGGCTGTTCAGATAGGGCAGTCCTAGTTCCGGCCACAGCCAAGAAACATGACTAAGCCGCGGTCACACGAGCACTTTTTCCGGCAATATTCAGCCGGCCAGACAATGCCGGTTCAAACTTGGCTAAAATTCCCGATTTTGAGTCAAGACCAACATGTTGGAGTTTTATTGCCGATTTTTGGCTTAAACCAAACGTGAAACCACCACACCTACGAATATTATTTGACATTCAGTGTTAATGCAGGCCTTAATTTAAAGTACAGAAGCTTAAATAAGCAAATACATAGTGGCAAGAACCAATTTCAAGACTGTTCAAGCATATACGCTCAAGTAAACCCGTGAAAATGGGTGTATAACGCTTAGTAGGATTTCATGAGTGGATGGTCTTTCCATTTTCTTTGTTGGCTGTCTCCTTTATAGGGGATGCTGGAGCAATCTTATTGTTGCTCACTGCTGGCTCCATAACATTTATCCCGTTTCTTTCTCAAGTTTCTCCCTATTTATCCTATTTTTCCAAAGACGCTTCTTCAGATACGGCTTGGCTCCCGCGCCCATTAAAAAGAGAAGCCAAAATTGGCGTTAAAACTCGGCTAGCTTTGTGAAGAAAGTCCATGTGACCAAAATTCGGCAAGATATTGCCTTGGCTAAATATTGCCGGCTGAATATTGCCGGAAAAAGTGCTCGTGTGACCGCGGCAAATACACGAGTCGACCATCGCCGTGCAGGACAAGATCATTGTGGCAAAGTGTGGCGCACTACGACACTAACACCAACACACACACACGAACACCAACACACCAACACACACACACGAACACACACACACGAACACAAACACACCAACACACACACACGAACACAAACACACCAAAACACACACACGAACACAGACACACCAACACACATACACGAACACAAACACACCAACACACACACACGAACACAAACACACCAACACACAAACACGAACACAAACACACCAACACACACACACGAACACAGACACACCAACACACACACACGAACACAAACACACCAACACACACACACGAACACAAACACACCAACACACACACACGAACACAGACACACCAACACACACACACACACAATTGTAATGATATCAGGGTAGCAGAAAGCTACTGGGCTCTCCATGGCCTCTAAAGCGGACCCAAGCCTCCCGGTGACGTCACAACTTCCGCCACCTACCTATACCTATAAGCAATACTCTTCTCGGTATTATTTTACACCATGACCGAAATTCCCTACACAATTGGGAGTGTGGTTTCTGTTTACCTTATTGGATTCTAGGAAACATTCTCTCAATGAGCTTCTGTCGCAAATCATTAGTTTTGGAGATATGACATGTTGTTCATAGGGAGGAGAGAGACAAGTGTTTACGAGCGCCTCACTCTTCTTCCTCCTGTGACCTGCATCGCCTCTGTTCTTCCCTTGCCGCGGTCACTTTTTTAATGCAGATTTGGCTTTAGTTAGCTAAAGCGTGGGATTAGGTTAGGTTAGTGAGTCAAAAGGTGGGGTTAGGTTAGTTTAATTTTCATATTTCATAATCACTCCTTCCTATTAAAAACATCTTATATCTCCGAAAGTAATGTTTTGCGACGGAAGTTCATAGAGAATGTTTCTTAGAATCCAATAAAGTGAACAGAAACCACACTCCCAATTCTGTCGGGAATCTCGGTCCTAGTGTTAAAATTTACCCTCTTCTCTCTTAGTCACACCCACCACTGTGTCACACCCACCACCACTGTGTCACACCCACCACCACTGTGTCACACCCACCACCACTGTGTCACACCCACCACCACTGTGTCACACCCACCACCACTGTGTCACACCCACCACCACTGTGTCACACCCACCACACCGTGTCTACCCTGCCCAGCCGCCCACCACCTCCTAGGGGCGTACAGGGGCGTGCGATTTACGCCCAATGTACGAAAAACTCAAAATCAGTGTACGAAACAACTAACAAAACCTGGGTACGAAACAACTTGTGTACGAAACTCCCTGTAACCGATACACCACACACCTTCCTGACTCCCCATAGCATCACATAACACACACAAAAACCAATCTATCCACTTATGGGAGTACAAAAACGTGGCTTCACTTCACTTATTCACTCGACAGAAATAGAAAGTTGTCTGAGTTATAAGTGTATATATCTACTTATCTACCTTTACTTGCTTTATTTATTAGTATTAGTGCTTACTTGTCTCTCTCCCAGCAGCTCCAACGCCTCAGGAACTCACACACACGGGAAAATAGACACTTTTAAAGGGAGACATCAAGCTTTTGTGCCTTTGTTTACATCCAGGGACAGACTGTTTTCTTCTTCTTCTTGTGACCTCCTATTTAATGTTGTTGTTATTATTGTTATTATTGATAGGCCGGTGGTGTGGCCTTCTACTTATGGCTAGACAGAGAGTTCAGGCGTATCGTTCCTTGACCAGATCGTGTTTTAGGCTTTAAATTCATACTAAACCTTGTCAAATATCGATTATAATCACGAAAATTAGAGATCCATTAGTTATAGGGGAATAAAACGTCATATTATCGATGGAGAGTTTCGGAATCGGGAAAACAATAACAAACAAAATGGCCGCTGACAAGGGGTTTAAATCTCTTATAAGTAAAATTCGATCCTAATAAGGAGTGGTATTTAATCCCTGTCTGGCAAACCCTAAGTACTTATTACCAGCACCCAAACAACTGACATGGGGCCAACTCTGTGATCCTTATTTCAGATTTCCCAGGAATGTTGTAGCCATGTCGAGCTTAAAGTTAGGTAAGTGAAGGGTGAAGGTGTGAGCCAGGCGTGGGCGGGCGTGTGGGTGGCGTGGGCGTGGTTAAGGGCGTGGGAAGTGGAGATAAGGTGTGCGTGTCTGATGTTTTTGTGACACCGATGATTCATGTCTGCTTGTTTGTGTGGAATAGACGACTTTTCGAGCGAATGACTTTTCGAGCGGAGGACGATTCGAGCGAATGGCTTTTCGAGCGGAGGACCATTCGGAGGACCCAATTGTGTGTGTGTGTGTGTTGCGTATGCGTGAAGGTGTTTGTTGTGTGTGTGTTGCGTATGCGTGCAGGTGTTTGTTGCGTGTGTGTTTGTGTGTGTGTGTTGCGTATGGGTGCAGGTGTTTGTTGTGTGTGTGTGTTACGTGTGCTTGTGTGTGTGTGTTGCGTATGCGTGCAGGTGTTTGTTGTTGTGTGTGTGTGTTGCGTATGCGTCCAGGTGTTTGTTGTGTGTGTGTGTTGCGTATGCATCCAGGTGTTTGTTGCGTGTGTGTGTGTGTTACGTGTGCTTGTGTGTGTGTGCGTGTAGAGGAAGCTACACGAGGCCGTGAGACCTACACCTGGTTGAAGGAGATAACACCTGGGGAACCTGACCTGACCTGACCTCACTCCCCTCTACCTACCTAGAATGTCCTGACGGTAGTATTTAAAGAAACAGGACCCCTAGCTGTTACGCCTTTGTGTGTGTGTGTGTTTGTGTGTGAACGTTGATTAAAAGAAAAAGTGAGTGCATTATAACGTGTGACGCAAAGGCAGCTGCAGCATCCTCCTCACTCACAGAGGAACCCCCAGTGTGTGTGTCTTACCTAAAGAGCGAACGCGCAGTTCTCGTCCACTATAACGGAGTCAGCCCCGTACCGCCGCAGCCACCGGTACGGCGCGGGCCACAGTGGTCCATAGAAGCTAATCTCGGGCACGCGGGACTCGAACTTAGGATTAGCGCATCAAGGTATACCCTGGGTACGTCTCTGTAGTATTCAGCGGGAAACACTTAGCGAAAACACATCAAAATATTCCATTTAGACTACCTATATTTATCACTAATAATACTCTTAGTATCACTAATATGGCATAAATAAGGTATTTAAGGGTAAATCTCGCCTTATTTCCCATTAAATAAGTATATATATCTTGGGTAAACAACAAACATGGCGGACCAGTTGGTTCCTGAACGCTGATTGGCTGTCAATGTAGCGGGGCCTCTGATTGGCCCTTGGAAATCCTGGGCTTACGAGGTGCCAATTACGCATTTTAAAACGAATAATCACTTTTTTATTCGTGCACCGATATAGGATTGCATAGCCTAATTGAAAACCCCAGTTGTTTTTATGATTTTCCATAAAAAGTCTCTGAGTTTAAGGCCTTCGTAAAAGAAATATGACTCAATCAATTAGTAACACCGTACATTTTTGCTATATTTTGTTGATAATTATTTTTTTACACTAAATACAGGGGATTTTTGTGTGTTTAAATATATTTCAATATTTCCGCATCGTTTTATGTATTGATCACGCGCCTGGTGGCTGTATTTTTTTTCTTTGTCTTAGGGGGGTTTTGTTTTCACTTTAACGTCTACCTTATTCTTCTTTCTAAATGAGCGGTGAGGTTATTTGTGTGTGATTAGCTGTGCCTACAGGCGCAGTGTGTTTGCGTGTGTTTTTCACGTGTTTACTAAAGGAATACATCTGACTCAGTGGTGTAAAGGGTCAAATTATCGAAAAAGCAAAACATGTTTTGCTTCTTGATTGCAACACTAAACTAGGATCTGTTGCTGTTTATAAGATACACACATCATATACTATTAGCTCATATTTTTTCACGAATTATACGGGCTTGGTGAAAAATTCGATTTGTTATGGTGAATTTGAGGCTTTTTAGGCCATCTTTTAAAACACGATATTTCATTAATTCTTCGTTATTTCATTGTTTTTTTAGGCTTATTATTATCCTATTTATCATTATTTTACTATCCGTGTTGATTTATACATTATTTGATGTATTTGATTATGAAGGGAAAAGTGGTAGCGTCGAGTTGGATGTCAAGATCAAGATCAAGAGACCGGTCATACAAGTCCCCTTGATGACGTCTCACGGCCGCCATATTGGCTATTTATCCTTATTCATATATTTATACCTCAATTTACGCCTCGTGCAATATTCAAGGCTATTTAAGGGGTAAGAAAGGGTGTGGGGCTGTATTGCATGATATAACACCCAAGCAAAGGCAATATATGCACGCTAAATGGGTAAAAATGGGGTATTTCTGGGTTCAAAACTTTCCGCTATTATAAAAACAAGCCTTTTATTAATATTCTAATAGATTTTGATGTGTTTGTGTCCTCACTAATAACAGACACTAGCAGCATCCTCCTCACTCACAGACATCCTGAGAACAACAGTTACTGAAGTCTGGACAGGAAACAGTTGGGAAACATTGTTTCCAAACAAAGTTTCCATCAATACTAGGGCAGTGAGAAGCGGGGCAAGGTTTGCGGGGCGGGGATCCCCACACACATGTAAACAAACATTTATTCCAACAAAAATGAGTGCCAGATTCATTCCATACACATCATAACTATTCAGGAAAACTAAGTTCGAAATCGTTGAAAGCCCACCACCGAAATTTTACCGAAAATGTATTCGCCGCTCGAATGGTCCTCCGCTCGAAAAAGTATTTGCTGGAATCGTCCAGACACCTTTGTGTGTGTTTGTTAGTGTTGTTTGTCTGGCTTGTTGCTTGTCCCTCGTTCGGTATTGGTTGGTGGAAGAATGTGTTGTAGTGGAATTAGATGCTCTTGAGGGGGTTTTGTTTTGTGTGTGGGTGTGGGTGGGTGCAGGTGTGTGGGTGTGGGTGGGTGCAGGTGTATGGGTGTGGGTGGGTGCAGGTGTGGGTGCAGGTGTGTGTGTGTGGGTGGGTGCAGGTGTATGGGTGTGGGTGGGTGCAGGTGTGTGGGTGTGGGTGGGTGCAGGTGTGTGTGTGTGTGTGGGTCGAAGGTGTCAAACTGCAGGTCAAAGTTTCAGACTAGACTTATTTTCCATTCCCTACCAAACCAGCTACCATTAAGTGGTGTCATGGTCAACATAGGTTTTTGTAAAAGAAAATGTAAGGGTTTTATATGATTTCTAATGCTCTAAACACTTTTCAGCTAAAAGGTTCTTGATTTCACTCTTTTGGTAGTATAATAAGAGGAAGAAATGTCAGAGGGGAAAATGTCTGAAGGGGAAAATGTCTGGAGGGGAAAATGTCTGGAAGGAAAAATGTCAGGGGGAAAGTCCGGGGAAAATGTCCTGAGGGGAAATGTCCAGGGGGAAAATGTCCGGGGGGAAAATGTCCGGGGGGAAATGTCCAGGGGAAATTAAAGGGGGGAAATGCCCCGGGGGAAAATGCCCAGGGGGAAAATGTCCAGAGGGGAAATGTCCAGGGGGAAAATGTCAGGGGGAATTTCCGGGGGAAAATGCCCAGGGGGGGAAAATGTCCAGGGGGGAATTCCAGGGGAAATGTCGGGGGGAAATGTCCGGGGGGAAAATGTCCAGGGGAAATTTCCCGGGGGGAAAAATGCCCGGGGGGAAATGCCCGGGGGGGAAATTTCAGGGGGAAATGTCCGGGGGGAAAAAATGTCCGGGGGAAATGCCCAGGGGAAAATGTCCAGGGGGAAAATTCCAAAGGGGGGAAAATGTCCGGGGGGAAATGTCGGGGGGAAATGTCCGGGGGGAAAAATGTCCGGGGGAAAATGTCCGGGGGGAAATGCCCGGGGGGAAAATTCAGGGGGGAAATGTCCGGGGAAATGCCCCGGGGGGGAAAATGCCAAGGGGAAATGTCCAGGGGGAAATGTCCAGGGGAAATGTCCAGGGGGAAAATGTCCAGGGGAAAATGTCCAAAGGGGGGAAAATTTGTCAGAGGGGAAATGTCCAGGGGGAAAATGTCCAGGGGGAAAATGTCCAGGGGGAAAATGTCCGGAGGGGAAATTCCAGGGGGAAAATGTCCAGGGGGAAAATGTCCAGAGGGAAATGTCCGGGGAAATGTCAGAGGGGAAATGCCCCAGGGGAAAATGTCCAGAGGGGAAATGTCCAGGGGAAATGTCAGAGGGAAATGTCCAGGGGGAAAATGTTCAGAGGAGAAATTGTCCAGAGGGGAAATGTCAAGGGGAAATGTCCAGGGGGAAATGTCCAGAGGGGAAAATGTCCTGGGGGAAATGTCAGAGGGAAATGTCCAGGGGAAAATGTCAGAGGGAAATGTCCAGGGGAAAATGTCGGGAGGGAAAATGTCAAGGGGAAATGTCCAGGGGGAAAATGTCAAGGGGAAATGTCCAGGGAAATGTCCAGGGGGAATGTCATAGGGGAAATGTCCAGAGGAAATGTCAGGGGAAAATTTCCAGGGGGAAATGTCCGGGAGGGGAAATGTCAGAGGGGAAATGTCATAGGGGAAATGTCCAGGGGAATGTCCGGGGGGGAAATGTTAGAGGGGAAATGTCAGAGGGGAAATGTCCGGGGAAAATGTCCGGGGGAAATGTCCAGGGGGAAATGTTAGGGGGGAAATGTCAGAGGGAATGTCCAGGGGAAAATGTCAGAGGGGAAAATGTCAGAGGGGAAATGTCCAGGGGGAAAATGTCCAGGAGGAAAATATCAGAGGGGAAATGTCTGGAGGAAAAAATGTCAGGGGAAAATGTCCAGGGGGAAAATGTCCAGAGGGGAAATGTCCAGAGGGGAAATGTCCAGGGGGAAAATGTCAGAGGGGAAATATCCAAAGGGAAAAATGTCTTACACTCAGTATATTAATCTGACTGTGTAATTCTTTGACTTATTATTATTATTATTTATATTATTTAATGAGGAAGCTATAGTCTATTTTTTTAATTATGGTCAAAATGTACTAAGGAAGCCACGCCCCCTGCCTCCCCTTCTATTCTACGGGGCAGCTGATTGGTGCATTCCTCGTATCATCACTACCCATCACAATATCTTCACTACATAACAGCGCGTGACCACTGCACAGAGCAATCTTCACTACAGAGGGTGACAAAATAAAAAATCCCTCTGTAGTGAAGATTGCTCTGTGCAGTGGTCACGCCGCTGTTAAGTAGTGAAGATATTGTGATTGGTAGTGATGATACGAGGAATGCACCAATCAGCTGCCCCGTAGAATAGAAGGGGAGGCAGGGGGCGTGGCTTCCTTACTGCATTTTGACCATAATACAAAAAATAGGCTATAGGTAGGTTATGTGCTGCCTGTGTGTAGTGCCAGTCTGTGTTAATAATCCAGCCTCTTCAAATTCAATGTTGTCCTTATTGTTTCAGATGAATGAATTGCAGTTTGTAAGCTGATAGTTGTGGATTTATTGTATATATTTATGTGTTGGATAGGGGATTCATTTATTTAAAGGTGATAGTTGTGGATTTATTGTATATATTTATGTGTTGGATAGGGGATTCATTTATTTAAAGGTGATAGTTGTGGATTTATTGTATATATTTATGTGTTGGATAGGGGATTCATTTATTTAAAGCTGATAGTTGTGGATTTATTGGATATATTTATGTGTTGGATAAGGGATTCATTTATTTAAAGCTGATAGTTGTGGATTTATTGTATATATTTATGTGTTGGATAGGGGATTCATTTATTTAAAGCTGATAGTTGTGGATTTATTGGATATAGTTATGTGTTGGATAGGGGATTCATTTATTTAAAGGTGATAGTTATGGATTTATTGGATATAGTTATGTGTTGGATAGGGGATTCATTTATTTAAAGGTGATAGTTATGGATTTATTGGATATAGTTATGTGTTGGATAGGGGATTCATTTATTTAAAGGTGATAGTTGTGGATTTATTGGATATAGTTATGTGTTGGATAGGGGATTCATTTATTTAAAGGTGATAGTTGTGGATTTATTGTATATAGTTATGTGTTGGATAGGGGATTCATTTATTTAAAGGTGATAGTTGTGGATTTATTGGATATAGTTATGTGTTGGATAGGGGATTCATTTATTTAAAGGTGATAGTTATGGATTTATTGTATATAGTTATGTGTTGGATAGGGGATTCATTTATTTAAAGGTGATAGTTGTGGATTTATTGGATATATTTATGTGTTGGATAGGGGATTCATTTATTTAAAGGTGATAGTTGTGGATTTATTGGATATAGTTATGTGTTGGATAGGGGATTCATTTATTTAAAGGTGATAGTTGTGGATTTATTGGATATATTTATGTGTTGGATAGGGGATTCATTTATTTATTTATTTATTTTATCCTGATTCTGGTTTAATTTGATTTCATGGCAGTTTCTAAGCAGATAGTTATGAATTTATTGGATATATTTATGTGTTGGAAACTGTATTGGGTAGGGAATTTATTTTTCTCTTGATCTTGGCTTAATTTGATGTCATGATTGTGAGTTTCCATATAAGTAGAGTGGGTATTGGAAACTGTATATTGGTTAGGGAATTATTATTATTTTTTATTATTTTTTTTTTTTATTATTTATTTATTTATTTATTTATTTCATCTGATTCTGATTCTGGCTTAATTTGGTGAATAATAATAATAATTGTGAGTTTCCATATAGGTAGAGTGTGTATCTGAAGCTGTATTAGGTAGGGAATTTTTTTTATTTATTTCATATTATTTATTTATTTATTTATTTATTTATTTCATCTAATTCTGGCTTAATTTGGTGTCATAATTGTGAGTTTCCATATAGGTAGAGTGGGTATTGGAAACTGTATTAGGTAGGGAATTTTTTTTTATTTTTTTTTTTTTTTTTTTTTTTTATTATTATTATTATTATTATTATTATTCAGATTCTGGCTTAATTTGGTGTAATAATTGTGAGTTTCCATATAGGTAGAGTGTGTATCTGAAGCTTGAGCTCTAGCCGGCCCACAAGTGGCAAAAAGACGAAGCCACACGCAGCATGAGTTTTCTTTATTAGTGACAACAACCGCGCCAACTCGCTCGCCATGCATCAGCAAAACAATTTCCCAGGTAGTAGTATGACCCGACCTGACCTGCCTGTGTACCTGACCTAGTGTGTACAGTCTCACTACCAGCATGAAGGTGTTACGCAACTGACGCTTCAACGGTGCAGAGTAAACGCTAAGGGCGCTGTCTCTATCTTGGCTTTAACATATAGTATTTCATTATCTTCATATATTGTACGATTCACTACCGAGTGCCGTTGTGTGGCCTCGGAGGACTCTCGGAGGGTGGTATGTACGCCGGGCCACACTGGGACGCTGGTGGCTGGGGCTTGACTCTCTCATAGCACACTGGTGGAGATTTGTGCATTCACTCATGAGCTACAAAGGATGCACCTCTTCCTTGTCTCCTCTGTTCACGAGGACTTGCTTCTTTGCTCTCACATTTTGTACACACTAATTAACTCTCTTGGCTTCCCTAACTCAGCTGGGATGGATTATTTTGTCCCATTTACTATGTGTTTTTAAGTGAATATAGAATTGTGGGATCTCGCAAAGGTCCGCCGCCCCAGCTATTTTGGGGTGACCTAACTACAGAACCCCCTGCTAGCTCACTAACTTACCCTGGACATTGGTTATCAAATCACTCACCCACGCGAAGATCGGCCACCCCAAATATAGCTGGGGTGGTGGATCTTCATGAGGTCCGAATTGTGTCTCATAACGCAGCCACTTTACGTATCAATTCATTGCGCAAGACTCGTGTGTCTCTGCCCTCTCCGGTAACTTAGCTTTTAAAGGGCGGTTTATTGTGCCGTCCAGAAGGGAATAACTTCATATAAAAGATGACCAAGATTGTGACCGCTGACCCAACTCACAAGGCGATGGCTGGTGTTGACGCCTCGCCCTCAGTGGTAACATGGTTCATGCTCGGGTGTGTGTGTGTTTGTGTGTTGTGTAGCCCATGAAAGCTACAGGATATTGACTCACTTATTGTCACTACCAGTACCCAATAATAAACAATAGCCCAATCAGTCTTTCCCAGAGGGGGAGTGGCAAAGGAGAGTGGCTTCTAAGCAGAGGAGAGGACTCAATCTTTTCAAGGGGAGGGCAAGGCGTTCTGTAGTCACTATACACACAGAGTGACAGGGGGAACCTAACACTGGGCTGATTCTGAAGTTTTTGATATCAAACTAATTAATAGTATACATGCCATGGCTGCTCCCAATATCCTGTATGTTTCAAGTAGACAAAATTGGTAGACTTGTGAGTTGTCCCCTAGAATTTTTTTTATTCCAATCAGTATATTGTTATTGTTTTGAGGGTTGCATTTGGTGTGAACAGTCAATGATGCAGTGGACACACACACACACACGCACACGCACACGCACACGCACACGCACACGCACACGCACACGCACACACACACACACACACACACACACACACACACACACACCCACACACACACACACACACACACATTCACAACACCTAGAATCAATAACTTTTACAACTATATATCCGATGTTCCTTTTGAGTTCCCCTTCCACAAAAATATGCATCATCCTCACCCACTAAGTCACCCGGCACACTTATAAGTCACCCGGCACATTTATAAGTCACCCGGCACACTTATAAGTCACCCAGTGCATATATAAGTCACCCGGCACATATATAAGTCACCCGGCACACTTATAAGTCACCCGGCACACTTATAAGTCACCCGGCACACTTATAAGTCACCCAGCACTTATAAGTCACCCGGCACACTTATAAGTCACCCAGCACACTTATAAGTCACCCGGCACACTTATAAGTCACCCGGCACACTTATAAGTCACCCAGCACACTTATAAGTCACCCAGCACACTTATAAGTCACCCGGCACACTTATAAGTCACCCGACACACTTATAAGTCACCCGGCACACTTATAAGTCACCCAGCACACTTATAAGTCACCCAGTGCATATGTAAGTCACCCGGCACATATATAAGTCACCCGGCACACTTATAAGTCACCCGGCACTTATAAGTCACCCAGTGCATATATAAGTCACCCGGCACACTTATAAGTCACCCGGCACATATATAAGTCACCCAGCACACTTATAAGTCACCCAGCAAACTTATAAGTCACCCGGCACACTTATAAGTCACCCGGCACACTTATAAGTCAACCGGCACACTTATAAGTCACCCGGCACACTTATAAGTCACCTGGCACACTTATAAGTCACCCAGTGCATATATAAGTCACCCGGCACATATATAAGTCACCCGGCACACTTATAAGTCACCCAGTGCATATATAAGTCACCCGGCACATATATACGTCACCCGGCACACTTATAAGTCACCCGGCACATATATAAGTCACCCGGCACACTTATATAAGTCACCCGGCACACTTATAAGTCACCCGGCACACTTATAAGTCACCCGGCACACTTATAAGTCACCCGATACCCACTCGACACGTCAGAACACGTCGCGTCAAGTTGGCAACGCGCAGGAGGCAACATCACTCGGCCAGCATCAATTTTTGCTTTTACGTTGATGGTGCGGTTTTTTGGGGTGTTTTCAGACGCTCTAACATGGTTTTTGGTGCTGGTTTTGGGGAGAAGTTAATCATTGCCTCTCTTTGCTTTGTTATCACACTATTACCACATCACACTGCCCACCATCACAGCCTTTGATGACCCACCTTACTCCTTCTTTCAACTCATTCACTGCCTATTTATCAAGTTCTACCCACCACCTACATCTTTTTTCAATTTTTTTCAGGTATTTCTCAAGTTTTACCCAAGTATTTTTCAAGCTTTTTTCAAGTTTCAAGTTTTTTCAGGTATTTCTCAAGTTTTATCCACCTATTTCTCAAGTTTTACCCGCCTATTTCAAGTTTTACCCACCTATTTCAAGTTTTACCCACCTATTTCAAGTTTTACCCGCCTATTTCAAGTTTTACCCCCCTATTTCAAGTTTTACCCACCTATTTCAAGTTTTACCCGCCTATTTCAAGTTTTACCCACCTATTTCAAGTTTTACCCACCCATTTCAAGTTTTACCCATCTATTTCAAGTTTTACCCACCTATTTCAAGTTTTAATCACCTATTTCAAGTTTTACCCACCTATTTCAAGTTTTACCCAGGTGCCTATTTCAAGTTTTACCCACCTATTTCAAGTTTTACCCACCTATTTCAAGTTTTACCCACCTATTTCAAGTTTTACCCATCTATTTCAAGTTTTACCCATCTATTTCAAGTTTTACCCATCTATTTCAAGTTTTACCCACCTATTTCAAGTTTTAATCACCTATTTCAAGTTTTAATCACCTATTTCAAGTTTTACCCACTTATTTCAAGTTTTACCCACCTATTTCAAGTTTTACCCACCTATTTCTCAAGTTTTACCCACCTATTTCAAGTTTTACCCACCTATTTCAAGTTTTACCCACCTATTTCAAGTTTTACCCACCTATTTCAAGTTTTACCCACCTATTTCAAGTTTTACCCACCTATATCAAGTTTTACCCACCTATTTCAAGTTTTACCCACCTATTTCAAGTTTTACCCACCTATTTCAAGTATTAATCACCTATTTCAAGTTTTAATCACCTATTTCTCAAGTTTTACCCACCTATTTCAAGTTTTACCAGCATATAACACTTGGAGGAGCACCTATCTGCCTTGCCCTTGAAGTCTAATCCTTGAGGCTCCTTCTCATGGTTGCTTAATTATTTAAAGGCTTATTGCTACTTTTCTAATGGGTTTTTAGGCACACTAACAGGTTAAAATGTTATTATGTACTTCTATATGTTGTTTTTTATCCCTTGCATTCTGCCCTTCCCTTGTTGTGTGTTATAATTCGGTCCCTAAGAGATTATGAATGGTATTTTTTTTTGTTTTTCTTCATATATATGTGGCTATTTACCGTCAACAACACCATAGTCGCCACTGCACTAATGTCGCCACTCGCCAGGCGTCATGAATTACGAGTTTGAGCATCACTACAGACTTGTATGTGCCACTGAAGACGCATGCACAGTAGTTTATATTACGTACCTGTCTTCGGTGGCACGTACGAGTCTGGAGTGAGGCTAAAATTTGTAATATACGGCGCCTGGCGACCTGAGTGCAGTGGCGACTAGTATTGTTGACGGTAAAGTCGTAGTTCGTATAGAGTATGTGTAATGTTCACTGTCATGTACGAGAACATTCAAAACCCCAAACCACAAAGAACTTAGAGCAAAAAGATAGCAATAAGCTGAGAACTTAACTGAACACCCACCACATTAAAGAAAAAAATAGCGCTTAACCACAATTATTATACAAACTAATGAACTCTCCCTCCCTCCCTTACTCCTTCACCCACCCCTTCACCCGCCACACCCAGGCAAGACGGCGGGGGAAGACTGCTGGGTGACGGCAAAATACGACTACGCGGCGCAAGGGAGCCACGAACTTGACCTACGTAAGAATGAACGGCTGCTGCTGCTGGATGACTCGAAGCACTGGTGGCGGGTGATGAACAGTCGCAACCAGGCCGGATACGTGCCATCCAACTATGTCAAGAAGGAGAAACCGTCCATCTTTGACAGGTGAGAGTGTGTGTGTTTTAACCCCTTGCGGCCCAGAACGTAATTTCCATTGTAATTTGGGTGCCATTAGACGATTTTTAGTGACTATAAGCAATAGGTTATAGCTATGACCAATTTAGTATCCTTGTCCACTAACTAATGGGGTATATTCAGTGACTTTTCGTAGTTTTATGGCTCGACAACGGACAATTTTTTTACAGCAAAGGAAATATCTGGGCGTGGAGGGGTGTTATTATTTTTTTTTTTTTTTTTTTTCCCCCATCTTTGACAGGAGCGGAAATTACGGTTGTTTTTTTTGGGTTTTTTTTTACATTGGAGCCTGTAGCGCCTGTAGGTTATTATTATTATTTCCTTGAGAGCTCAGGTGATTGGCCTTGCACATTCTGGAGGGCTGGATATTGTGTGTGTGTGTGTGTTTTGATGGTGGTGAGGTTGTTAAAGTGTGTGATTCTGTCTCCTCCTTGGTTTGTTGTGGGAGGGAAATTCTGTCTTGCTTATAATTTTTTGGTTTATTTATGCTTTTTTTTTATTTATGCCTATAGCGCCTGTAGACAATGTGGCCTCCAGGGCTCGGATGGCAGGCCCCGGAGGTTCACTCGAGGGCCGTGATGATTGATCGTTGATGGTTTGACGGTTACGAGGTTACCGTAAGGGGTGATTCTGTCATCCTTTTGGTTTTTAGTGGCATGAAAAATTTGATGATGTACGGTAAATGACTCTTGTTTAGGTCGCTTGAGGATTAGAAAGGAAGGAAGGAAGATAGATAGTTCGTGTTCTTTATTTTGTATATGGAAGGGTGTGATTCTGTCCCCCACTTGGTTTGTAGTGGCATGGAAAATTGATGCTATTCGATAAATGATGTTTATATTGAGGTGTGTTTGATAATTGAGAAGGTAAATAGACGGATGTAATTCTGTCGTAGGCTTGGTATAAGGAGGAGAAATTGATGCTGTACGATAAATGACATAGTGTTGAGGTGTGTTTGCGAATTGAGACGGTAAATAGACGGGTGTGATTCTGTCGTAGGCTTGGTGATAGGAGGAAAAATTGATGCTGTACGATAAATGACATTGTGTTGAGGTGCGTTTGCGAATTGAGACGGTAAATAGACGGGTGTGATTCT
This sequence comes from Chionoecetes opilio, assembly GCA_016584305.1. Taxonomy (NCBI): domain Eukaryota; kingdom Metazoa; phylum Arthropoda; class Malacostraca; order Decapoda; family Majidae; genus Chionoecetes; species Chionoecetes opilio. The sequence continues at coordinate 4,481 of JACEEZ010001044.1, read as the reverse complement.
GTCGTAGGCTTGGTGATAGGAGGAGAAATTGATGCGTTACGGTAAATTACTTTTTGTCGAGGTGTGTTTGATGTTTGAGAAAGAAAGGAACGTATAGTTAGCGTTCTTTCATTTGGTGTTTGTGAAGGAATTTGGAATGTCATGTTTGTTTTGTCTCCGAGAGGTGGTGGAAGCTAGGTTAAATATATTGGTTTGATGGACTCTGGGGAAAACATTTATTGAAGAAGAGGTTTATCATATATTAGCAAGGTTAAATATGTAGGTTTGATGGACTCTGGGGAAAACATTTATTGAAGAAGAGTTTTATCATTGTTAGAAATTGGGATATGAAGAAATGAGCTTCCTAACTTTACCATTCATAGCTTAGAAATTGGGATATGACGAAATGAGCCTGCTAACTTTATCATTCATAGGTTAGAAATTGGGATATGAAGAAATGAGCTCCCTAACTTTATCATTCATAGCTTAGAAATTGGGATACGAAGAAATGAGCTTCCTAACTTTATCATTCATAGCTTAGAAATTGGGATATGACGAAATGAACTTCCTAACTTTATCATTCATAGCTTAGAAATTAGGATATGACGAAATAAGCTCCCTAACTTTATCATTCATAGCTTAGAAATTGGGATATGACGAAATGAACTTGCTAACTTTATCATTCATAGCTTAGAAATTGGGATATGAAGAAATAAGCTTCCTAACTTTATCATTCATAGGTTAGAAATTGGGATATGACGAAATGAGCTTCCTAACTTTATCATTCATAGCTTAGAAATTGGGATATGAAGAAATGAGCTTGCTAACTTTATCATTCATAGGTTAGAAATTGGGATATGAAGAAATGAGCTTCCTAACTTTATCATTCATAGCTTAGAAATTGGGATATGAAGAAATGAGCTTGCTAACTTTATCATTCATAGGTTAGAAATTGGGATATGAAGAAATGAGCTTCCTAACTTTACCATTCATAGCTTAGAAATTGGTATATGAAGAAATAAGCTTCCTAACTTTACCATTCATAGCTTAGAAATTGGGATATGACGAAATAAGCTCCCTAACTTTATCATTCATAGGTTAGAAATTGGGATATGACGAAATAAGCTTCCTAACTTTATCATTCATAGCTTAGAAATTGGGATATGAAGAAATAAGCTTCCTAACTTTATCATTCATAGCTTAGAAATTGGGATATGAAGAAATAAGCTCCCTAACTTTATCATTCATAGGTTAGAAATTGGGATATGACGAAATAAGCTCCCTAACTTTATCATTCATAGCTTAGAAATTGGGATATGACGAAATGAACTCCCTAACTTTATCATTCATAGCTTAGAAATTGGGATATGACGAAATAAGCTTCCTAACTTTATCATTCATAGGTTAGAAATTGGGATATGAAGAAATAAGCTTCCTAACTTTATCATTCATAGGTTAGAAATTGGGATATGAAGAAATGAACTTGCTAACTTTATCATTCATAGCTTAGAAATTGGGATATGAAGAAATGAACTCCCTAACTTTATCATTCATAGCTTAGAAATTGGGATATGACGAAATAAGCTTCCTAACTTTATCATTCATAGGTTAGAAATTGGGATATGAAGAAATAAGCTTCCTAACTTTATCATTCATAGGTTAGAAATTGGGATATGAAGAAATGAACTTGCTAACTTTAATGATTCATAGATACTTAGTAGAATTGGGATATGAAGAAATAAGCTCCCTAACTTTATCATTCATAGCTTAGAAATTGGGATATGACGAAATAAGCTCCCTAACTTTATCATTCATAGCTTAGAAATTGGGATATGAAGAAATAAGCTCCCTAACTTTATCATTCATAGCTTAGAAATTGGGATATGAAGAAATAAGCTTCCTAACTTTATCATTCATAGCTTAGAAATTGGGATATGAAGAAATAAGCTTCCTAACTTTATCATTCATAGCTTAGAAATTGGGATATGAAGAAATGAACTCCCTAACTTTATCATTCATAGCTTAGAAATTGGGATATGAAGAAATAAGCTCCCTAACTTTATCATTCATAGCTTAGAAATTGGGATATGAAGAAATAAGCTCCCTAACTTTATCATTCATAGCTTAGAAATTGGGATATGACGAAATGAGCTCCCTAACTTTATCATTCATAGGTTAGAAATTGGGATATGACGAAATGAACTCCCTAACTTTATCATTCATAGAAAAATATGGAAATAAATAATATGGAAAAGATTATAACATACGTTTTTATGAAGGCAGCAAGGAGGAAAAATATAGGACAGACATATTTTTTTTTTTTTATGATAAGGAGGAAAATTTTGTCTACGTGTTTAAGTGAAGGGGAAACTATGTGAGGGGAAGGAAGAGGGGAGAAGGGGATGGGGCCTTGGTGTGACTTGGCAGAGAGGGGAAAGAAGGGGCCTTATGTAACAGCTTAGGAGAAGAAATGGGGATATGATAGACACTTACCTAACAATTATTTACACACACACACACGCGACACACACACACACGCGCGCCCACACACACACACACACACACACACACACACACACACACACACACACACACACACACACACACACACATTCGTTATACAAGTGCTAGTTTGTGTGTGTGTTGTGTGTGTGTGTGTGTGTGTGAGAAAGAGAGAGAGTTCTAATATGATGCCCTGCCCTAACCCCCCCAAAAAAATCACTCTCTCTCTCTCTCTCTCTCTCCCCCCCCCGACCTCGGCTCCTTCTCTTCCCTCTCATCTCTCTCTCACCCCCTCGTCCTCCTTCCCCCGTCTCTCTCTCCTCTCTTCTCTCTCTCTCTCACTCTCTTTCTCTCTCTCTCTACCCTTTCCTCCCCCCAAATTTAAAAAAGAAATGAAAAACTAAAATGGGAAGTAACCTCCTCCTTCCCCCCCCTCCTCCCCCCTCCTCCTCCCCTCCTCCCCCTCCTCCTCCTCCCCCCTTTTTTCCCAAACCCTGTCTGCTCCTCCTCCTCCTCTTCCTCCTCTTAAATGTCTATCTGTGTTTGGGGGGCGAGGGAGGAGGGGTGGGGTGGAGGTGGGGGTGGAGGGGTTGGTTAGGCTGTATATATGACGGGAAAGGCCCCCACTCAGCCCCTCTCTTTCCCCCCCTTTTCCCCCTCTCTCTCCTCTCTCTCCCCTCTTTCCCCCCCCCCTTCTCTCTCCCCATGGCAAATCACCCTTACTTCCCTCTACGTAAGGTGGCCCTTTTCCCTCCTCCTCTCTCTCTCTCTTCCTCTCCCCTCTCCCCTCTCTCCTCCCCCTTCTCCTTCTCTCTCTTCTCTCTCTCTCTCCTTCCCCCCTTCTCTCTCTCTCCTCTCTCATCTCCTTTTCTCCTCTCTCTCTTCGCTCCCCCTCCTCTTCTCCTTCTCCTCTCTTCTCTCTCTCCCCTCTCTCCCTCTCTCTCTCCTCTCTCTCTCTTCTCTCCTCCTCTCTCCTTCCCCTTCTCTCCTCTCCTCTCTCTCTCTCTCCGTGTACTTTCCCCAAACCTTCCTTCATGACGAGAGAGGAGAGGAGGGGGGAAAAGGGGGGGAGGAGGAAGGAGGGAGGAGGAGAAGAAGAGGAGGAGGAGGAAAAAATAAACAGTCCACCCCAAATCTAGGACCGGTGTGTGGTGTGTGTGTTGGGGGGGTGTTTTTGTTTTTTGTGTGTGTGTGTTGTGTGTTCTTCTTAGTCAGATTAGAAAAATAATACAAAAACACCTTCTTTTGTGTTACGAAGAGGGAGAGAGGAGAGAGAGAGAGAAGAGAGAGAGAGAGGAAGAGAGGAGAAGAAGAGAGAGAGAGAGAATTGCCTTTACTACATCGTCGCGGAAATCTCTAATGGGAAAAAAAATGTCGTTTAATCGTATTTTTATTTTATTTTAATTATACTGTGTTTATTGTAGTAGATCATTTTGAGTTATTGTATTATGTAGTCAGTTTTGTTCATAGAAAATGGCGGAAGAAGGGGAAAGAGGAAGGGATTAGGTAAGAGGACAGACAGACAGAGAGGGGGAAGAAAAGACAACAGAGAGAGAGACAACAGATAGAGAAGAAGGAAAGAGAAACAGAAGACCAAGAGAGAGAGAGAGGAGAAAGAAGAGAACAACAAGAGACAGACAGCCAGACGAGAGAGAGAGAAAAGAGACAGACAGAGAAAGAGCCCAAACACAGACAACAGACAGACACCACACAGGCAAAAAAAAGACAGACAGCAGACAGAATATACAGACAACAGACAGACAGAGAGCAGACTACAACGAAGACAGACACAGACAAAGATACAACGACAACGACAGAAAAAAGAGAGAGAGAGAGAGTATTTGCCTTTCTCTTCCTCCTCGAAGATCGTGAATGGCCCTGCGAGTCTTTTCCCTTTAAAAGGGGGGCGTGGCTCTCTCTCTCTCCTCTCTTCTACTCCCTCTTTCTCCCCTCTCTCCTCTCTCTCTCTCTCTCATCTTTCCCCATTCCTTTATTTTCTT
>JACEEZ010001043.1:70279-80279 GCA_016584305.1 Chionoecetes opilio | reverse complement strand
ATATTTTTCCCCCGGTATATTTTTCCCCCGGTATATTTTTCCACCGGTATATTTTCCCACCGGTATATTTTCCACCGGTATATTTTTCCCCCGGTATATTTTTCCTCCGGTATATTTTTCCACCGGTATATTTTCCCCCGGTATATTTTCCCCCGGTATATTTTTTCCCCCGGTATATTTTCCACCGGTATATTTTTCCCCCGGTATATTTTTCCCCCCGGGATATTTTTCACCCGGTATATTTTTTCCACCGGTATATTTTTCCCCCGGTATATTTTTCCCCCGGTATATTTTTCCACCGGTATATTTTTCCACCGGTATATTTTTCCCCCGGAATATTTTTCCCCCGGTATATTTTCCCACCGGTATATTTTTCCCCCGGTATATTTTCCCACCGGTATATTTTCCCACCGGTATATTTTCCACCGGTATATTTTTCCCCCGGTATATTTTTCCCCCGGTATATTTTTCCCCCGGTATATTTTTCCCCCGGTATATTTTTCCCCCGGTATATTTTTCCCCCGGTATATTTTTCCCCCGGTATATTTTTCCACCGGTATATTTTTCACCCGGTATATTTTTCCACCGGTATATTTTTACCCCCGGTATATTTTTCCCCCGGTATATTTTTCACCCGGTATATTTTTCCACCGGTATATTTTTCCCCCGGTATATTTTTCCCCCGGTATATTTTCCCACCGGTATATTTTTCCCCCGGTATATTTTTCCCCCGGTATATTTTTCCATCGGTATATTTTTCCTCCGGTATATTTTTCCACCGGTATATTTTCCCACCGGTATATTTTTCCCCCGGTATATTTTTTCCCCCGGTATATTTTCCCACCGGTATATTTTTCCCCCGGTATATTTTTCCCCCGGTATATTTTCCCCCGGTATATTTTTCCCCCGGTATATTTTTCCCCCGGTATATTTTCCCACCGGTATATTTTTCCCCCGGTATATTTTTCCTCCCGGTGTCATCGAAATTAATTCTCAGGTAAAGCAATTTAATTTTTCCATGTGTGAGAGAGAGAGGAGAGAGAGAGAGAGAGAGAGAGAGAGAGAGAGAGAGAGAGGAGAGAGAGAGAGAGAGGAGAGAGAGGAGAGAGAGAAGAGAGAGAGAACCCCCCGATAGACAAAACCTATATGAAGGAGGAAAAGAGGNTCCCCGGGGGGCTGTGTTTGGGGGGCCTTTGGGCACTGTGGGACTGCCCAAACCCCCGGAGGGCGTTTGCCTTTTGATTATAAATCCACTTGAACTTTATGTGATGAGGATTTATAGGGGGTTTGTTTATTGGTGAGGTGGGGGTATTTGAAACCCCTTGAAAATAGTTAAGGAATTGGGAAATTTGGGGGATTTAGGATTTTGAGAATATTTAGTAGCGACTAGTGATAGTAGTGACAATAGTCAGTAGATTTTGATAATGGGGGTATGGTGGGGGAATAGGAACCTTTAAAAAATAGTGAAGGAGGAAATTTACAAAGGAGGATGGTGGGGATGGGGGGTGTTATAATATTAGTAAGTAGTAGTATAGTATAGTAGTAGTAGTAGTTAGTAGTAGTAGGTGCGTAGTAGTCTTAAGCCTTAAAAAAATGGGGGACTAGGGGGTAGATAGGGAGTTAGGTCAGTTGTAGGGGGGAAGATAAGGAAGGAGGGAGGAAGTGGGGGTTTGGGAAAAAAAGGGGTTTTAAGAAGGGAAGAAGGGAAATTAAAAAGGAAAAGGAGGGAGGTGGAGGAAGGAAAGGAGGGGAGGGGAGGAAGGGGGGGGGGGTAAAGGGGGGTTGAAGGAAGGGAAGGGGGGGTTGGGGTTTTGTTGGGGGGGGGGGCTGGGAGGGAGGGGTGATGGACGGGGGGGGTGTTTGAAAAAAACAGCGGTGCTCGCTGGTGCCTCGAAGCGCTCAAAGGGTTTATCGACAGCTGCTCCCAACGGAAGCAAGGGAAACCTTCAGGAAACTCTAAAAAAATATGAAGTGTAGGCGAAAAGAATATTTCACCAAAACCACACACACACACACACAAGAGAGAGAGAGAGGGGAGAGGGGGAGAGAGAAGAAGAGGGAGGAGAGAGAGAGAGGAGAGAAGAGAGAGGAGAGAAAAGAGGAGAGAGAGAGAGAAGAGGGGAGAGAGAGAGAAGAAAAGGAGGGGGGGGAAAGAAAAGTAAAAAATAAAAAAAATAATAAAATTTTTTCCCCCTTTATTCTTCATCTTTTTCAAGAAATCCCCCCAAAATTAAAAACACGTTTTGCTTCATTAAAAATAAAAATTTTAAAAGTAAAATGAAAAAAAAAAACCCAAAAAAAAATTTCGTATATGCAATAAAAAGAAAAAGGGAAAAAAAGAATAAAAAGAAAACAAAAAATTAAAAAAAATCTTTAAAAAAATTGCTCCAAGAAATAAATTTTGAAAAAATTTTTTTCTTTACCCCAAAAATTAAATTTATTTAAAAAAAGGGGGATTTTTAATGGGGGGGGTTTTTTGGGGTTGGGGTTGGATGTTGGTTGGTCTTGGGGTGTGTTGTGTGTGGGGTGTGTTGTGGGTGTTGGTTGTGGGTTTTGTGTGTTTGTGGGGGTTTTTTTGGGTGGTTTTGGTTTTTTGGGGGTTTTTTTTTTAAAAAAAACCCCTTTTTGGGGGGGGGAAAAAAATTTAAACCCATTTAAGTTTGGGGTTTTTTTTTTAAGGGAAAAAAAGGGGGGGGGAAAAAAAAGGGGGGGTTTTTAAAAGGGGGTTTGGGGGGGAAGGGGGGGGGGGGGGGAAGGGTTTGGGTTTTGGGGGAAGGGGGAAAAGGAAGGGGGGGGGGGGGGAAGGGAGGGGTTAAAAGGGGGTTTGGGGGGGGGGGGGTTTTTTTGGGGGGGGGGGGGGGGGGTTTTGGGGGGGGGGGGGGGGGGGAAAAGGGGGTTTTGGGGGGGGGGGGGGGAAAAAAATTAAAGGGTTTTTGGGGGGGAAAATTAAACCTTTCCCCCCAAATTTGGGTTAAAAACCCCAAAAAAAGGGGGGGGGGGGAAAAAAAAAGGGGGGGGGGGGGGAAAAGGGGGGGGAAAAAAAAAGGGGGGGGGGGGGGGGGAAAAAAGGGGGGGCCCCCCCCCAAAAAAAAAAATTTTTTTTGCCCGGGGGGGGCCCCGGGGTTTTTCCCCCCCCCCCGGGGGGGAAAAATTTTTTTAAGGGTTTTTTTTCCCCCCCCCCCCAAAAAAAAAAAAATTTTTGGGGGGGGTTTAGGAAAATTTTTTAAAAAAATTTTTTTAAAAAAAAAAAGGGGGGGGGGGGCCAAAAATTAAAAAAAAAAAAAAAAGGGGGTTTAAAGGGTTTTGGGGGGGAAAATTAAAAAAAATTTTGGGGAAAAAAAAAGGGGTTTTTTAAAAAATTTTAAAAAAAAATTTTTTGGGTTTTTTGTTTTTTTTGGGGTTTTTTTTTTTGGGGTTTTTGGTGGGGGTTTTTTGGTTTTTGGGGGGGTTTGGGGGGGGGGTTTTGGGGGGGGGGTTTTTTTTGGGGGGGGGTTTGGGGGGGGGTTTGGGGGGTTTTTTGGGGTTTGGGTTGGGGGGGGGGTTTGGGGGGGAAAAGGGGGGGGGTGGGGGGGGGGGGGGGTTGGGGGGGGGGGGGGGGGGGGGTTGGGGGGGGGGGGGGGGGGGGGTTTGGGGGGGGGGGGTTGGGGTTGGGGGGGGGGGGGGGGGGTTTTTTTTGGGGGGTGGTGGGGGGGGGGGGGTTTTTTTTGGGGGGGTTTTTTTTTGGGGGGTTGGGGGGGGGGGGGTTTTTTTCTTTTTTTGGGGTTGGGTTGGTGTTTTTTTTTTTGGGGGTGTTTTTTTTTTTTTTTTGGGGGCCCCTTTTTTTTTTGGGGGGGGGGTTTTTTTTTTTGGGGGGGGGGGGGGGGGGGGGGGGGGGGGGGGGGGGGGGGGGGGGGGGGGGGGGTTGGGGGGGGTTTGGGGGGGGGGGGGGGGGGGGGTTTTTTTGGGGGGGGGGGGGTTTTTTTTTTTTTTTGGGGGGGGTTTTTTGGGTTTTTTTTTTTTTTTTTTTTTTGGGGGGTTTTTTTTTTTTTGGGGGGTTTGGGTTTTTTGGGGGGGGGGGGGGTTTGGGGGGTTTTTTTTTTTGGGGGGTTTTTTGGGGGGTTTTTGGGGGTTTTTGGGGAAAAAAGGGTTTAAATTTTTTTAAAAAAAAAATTTAAAAAAAAAAAATTTTTTTAAAAAAAATTTTTTTGGTTTTTTTTTTTTTTTTTTTTTTTTTTTTTTTTTTTTTTTTTTTTTTTTCCCCCCCCTTTTTTTTTTTTTTTTTTTTTTTTTTTGGGGGTTTTCTTTTTTTTTTTTTAAATTTTTTTTTTAAAAAAATTTTTTAAATTTTTAAAAATTTTTCCCCTTTTCTTTTTTTTTTCCCCCCCTTTTTTTTCTTTTTTTTTTTTTTTTTCCTTTTTTCCTTTTTTTTTTTTAAAATTTTTCCTTTTTAATTTCCCTTTTTTTAAATTTTTTTTTTTTTCCCCCCTTTTTTCCCCCCCCCAAGGTTTTTTTTTTTTTAAAAACCCCCTTTTTGGTTTCCCCCCCCTTTTTTTTTTTTCCCTTTTTCCCCCCCTTTTGGGGCCCCCCTTTTTTTTCCCCCCAAAACCCCCAAAAATTTTCCCTTTTTTTTTTTTTAAATTTTTTTCCTTTTATTTTTTTCCCCCCCCAAACCCCCCCAAAAAAAAAAAACCCCCCCCCCTTTTTTTTTTTTCCCTTTTTTTTTTTTTTCCCCCCCCCCCCTTTTTAAAAAACCCCCAAAAAAAAAATTTTTTTTTGAAAGGCCCAAAAACCCCCCCCCCCGGGGCCCCCCCCCAAACCCCCTTTTTTTCCCCCAAAAGGGGGCCCCCCCCCCCTTTTTTTCCCCCCTTTCCCCCCCCCCTTCCCCCCCCAAACCCCCCCCCCCCCTTTTTTTCCCAAAACCCGGTTAAAAAAAACCCCCCCAAAAACCCCCCCCTTTAATTTTCCCCCCCCAAAACCCCCCCCCCCCCAATTTTTTCCCCCCCCCCCTTTTCCCCCTTTTTTGGGAAAAAAAACCCCCCCCCCCTTTTTTTTAAAAAAAAAAAAAAACCCCCCCTTTTTTTTTAAAACCCTTTTTTAATTTTCCCCCCCCCCCTTTTAATTTCCCCCCCCCCCCCCCAACCCCCCAAAACCCCAAAAAAAAAACCCCCACCCCCCCCAAAACCACCCCCTTAAAAAAAATTTTTTTTCCCCAAAAAAATTTTTTTTTTGGGGGGTTTTTTTTTTTTTTTTTTTTTTTTGGGGGGGTTTTTTTTTTTTTTTTTTGGGGGTTTTTTTGGGGGTTTTTTGGGGGGGGGGGGGGGTTTTTTTGGGGGGGTTTTTTTTTTTTTTGGGGGGGCCCCCCTTTTTTTAAAATTCCCCACGGGGCCCCTTTTTTGGGGGGGCCCCCAAAAACCCCCCCCAAAAAAAAAAACCCCCAAAACCCCCAAAACCCCCAAAAAAAAAAGCACCAAAAATTTTGGGGGGGGGGGGTTTTTTTTGGGGGGGGGGTCCCGGGGGGGGGGGTTTTGGGGGGTTTTTTTCCCCCTTTCCCCCCCTTTCCCCCCCCCCTTTTTTTTTTTTTCCTTTTCTTTTTTTTTTTTCCCCCCCCCCCCCGGGTTTTTAAAAAAAAAAAGGGGGGCCCCCAAAAACCCCCCCCAAAAAAATTAAAAAAAAGGGAAAAAAACAAAACCCGGGCCCCCCTTTTTTTTTAAAAAAAAAGGGGTTTTTCCAAAAAAATTCCCCCCGGAAAAGGGTTTTGGGGTTTTGGGGGGTTTGTGGGGGGGGGGGTTTTGGGGGGGGGGGGGGGGGTTTTTTTGGGGGTTGGGGGGGGGTTTGGGTTTTGGCCCGGGGAAAAAAAAAAAAAAAAAACCCAAAAAAAAAACCCGGGGAAAAAAAAATTTTTAAAAAAACCCCCCCAAAAAAAAAAAAAAAACCCCCCCCCCAAAAAAAAGGGGGGGGGGCCCCCCCCCCTTTTTTTTTTTTTTTTTTTTAAAAAAAAAAAAACCCAAAAAAAAAAAAGGAAAAAAGGGGAAAAAAATTACCCATAGCACTTCCACCTCATAAAATTTCCCCCCCCAAAACCCTTCCATTCCCCCCCCCCCCCCCCCCCCCTTTTTGTCGCACCCACTTTTTTTCTCGTTCCGCTAATAGGCTGCTAAAAAAGAAAAAAAATGATGGGACATCTTATAAGTGGGTAAACCTTCCCTGGTCAACCTGATTCCAAACTGTGACATATGATGGGATTCGCCACGGGGCGGCACTATCGGGGACAGCCCCCAAAAACAGTACGGGAAAAACACACACACACACACACAACACACCACACCCCCCCCCCCTTTCGCTTATATTATTATAATTAGTTAGCACATGTTAGAGGCTCTGTGTGGTTTTTGTGTGTGGGGTGTGTGTGTGTTTGTTGTGTGTTGTGTGGTGTGTGTGTGTGTTGTTGTCTGTGTGTGGGTGTTTGTGTGTGTTGTTGTGTGGTGTGTGTGTGTGTGTGTGTGTGGGTGTTGGGTGGTGGGTGTGGGTGTGCGCGCGCCGCTTGTCCTGTCACTCTACCTGCCACTTTGTTTTTTGTTAAGTTTTTTTCTTTTCTCTCTCTCTCTCTCTCTCTCTCTCTCTCTGAAGTCCAATGAACCAAATACTGATCGGGAACACACACACACACACACACAAGCACACACATGGGTACTCCCGTAGTGAAAGGAGAAGCACGCCTCTGTTCACAACCGAGAAGTCCCGGTTCGACCCCCGGGTGGAGCGGAAACATATGGGCTTTTTCCCTTCAAAATCCCGAGCCCCTGTCCACCCAGCAGTGAATGGGTACCGGGTTTTTAGCCGGGTTTGTGACCTGCTTTTCCGGGGTGCGCTTCGGCCAAAACAAAGCACTAAGGTTTGAATGATAAAAATGTTGATATGGAGACGGGGCCATACGAGCGTTGCTCGGCCCTGTAAAATACAACTAGATGATCAACTAGATAACACACACACACGCACACACACGGTGGCACAAAACCCTCTTTTTTCAAGCATGATGATTGGACGCTAACGAATAATCAGAGAAAAACATTCGCACTCCTGTGTCATGTGTGTGTGTGTGTGGTGTGTGTGTGTGTGTGTGTGTGTTTGGTGTGTGTGGTGTGTTTTGGTGTGTGTGTTTTGGGGCGTTGTGTTGTTTTTGTTTTGGGTGGTGGTGACTGAAAAAACGACACAAAAGGCCAAAATAAATATTCAGAAGTCAAAAGGAGCAAAAAGGGCATAACACACACACACACACCACACACCACACACACACACACACACACACACACACCACCACACACACACACACACCCGCACCACACCACCCAACAGCGCAACACAACCACACACACCACACACACACACACACACCACACCACAACACACACACACACACACAAAACCACAGGGCACTCGTTTTAAAACAGCAAACCCAAAATGAAATACTCCTCATAATTCAGTTACAAAGACAAATGGATACAATGATACGTGAAAATCAAGGTTACTAAATATGCTTCTTTGACGAGGAGGAGGAGGAGGGGGAAGAGGAGGAGGAGGAGGAGAAGGGGGAAGAGGAGGAGGAGGAGGAGGAGGAGGAGGAGGAGGAGGAGGAGGAGGAGGAGGAGGAAGGGGGAGGAGGAGGAGAAGCTGAGAGAGGAACATATTCAGTTCATAATCAGCTTTTAGTCTCCAAAAAATAATATGTTTAGATTATGTAAAAATAGCAACAGAAAAAGGCCTGGAGTTTGTTGCTCATCATTATGTGGCAAAGAATGGAAGGCGCGCCGTGATTCTTGTTAATAAGAAGACCTGATGAAAAGAATGGACTTCATCAAAATACTTAATGCGAGGTATTGCGACGGCCTTCAGAGTAATTAGGAAAAGGAGGAAGAGACATAGAAGAAGAAAAAAAGACAGCAACAAAATAATATGAACCACAACAACGACCACGAAGACGATAATAGCAAAAAAAAAAAAAAAAAAATAAATATTAATAATAATAATAATAAAAAAAAAAAAAGTTATCATGAAATCGACTGCGACGACACAAAAACGAAAATGATGATTATAATAATAATTATGATAGTGATGACGATGAAACAAAGAAAGGAAAAACGAAAAAAAAACGGAAACTCACATACGGACGAGGAACACGAAAAGAAAAAGGAAAAAAAAATGTCCAAGGTAACGAAAAAAAATGACTGGCAAAAAAAAAAAAAAAACACAGACTAGATGACGCAGATGATGAGTATAATGATGATAAAGAGGAAGATGATGAACCAAGGGACAAACGAAAAAAAAGAGGAAAAGTTTAAGGACAAGGAACTTAAAAAATGAAGAGAAAAAATCTGGACAAGATGGTAAAGAATGAAAAGAAATGAAGCAGAAAAATGAAGAAATGAAGAAGAATGAAGAAAAAATGAAGAAGAATGAAGAAAAAATGACAGCAAAAAAAAAAAAAATTACGCAGGTGATGAGTAGGGTGGTGATGATGATGGGGGGGGGGGATGAGGTGCAATCACGCCCCGCCCTTCATCACGCCCTCAAAGCAGCGTGCGTGGCGGGGCGTCCACTAAGTCACCGCTAAGTCACCCGCAAGTCAGGGTCGCGTTGCAGCAATAAGCTAAAACGCGGCCAGACACAGACATGTTTATGACTTCCGGGTTACAAACGAGCGATAATAAGCCGAACGACGAGGTGGAGAATATTACTGCTTCTTCTTCTTCTTCTTTTACAGGAACTAACACGTGTAGGTCGCACGTCCTTTTGTAGCTTCCATATTTTCTTATGTTCTCAATTTTTTTTTCTTCTCCTCTTCCGACCTCCTGCATTCTTCTTCTTTCTTTCTTTCTTATTTTCTTCCTTCCTTCCTTTACCACCACCACCACCACCACCACCACTACTACCTCCTCCTCCTGGTCAAAAAAAGAAATTAAAATGGTGAAGGAGAGTGAGTGAAGGAGAGAGCGTGAGTTAAAAATATAGGGAATGCAAGTTTTATAGTTTAAAATATTATCTGTTAAGGCCAGGCCCGTGTTATGAGGTTGCCGTGATATGCTATCTTGTATTGCATCATATCTCTGGCCTCTATGTGAGGTGCATGAAAAGACGATAAGTTTAACACCGTACTCAGTAAGCATTTTTTTTTCTTTTTTTTTACTTGTACTCATACTGTATATGCATTTACATTTGCATTGGTCACGTGTTACATACTCATATCTTTATCTATCTACGTATAACTATCTATCTATCTGTCTGTCTGTCTCTGTCTCTGTTCTTAAATTTTCTATATCATTCTATGCTTATCCATTTATTCGTCTCTCTCTCTCTCTCTCTCTCTCTCTCTCTCTCTCTCTCTCTCTCTCTCTTCTCTCTCTCTCTCTTCTCTCTCTCTCTCCCTCTCTCTCTTCTCTCCTCTCTCTCTCTCTCATTTATAGATGGCATATGCAACACGTAAAATTACATAGGGAAAATGTCTGCAATTAATTCGGCCCAAATGGAACTACGTGTGGTTCGCTATTCTTTGCATGAATATAAAAAGCGAAAGTTCGAAGAATAAAAGTTGGAAGGGGACGATCTCTCCTCCTCCGAATCTACACCTATCACCTCTCACTACACTACATCCACACAAACCACCTACTCTTCTCGCACAACACTATAACAACACCATACATGACTCATCATCACACTTCTACACCACAAACACACACACTACACACACACCCTCTCACACACACACGTCCCAGCACTTACGACCTCATCTAACCCTACACTGCTCTCCTTTCTCTACTACTCCCTCCTTGACCTTTTCCCCTCCTCTCTCCCACCCCACACACCCCTCCCTCCCCCACTCCCTCCCCCACCCTCCTTCCCACCCCAACCATCCCAACCCCTCCCCCCCACCCCTCCCCACCCCCACTCCCCTCACTCATACAACAAAAAGCCACAAAACACTTCCCCCCCACAACACAAACACCCCCCCCCCCCCGCCATCCCCCCT
>JACEEZ010001043.1:12500-62500 GCA_016584305.1 Chionoecetes opilio | reverse complement strand
TGGAGGAACATATTGGTGCTGATGCGTGAAGCTGTTTTAAAAGGACCCTCCTGATCAACACATCGCACCGTCTTTGATGTAAATGATCCTTGAACGAGTCCCGTGTGTGTGTGTGTGTGTGTGTGTGTGTGTGTGTGTGTGTGTGTATGTGTGTGTGCGTGTGTGTTTATGTGTGTGTGTGTGTGTCTGTGTGCGTGTGTGCGTGTGTGTGTGTGTGTAAGTGTGTGTAAGTGGGTAGGTGGGGGATGTGTGTTGATGCGAGTAACATGGAGTAAATCTCATCCCAAGACAGCTGATTTGACTATGAATTTATAATAATGTTGGTTGTTTCATCTGGTACACAAACACACACACACCCACCCACCCACCCACACACACACACACCCACACCCACCCACACACACACACACACACACACACACACACACACACACATGTATTTACTCTGTGACTTTCCTTCCCTGTGGATATTGACCCACTCGGCAGTAAGTGACGTTTTTACTTAATTACACAGCAGGCCCTCGGGTGCCCCCCCCCCTCCCCCCCTGCTAGGACTGGAAAATCCCTCATAGTTAGAGTACTAAAGTTGTCAAGGTATTTATGCGCCACATATAGGTTCCTTGCACTGACGTCACGATCTAGAGGCTTCAAGCCAAATGCCGCCCGTCGGCGCTCTGATTTTTTAGGAGGAGGACCAACAGCTGGTCGGCGAGGCTGAAAATGTCAACAAATATGGTAATTTTCCCCTACAAAATATATGTTTATCAGTATAAATGATATACTGTTATCATCGTAAATGTTTGTTCTATAATATTATCAAAGAAAAAATAGTAAAACACTCTAAAGCAATGCCATTATGAGACTGAAGAAATATGCATGAACCTAATATACACTTAAACTCTTCGCCATTTAATATTTTGCGAGACAACTTTTAACATGGAGCATATCAATAGAAGCGGAATTTTATTAGCTTTCCATTGATATATTTCGTTTTCTGATAAATGAATTAGCACCATGCATAAATTAGCGTTAACTAAATAAATAACATCATCAATCGGGTAATTTTTCCGATTGATGATAATACTTATTTACTTATATATTTCGTTTTCTGATAAATGAATTAGCACCATGCATAAATTAGCGTTAACTAAATAAATAAAATCATCAATCGGGAAAATTACCCGATTGATGATGTTATTTATTCAATTAACGCTTATTGATGGATAATGCTAATTCATTTATCAGAAAACCAAATATATCAATGGAAAGCTAATAGAATTCCGCTTCTATGTTCCATGTTTAAAGTTGTCTCGCAAAATATTAAATGGCGAAGAGTTTAAGTTCATGCATATTTTTTCAGTTTCATAACGGCATTTCTATAGTGTGTTTTACTGTTTTTTATTTGATAATATTGTAAAATGAATATTTCCGAAGATAACAGTATATCATTTATACTGATAAACATATATTTGGTATGGAGAAAATTATTATAAGCTGGCAAACACGGGCGGCAAGTGGAGTTTGTTGGTCCTCCAGCTCGCATCTTCTGCGTCTGTCGCAGCCACAACGAGGGCTGTGACGTCAGGTGCAGGGCACCTTATAGGTAAAACCTAAATATAAATTACTTGGATACCTTGTGAATATTCAACACGACCTCTCCTCGTTTTAATAAAAAAAAGAAATAAAAGTATAGGGATTACGTTCGCCAGTGATTGATTAAAAAAATATATCGTATCCCTAACAGAATGAGAAAATGTAACGATCGATGCTTTATCTACTTTAACATACATACAAAACACACACACACACACACACACACACACACACACACACACACACACACACACACACACACACACACACACACACACACACACACCCTACACACACACACACACACACACACACACATACACACACACACACACACACACACACACACACACACACACACACACACACACACACATGTCGCACAAACACACACACAAACACACAAAAACTTTTTTGAAGGGGGTTTTATGTGTGTGTGTGTGTGCGGGGTTTGGTGACGTGTGTGTGTATGAGGTGTTGACGGGGTGTGTGGTGTTTTTGTGTGTGTGTGTGTGCGACATGTGTGTGTGTGTGTGTGGTGTGTGGTGTGTGTGTGTGTGTGTGGGTGTGGTTTTGTTGTGGGTGTGTGTGTGTGTTTTTGTATGTATTTTTAAATTTAAAAACATCGATTGTTACTTTATAAAGAAAATTTTAAAAAAGTAATTATAATATTTATAAAGAACACTTTGAGAACGGGAAAGGGCGTTGTGTCATCAAAAAAGTTTCCCTGCCAGCTAGGCAAGAAAATGAACAAAAGGGGGAAGGGAGGTGTTCGTGGGCACTAAAAATTTGTGTGCGGGTTTGGAGTTGTCCAGGGTTTTCCAAACATTGTCAGCATAGCAACGTCAAAGATGGCGTTTTTTCCAAAAGGTCCCAAGCTGAAGCCGAAAAATTTGCCACCGAATAAGCTGCTTTGAGGAACCCTTTTATCGAGCTCACTCCAGGCCGGTCGGGTTTCCAAACCGACACTGCCTTCTGTCCTACTTTTACCTCACCGGGTGGGTAGGGGTTGGACCCTGGGGGTTTCTTGAAACTCACCCGCCCAAAACCGTCATTCCCTCCAGCTCCTTCTGCCTCGTGGGAACTTTTTAAGTGTGGTTGCACAAAAAACGGGTTTGTGGAAAAATCGGTCGGCCCCTGCAAAAAAGCATGGCCGGTTTTTGTACGGAACAAATGTGGTGCGAATCGGATGGGAGGCATGTGACAATAAACCTAGGGGTAGTATGATCTTTTTGTTAAAGAATCTGATGTGAGGACGATGTTTTTTAAAGGGACGATGATCAGCTTGGGGTTTTGGAAAACTCAAAAAAATTGAAAGACCAAATTTGTCCAATATATATAAATAATATTGTAATGTATGTCCCAAAGGGCGTACATGATAAGTTTGTGAAAATGAATGATAAAACTGGTCAACACGATATTTCTGGAAAAAAGGGGTTTTTTAAAAAAAATTCAAAAATAAATTTGGGGGCCTCCCATTACGAATTAAACTAAAATTTTTTGTCTATCCCATCGGTTTTTGGCCGATATAGTTTTTTTCAATTTTTTGATAAAAAATGACCTTCCATGCCATTATCAAAGGGTTTCAAGAAAAAAAACCCGTGTTTTTTAAGTAATACATTTTGTTATTTTTAAATTTAAAGGAATTATAAAAATTACGAAGTAAAATGTACAAGTAAATAAATATATGTTGCAAAATTTGGGAAAAAAAAATATAAACAATAAATATAGGGTGAAACAGATCAATGGCAATTACAGTTAGTTTTTTTTTTTTCCCTTGGCTGATCTCTGATGTAAAGTTTTCTGGGTTGTCTTCATAAAGCTCCAGCAAAATCCGCCAAAAATATTTTGAGTCCCCCCGGGGCCTTGTACCGTTTTTTCCCATTTTTTTAATGTCCCCTGATGAAAACGCCCCCCTTGGTTCCTCGCTCACACCCCCAAAGGGTTTTCTCGGGAAAATTTGGGCCCAAATGGCTGTGTAAATAGTAAAACCTTTGGGATACTGTTCTCCCATCCAAGACTCCGGGCCCTTATTAGTAGCTCTTCCACAATCTCTTATAGTTGTTTTGCTTTCTTTTTCCCCTTTAAAAAATTTTCTTCCCCCAAAATTTACAAAAATTCCTTTCCCCAAGCTCTTTTTTTCGGGTTCTTTTCATTATGTGAAAAAATTTGGATCTCTCATTGGGTTTTCCCTTTTTTGGGGGCCATCAAATTTTCCCAGCCTTTTTCTTCTTTTCACTAAGACCGGGAAAATTTAAACCCTTTATATCGCTGAAAGCATTCCCCCGGGGTAAATTCAAAGTTTTGGAACAAAACCTGCTTCATCAACCCAAAGTTTTATGTGGAAAAAGGGGGGGAAAAGGGACAATCTTTTTTCTATCACTAGGGGATCATTGATAAATTCTTATCGCCAGATCCCAAAACCCCTTTCGTAAAGGCCTTTTTTTTTTTCACCCAATGCTTTTGCTGAAGCTTACTTTTTCCCCAAGTAACCCCGAAAAAAAGGGGTATTTTGTGTACCCCCTTTTGCTAAACCAAAAAAAAAAGTTCCATTTTCAAATCGACAAAAATTAACCACCCATAAACAGAAAATTGAAACCCCCTCTAGGAAAATCCTTGATTTTTGTTTTTATTCTTCTTTAATTTTTTACAGAAGGGACCTTTTTGGGTTTACAGAACCATCCCTTTTTTCCATTGTGTAAAAAACCCACTTTTCCCAAACCCTTTTTTTTGGGGAACTGTCAATAAAAAGATTTCCCAAAATCCCTTGAATAATATGCTAGCACCCCTAAAAAGAAGTAGCCCTTCAAATCAGTAAAATAGACAAGCGGGCCCCTAAATGGAAGTACTTACGCGGTTCTGTTTTCCCTTTTACGTTTTAAAATGAACACCTTTTCCCGGGGTTTCGATTCGATTCTTTGAAAGCCCTTAAAAGGGAAAACAGTTCAGCAGACTTTTTTGGTAGATAAAGTTTCTCTAAACCAAATCTTTCCAAGCGGGAATGAGTAAACAAAAAATTTGGGGTTTTTGTCACAATCTTCATCAGATGGCTAAAAAAATATCTGTGGGTTTCTTTTCATCAGTGGGGCAGGTGAGCGAGTCTTTTCATTTTTTTTTTTGAAGCTCAGTAAATTTGGGGGTACGGGTTTTTTTCTTCATTTATGGGAAAATTTGGTAAATTAGCTGAAGGGATACTTGGGTATTGAAAATATTTTTTGGTTTTTTTCTTATTAAACCCCCTTTTTACTTTGAAAAGGCAGAAATAGCAGCCCCACAAAAATGATTGCTTGGTTCCCCTCCAAACCATAGGCCCCCCCCCTCCCCAAAATTAAGTTTAGCCTTCTTTCCCTTTAGACCATGATTTCAAAATTTTCAACACAGGTTTTGCCCCAAAATTTTTTTTAGGCCCAATGCTTGTCTTGGGCTCCAAGTTTGGTTTCTTTTTAAAATTTCGCAAAATACACGCTTTTTAACAAAGTCAGTAAGGTTTGGGGCCCCTGATTCCCCTTTAAAATTTTAAACTTCCCCAGATTTTACAAAATATATTTGGATTTATTTGAGCACTTTCTTCCCGTGGATTAGAGGCCATTTTTTTAAGCGCAACCCCAACTTTTGGGCAAATAAAAGAAAAAGAGTTGTTAGCTACCTGAGTTTTTTCCTTGAATTTGGCCCACCCAACCACCTACACCTTTTGGCATTGTTTACAAAAAAAAAAAACAGGGGAAAAACAATAAAATAATCAATTTAAAGTTTAAAAATTTAATTTAAAAAAACCCTAACCCGCGGGGGCGATTGCTTTTGGGAAGTTTTAAATGTGTTTGGTTTTCTTTCGTATCATAAAAAATTTGGGGAAAGTTTTTGGAAAGTTCAAAAAAAAACGAAGAAATTTTTCCAGGTTTTTTTGGGGACTGAATTAAAAATAAAAAACCCTATAATCCGGCCCCTTTTTCTACACTAATCAATAGAAGGATAATTTTTCTTTTTAAATTTATGAAAATGGGAAAAATTTACCTATAAACGCAAAAACTTTATGTGATTTGAGAAAAATATAAGGGTCAATTTGAATTTAGCACCCCAAAATTTGTCTAAAACTGTTCTTAAATTCCCCCTTTCCAAAAATTTTTTTTTTTTTTTTTTTGACCCATGTAATAGGAAAATTTTGGAATCACAGGAAAAAAATGTTTCGATGCAAGCCCCCAAATAGCATTATTTTTCATTTCTACACATAAATATTTTCAATTGATATGTTCTCCTATTTTTTGGGCCCCAAATTTAGAAAAATCAAATTTTGAACTTGCCCACGTGGGCGAATATCATGCGCATTGTATGAATCGTCAAATAACATTTAAACTTCGCAAGAAAAAATGGAGCCATTTTTTTTTTTCCATTGCTTACTAAAAATGACTTGATTTAGTTAAAATAAAGATTTCATACACTTCCCACGGAATTACCATGCCCCCACACAAATAGAAGGGAAAAAGGGGCGGTGCAAATGGCGGGGTTTTTCAAAAAACCCTGAAAAATCTAAAAAATTTACAATCTATTTCAAGTTCTATCTTTCAACAACCACCCTCCACTTTTGCACGCCTCGTAGGTTTTTGACTAGACTTACAGATGCATTCCTTTAATAAAACAGTCCAGGCCCATCTCTCAAAGGGACTTAGTAATCAGGCCCCCCCTTCCCCCTCGCCCCCCCTCCCTCCCCCTCATAGAAAATTTTCTTTCTAAATTTTTTCCTTCCACTGTCCGTCTGTATTTCTTTTCCTCTCCCAAATTAAATATTAGCAGGTTGGTAATGACAGGTGCCTCACACACAAAACCCAGGGCCGCACGCACCACGCACGCACGAACGACGCCGCACGCACCACGCCCCACACACACAACACACACACACACCACCACACAACCAACACACACACACATAACCACACACACGGAATCCTTTCTTGTGGTTCATGCGAGCGGTTTAAAGGAGGGGAGGGGATAAAAAAAAAGAAAAGAAGGAATAAAGAAAAAAACTAGGAATAGCGTCCACACTAAAGATGGGAACGTGTCCAAGCTCGCACAGGCAAAAGCAATTTTTTAAATACCCTCACCTTAAAATATTCTATTACAACCTGACCTAACCCAACCTAACCTTACCATCCCCTTTCTTTGTTTTTCTTTATTTTTTACGTAACTAAACATTTTACAAGGCATTGCCACTCTGCCCTTGCCCCCATTCGCAAGTAAAAATTTTAAAGCCAATATCCCTCTAACCGGGCCCCCTTTCGCAGAGTAAAATTTTAAAAGAAATTGCACTCTGCCCCTTCCCCCCATTCGCAGAGAAACTTTTTTAAAACCCAAAATATGCACCTAACCTTGCCCCCCTTTCGCGAGTAAACATTTTTCCAAGCCAATATGCACTCTAGCCTTTCCCCCATTCAGGGATAAACAGTTTACAAGCCTTATGCCTCTAACCTTGCCCCTTTCGGGGAGTAAACAATTCACATGCCAATATGCACTCTAGCCCTTTCCCCCCCTTCGTGGAGTAACATTTTAAAGCCTATATGCCTCTCCTTGCCCCCATTCGGGCCCAAAACAATTTACATGCCAATTGCACTCTGCCCTTTTCCCCCATTCGGGAGAAAACATTTTAAACCTAATGCACTCAGATTTGCCCCCTTCGTGGGGTAAACTTTTTACAACCCAATATGCACTCTAGACCTTGCCCCCATTCGTGGAGTAAACATTTTACAAGCCTATATGCACTCTAGACCTTGCCCCCTTTTCGTGGGAAAAACATTTTAAAACCCAATATGCACCTCCCCCTTGCCCCCATTGGGGAGTAAACATTTTACAAGCCTATATGCACTCTAACCTTTGCCCCCATTCGTGAGTAAACATTTTACAACCTATATACGATTCCCCCAATCTATTAGTACTAAAAAATTTAATTGGGGGAAAATAGGTGTTAGAAATACGATATTGTACACCTGCGCTGCCCCCCATTATGTAAAGCGAAACTCAGCCTACACCTTAGCGCTCCACCTTAAAACGGAGTTATATGTAGCCGAGAATACACACACACCACACACACAAAACCACACACACACACACCCCCACACACCACACACACACCGCAGCACATCACCAAAAAGGGCAGATGAAAAATAGTATTAGGAGCACCGACAACTTATGGGGAAAAAAATTTTGCTTCTTCTGTACACTTTTTGTCGAAATACTTTGGAGCGGGAGTGCAGCAGTTTTTAGCAGTGCCACAGCAGAAAGAGCCAGTGTGGGAAACCGGTGTGAAGGAGCGCAAGAGCCTGAGCAGGACGGGAAAAGAAACAGGTGGACGGCCGGTGAAAGGGGTCGGCCAGCTGGGGGGCGGCAGGATGTAAACACGGCCACCGGGATACAAAAACCTACATGCCTCTAACCTTCCCCCCATTCTGGAGTAAACTTTTTACAAGCCAATATCACTCTAGACCTTTCCCCCATTCGTGGAGTAAACTTTTACAAGCCTATTAAAAGATTTCCCAATCATTTATACAAAAAATGAATTGGGCTGAAAAGGGGTGCCCAACGAGCGAAGCGGCTTGGAAAAAAAAGACAGGGAAAAAGAAAAATGAAGACGATAAAAGAAAAACTATGTGGAAAAAAGATAAAGAAATAAAAAAAGGGGAAAAAAAAAAAATAGTCTGACCAACGGGAAAGTTTCCTGAAAGGAACCCCCTAAATATAAATTACTTGGAACCTTGTGAATATTAAACACCCCCTCCCCCTCGCTTTAAAAAAAAAAAAGAAAAAAAGTATAGGGATTACGTTCGCCAGTGGTTGATTAAAAAATATACGTATCCCTAACAGAATGAGGAAATGTAAGATCGATGCTTTATCTACTTAACATACAAAAAAAACGACAACCACACACCACCAAAACCCCACACACACACACACACACCACACACACACACACACTTTCACACAAAATACACACACCACACCCCCAAAACACACATGTCGCACACACACACCCACACAACCACAACACTCCAACACACTCATACCAACACTCACAACCACACCACACAACACCCCATAGCCCTCCTTAAAAAAAGGGTGGGGTGTGTGTGTGTGTGTGTGCGCATGTGTGTGTGTGTTGTTGGTGTGTTGTGTGGGTGTGTTGTGGTGTGTTGGGTTGTGTGTGTTGTGTGTTGGTGTGTGTGTGTGGGGGTTGTGTGGTCGTTTTAAATATTCACAAGGTACCAAGTAATTTATTTATTTTTCCCTATAAGGGCCTTGCACCTGACTCACGCCCTCGTTGTGGCTGCGACAGACGCAGGAGATGCGAGCTGGAGGCCCAACAAACTCCACTTGCCCCCCGTGTTTCCCACTTATAATTTTTTTTCCCCCCATACCAAAAAATTTTTTATCAGTATAAATGATATACTTTTTTATTTTGGGAAATTTCTTTTTACAATTTTATCAAAAAAAAAAAACGTAAAACCACTATAGAAATCCCGTTATGAAATGAAAAAATGGCTTAATTTAAAAACTCTTCGCCTTTAATATTTTGCGAGAAAAACCTTTTTAAACATGGAACTGAACGGAATTTTATTGCTTTCCATTGATATATTTGGTTTTTTCTGATAAATAATTAGCTTTTATCCATCAAAAGCGTTTTTGAAAAATAACATCATAATCGGGAAATTTTTTTTCCCATTGATGTTTTTATTTATTTATTTAAACGCAAATTATGCAGGGCAATTCATTTATCAGAAAACGAAATATATAAGTAAATAAGTATCATCAGCAATCGGAAAAATTACCCGATTGATGATGTTATTTATTTAGTTAACGCTAATTTATGCATGGTGCTAATTCATTTATCAGAAAACGAAATATATCAATGGAAAGCTAATAAAATTCCGCTTCTATTGATATGCTCCATGTTAAAAGTTGTCTCGCAAAATATTAAATGGCGAAGAGTTTAAGTGTATATTAGGTTCATGCATATTTCTTCAGTCTCATAATGGCATTGCTTTAGAGTGTTTTACTATTTTTTCTTTGATAATATTATAGAACAAACATTTACGATGATAACAGTATATCATTTATACTGATAAACATATATTTTGTAGGGGAAAATTACCATATTTGTTGACATTTTCAGCCTCGCCGACCAGCTGTTGGTCCTCCTCCTAAAAAATCAGAGCGCCGACGGGCGGCATTTGGCTTGAAGCCTCTAGATCGTGACGTCAGTGCAAGGAACCTATATGTGGCGCATAAATACCTTGACAACTTTAGTACTCTAACTATGAGGGATTTTCCAGTCCTAGCAGGGGGGGAGGGGGGGGGGCACCCGAGGGCCTGCTGTGTAATTAAGTAAAAACGTCACTTACTGCCGAGTGGGTCAATATCCACAGGGAAGGAAAGTCACAGAGTAAATACATGTGTGTGTGTGTGTGTGTGTGTGTGTGTGTGTGTGTGTGTGTGTGTGTGTGTGTGTGTGTGTGTGTGTGTGTGTGTGTCTGTGTCTGTGTCTGTGTGTGTGTGTGTGTGTGTGTGTGTGGTGTGTGTGTGTGTGTGTGTGTGTGTGTTGTGTGTGGTATGTAAGTGTGTGTGTGTGTGTGTGTGTGTGTGTGTGTGTGTGTGTGTGTGTGTGTGGGTGTGTGTGTGTGTGTAAGTGTGTGTATGTGTGTGGTGTGTGTGTGCGTGTGTGTGTCTGTGTGTGTGTGTGTGTGTATGTAAGTGTGTGTGTGTGTGTGTGTGTGTGTGTGTGTGTGTGTGTGTGTGTGTGTGTGTGGTGTGTGTGTGTGTGTGTGTGGTGTGTGTTGTGTGTGGACCTTACAATGAGACCGAGAAACGGTAAACAGACGAATACAGAAATACAAAGGAAAATTCTATCTCCCTCTCTCTCTCTCTCTCAATCTACATGAATTCATAAGTTAGTAATTACATTTTTCAGAACGACATCCTGTTTGGATTGAAATACAACAGCAATGAATAACATGTGTTACGTAGTTATTAAAGGCAGACATAATCAGTTATTCTATTCTCAAGCACGATATTATTTTTTGTTCATCTTCGTTCACTATAACAATCAAAGGCTGTGAATATTGAATCCTGCAACCTAATACCACTACCGCTTCTACTACTAGTAGGAGTAGTAGTAGTAATAGCATTAGCAGTAGTTTTATTAGTAGCAGCAATATTGTGAATAGTAGTAGTAGTAGTAGTAGTAGTAGTAGTAGTAGTAGTAGTAGTAGTAGTAGTAGTAGTAGTAGTAGTAGTAGTAGTAGTAGACTAGCAGTAGTAGACTAGTAGTAGTAGTAAGAGTAGTAGTAGTAAGAGTAGTAGTAGACGCAGTAGTGGTGGAAGCAGTAGTATAAGCATTAGTAGGAGCAGTAGCCTATATTGAAGGAACAATATAGGAATAAAATAAGAATAGTAGTAGCAGTAGTAGTAGTAGTAGTAGTAGTAGTAGTAGTAGTAGTAGTAGTAGTAGTAGTAGTAGTAGTAGTAGTATCAATATTACAATTATCATCATTATCAGTAGTAGTAGTAGTAGTAGTAGTAGTTGTTGTTGTTGTTGTTGTTGTTGTTGTTGTTGTTGTTGTTGTTGTTGTTGTTGTTGTTGTTGTTGTTGTTGTTGTTGTTGTAGTTGTTAGTAGTAGTAGTAGTAGTAGTAGTAGTAGTAGTAGTAGTAGTAGTAGTAGTATTGTTGTTGTTGTTGTTGTTGTTGTTGTTGTTGTTGTTGTTGTTGTTGTTGTTGTTGTTGTTGTTGTTGTTGTTGTTGTTGTTGTTGTTGTAGTAGTAGTAGTAGTAGTAGTAGTAGTAGTAGTAGTAGTAGTAGTTGTTGTTGTTGTTGTTGTTGTTGTTGTTGTTGTTGTTGTTGTTGTTGTTGTTGTTGTTGTTGTTGTTGTTGTTGTTGTTGTTGTTGTTGTTGTTGTTGTTGTAGTAGTAGTAGTAGTAGTAGTAGTAGTAGTAGTAGTAGTAGTAGTAGTAGTAGTAGTATAGAAGCAGTTGTTTTTTATATATTGTGAATATCCCATTTTTTGAGCCAGTTAAATTTCTGAAGTAAAGTGCATGACATTCTCGCTGTAATGAAGCACAAGGTGTACATAAATTATAGCTTCCTTATGTTCTTATGTTCTTATAAACCATGGGGAACGGTATGGGTAGAATAAGTCTGCTGCCCAAGACACTAACTTATCTTGATAATAGCCTATTATCATGCACTCTGGCGATGCAAATAGTCGTTAGTAACTCTTTTCTTTGTAGGACGCAATTTTTTACCTAAATAAGAGCACTATGAGAGGGTGAGGGCCAACGATCACAGCCCTCCAGAACGTGCAGGGCCAACCACCTGAGCCCAGCAATGAATTTTTTAAGCTTCTGGGCGACAATATATTTATTCATAAAATCCTTCCTGGATGCAATGGCTCATCATGTCTGTGTGTGTAAGATCCAGAAGTGATTCCTATTACTGCATATGATCATTATTTAAATATATTTCTTCTTTTAATGTCTATATAATCTTGTGCCGCCATATATACCCCGTCGATTGTTTGCGTAGTGCCCTCAAGGAAAGAAGATAAAAATGTAAGGAAGGAAGATAATAGCCTACAGGCGCTATAGGCTCTAACGTAAAAATAAGTAAAAAATATGAAATTGAAGAAGAAAAAAAATAAGACATTTTCATATTTTTCTTATGAACATGAAACCATCACTGCATCTTAATTAGCAATACTGAAATGGCTTGAAAAGGAAATATGAAAGATTAATCAATTGCAATGAAATTAATAAGCCTCCTCGGAGAGTAGCACAAATCCCAGCAATGGTCTAGGGAGCAATGTTGTAGAAAGAGAGATATATGAACAAAAGAAAATAAGGAGATAAATTTAAACAAAATAAATATAAATATGCCCGTTGTCCTCAGAGTTGGATAAAGTAAAACAAAAACCTGGACAACACAAGCGTAACCCAAAATATAATGCGTATAACCACGCTCATAAATTACTAGCACAAAGTAAACACTGTGCCACAACGCCTGCTAGCCGGTGAGGAACAACACACACACAATCACACTCATCGCGCGATGGTCAGGTTGATAGCGTGCTGGTGTCCCATTCTGTGGGTAGGCTGTTCGAATCCTCGCGCTCCCGGGGATTTTTCACTGACAAATTCGGACGGTTACTGTCCCCCTTGAGCAAGGGGATGGGGGTGTGTGGTGTGTGAGGTCTCAGCATTGCCCAAAGAACGGTAATAATGAGCTCCAAGCTCGCATTGAGAGGGTGAAAACTGGCGATCGCTAGCCAGCTCGCATGGACAAGACCATGGGTGAATAACATACACGGGCGAGGGCCAACCGGCAACCATCACAGCCCTATAATGTGCTGAGCCAACCACTTAAGCCCTTAAAGGAAAAAATAATAATAGCCTACAGGCGCTATATAACGCTAAAGTAATCGTCCAGACCCTTTTTTTTTTTTTTTGCCTAATTATGTTGAATGTACATTCAAAACACCTAATCCACCAAAAATAATTGATTTCCAGGCCTTATTTCCGTAAAAACACGACTTTTGTAAAAAGCGCGCGAAAAAAATAATCTTCCCTCCAACAGGGCTACGACTGTTATTGATGACGTCAGAACAGGGACGACCGCAGACACTCTGTCTGACACCTGTCGGCAAATGTTATGATGAGCGATTGTACTTCGGTGTCACAGTGAATCTGTCGCTGTGACCGACACCCTTCCCACACACACGCCTGCGCACCAACACCCTTCCTGCACACACACACACACACACACACACACACACACACACACGTGTGTGTGGAGGGCGTGTGTGGGGGAAGGAGGCGTGTGTGCAGGCGTGTGTGTAAGAAGGGTGTCGGTGTGTAGACGTGTGTGTGGGAAGGAGGCGTATGTGCAGGCGTGTGTGTGGGAAGGGTGTCGGTATGCAGGCGTGTGTGTGGGAAGGAAGCGTGTGTGTGGGAAGGAGGCGTGTGTGCAGGCGTGTGTGTGGGAAGGGTGTCGGTGTGCAGGTGTGTGTGTGGGAAGGAAGCGTGTCTGCAGGCGTATGTGTGGGAAGGAGGCGTGTGTGCAGGCATGTGTGTGGGAAGGAGGTGTGTATGCAAGCGTGTGTGTGGGAAGGAGGCGTGTGTGCAGGCGTGTGTGGGAAGGAGGCGTGTGTGCAGGCGTGTGTGTGGGAAGGGTGTCGGTGTGCAGGCGTGTGTGTAGGAAGGAAGCGTGTGTGCAGGCGTGTGTGTGGGAAGGAGGCGTGTGTGCAGGCGTGTGTGTGTGGGAAGGGTGTCGGTGTGCAGGCGTGTGTGCAGGCGTGAGTGTGGGAAGGGTGTCGGTGTGAAGGCGTGTGTGTGGGACGGAGGCGTGTGTGCAGGCGTGAGTGTGGGAAGGGTGTCGGTGTGCAGGCGTGTGTGTGGGACGGAGGCGTGTGTGCAGGTGTGTGTGTGGGAAGGAGGCGTGTATGCAAGCGTGTGTGTGGGAAGGAGGCGTGTATGCAAGCGTGTGTGTGGGAAGGAGGCATGTATGCAAGCGTTGTGTGTGGAAGGAGGCGTGTGTGTGGGAAGGAGGCGTGTTTGCAGCGTGGTGTGTGGGAAAGAGGCGTGTGTGTGGGAAGGGTGTCGGTGTGCAGGCATGTGTGTGGAAGGGTGTCGGTGTCCAGGCGTGTGTGTGGGAAGGAGGCGTTTTGCAGGCGTGTGTGTGGAAAGGGTGTCGATATGCTGGTGTGTGTGTGGGAAGGAGGCGTGTATGCAGGCGTGTGTGTGGGAAGGAGGCGTGTGGGAAGGAGGCGTGTATGCAGGCGTGTGTATAGGAAGGAGGTGTGTGTGCAGGCGTGTGTGTGGGAAGGGTGTCGGTGTGCAGGCGTGTGTGTGGGAAGGAGGCGTGTGTGCAGGCGTGTGTGTGGGAAGGATGCGTGTATGTAGGCGTGTGTGTGGGAAGGAGGCGTGTGTGCAGGCGTGTATGTGGGAAGGAGGCGTGTGTGCAGGGGTGTGTGGGGGAAGGAGGCGTGTGTGCAGGCGTGTGTGTGGGAAGAAGGCGTGTATGCAGGCGTGTGTTTGGGAAGGAGGCGTGTGTGCAGGCGTGTGTGTGGGAAGGAGGCGTATATGCAGGCGTGTGTGTGGGAAGGAGGCGTGTATGCAGGCGTGTGTGTGGGAAGGGTGTCGGTGTGCAGGCGTGTGTGTGGGAAGGAAGCATGCTGCACCCATAAAGGATGCATGCATGTGGCATATAGCAAAAAAAATCTATCAGAAACACCCAAATATCTTCAAGTACTATATTTATCTCTGTGTTTACGTGCCTCTGATCAGCGCGCGGGAAGAGGAGCCTCCCTGATGCTACGTCACCGAGCCTGAGCCTGAGCGTCTGCAAACCTTGAGGAGTGTTTTGAGAACTCGGGGAATTTGGAGATTTTGATTGCAGATTATTTAAAAACGGCTGACTGGATACAAAAAGTGACGACGTAGTGTTGATATACTCGTTAATGGCTATGATTTGATTGCATTAAATCAGGAATGATGAAATGGTCTGGACGATTACATAAAAAAAAATATATAATAAATATTTCTTTCCATTACAACTAAGAAATGTGAAGTCAAGGTTATTGAGTAGCCGAGAGGAGAGAATGAGAGGTAATAATGAGCAGTAACCATCCCCCAACCACCACCACCACCACATTCTAATGACCAAAAACATAAGCACACTTTTTCTAACTTCAAAACAAAGTAATATCATAATATACTGCAGCGTTATACCAATGATACCTCAATTTCTGTAGAATATTATCTCATCTCTATATTATATCGTGACAAACAGTGTAAACATTTGCGGTTCCATTGTTCGTCCTTTCCTTTATGCATGCGGGTGACAGCACTAGCTAGCATCTTCATGTGAGGATACTGCGGGAAATCAGCTGTAAAGGATTGGCAAACATGCATAGCGGGGCAGAGGGGAAGAGTGGGTAAAGGGGAAAAGAATGGGGAAAGGAGGAAAAGTAGGGAGGGCAGCTAGGAATGGGAGGGAGGTTGGGGGTAAAGAGGGTGAGGGTAAGGTAATAATAACCGAACAAACACAAATGTACTGTTGTTATTTAGTTTCCTGCTGTATAATGTCGACAAGATTCATAGATCGCCGCTAAAAAGTATCTGACAAAATAATGACCAGAACTCCCCAGAAGCATAATGGGAGGAATGGGAGGGCGGTTGGGGGCAAAGACAGAGGGTGAGGTAAGGTAATAATAACCAAACAAACACAAATGTACCGTAGGTATTTCGTTTTCTGCGGTATAATGTCGACAGGATTCCCAGATTGTCGCTAAAAATGTCTGGTAAAACGAATGACCAGGAACATAATGCCATAGACTTAAAACACTGCTGTAATGTGCACCAGGAGATTATTATGCACTTATAACATGCACAGTATATAATATGCCACCGTATGTTATCCCCCGACCCCAAGGTAATGTGAGGCAGGCACGAACTACTTGCTTGGAACACAGAGGCGAACGACCCACTCAACCTATAATGATACCATCCACTTCGCTGAAATTTTGTAAAATGATCATAAAAATAGAGATAATGTAGTAATGCGGATGATAATAATAATAAGAGCAATAATATCTTAAACAATATTAATAATTATAAAAAAATATCATTATTAATTATCTATAATATTGGTATTACGTACCGAATAGAAATTATAGTAGGAGCGGTAGCAATAATTCGAATGACAGTAGCAGTTACAGGACTGGTAGAAGTAGTAGTAGTAACCAGTGACGTAACCAGAAAATTGAAAAGGGGGGTCCAATATATATATATATATATATATATATATATATATTATATATATATATATATATATTATTTATTTTTGCAGAGGGGGGGGTCCATGGCCGCATCTTATTTTCGTAAAAAAAAATAAAAAAAAAAGGCTATTTGAGATCCGGGGCTATTCCTAAAACATTCGGGGCTATAGCCCCCAATGCCCAGGCCTAAATACGCCTATGGAATGACTATATAACGATAAAGAGAATAATAATATTTCTAATAATATTAAAGCAATAATTACTTTAAAATGTACGTACGGTTACCCGCTCCATTGTACTCGTAGCTACATGAAATTTTGACTTTATACCCAAGTTATTTAAAAAAAAAAAAAAAGTGATAATCTAACATAATGTATTATAAACCTAATCAAGTATCCCCCGCCTCTGCTGTCTTCCGTGTGTCTTTGACCACCTTCCGCCCAGCTGACGCGGTGGAAGCTGCGACCCTACGAATTTAAACTTTAGAAAAATATTGGAATTCTGTTACATAAAGCTTGCACAAAAGCTGAACATCGTGTAGAAGCAAAAAACATGCATAAAGGTGGCTGTATACCATTGAAAAGTGACGGGCCTAAAACCTAACTTGACGTAATGTAATATTTTGGATGGTTTATGGAGTTGTCGCCGACAGGAACTCTCGCCGAAACGTTAACCGAGAACTCTCGCCGACAGTGGAACACTCGCCGACGTAGAAATTTTCGGCGCCAGTTCCACTGGTAAAGCTGGTACTACGTAGTACCCCCAGGTTGTTACTCCTCCCTCACTCGCTAGCTATAAACTGCCAAAAAAATTTGAGTGCCAAAAAATTTGTGCCAAAAATTTCGAGTGCCAAAAGATTTTGAGTGCCAAAAAATGTTAAGCGCCAAAAAATTTCGATTGCCAAAATTTTAAGTGCCAAAAATGTTTGGTACTCAAATTTTTTAGGCACTCAAAAAATTGGCAAAAAATTTGCCACTTAAAATTTGTTGGCACTCAAATTTTTTTGGCACTCCAAATTGTGAGTGCCAAATAATTTTGATTGCCAAAAATTTGTGCAACATTTTTTTAGTGCCAAAAAATTTCGAGTGCCAAAAATGTTTGCCAAAAATGTTTTGAGTGCCAAAATTTTTGAGTGTCAAAAAATGGGTGAGCGCCAAAAATTCTAAGTGCTAAAAAATGTTGAGTGTCAAAAATTTGTGAGTGCAAAAAATTTGTGTCAAAAAAATTTGAGTGCCCAAAGTTTGAGTGGCAAACAATTTTAGTAGGGCCAAAAAATTGTATGTGCCAAAAATATGTGCCCAAAAAATGTGTGTGCCAAAAAAAATTTAGTGCCAAAATTTTAAGTGCCAAAAGAATTTGACAAAAAATGTTGGCACCCAAAAATTTTTGGCACTAAAATTTTTGGCACTAACATTTTTTGGCACTCAAACATTTTCGCCACTCAATTTTTTTTGACACACATTTTCTTGCCACTCAAAAAAAATTTGAACTCAAAATGTTTGGCACCCAAATTTGTTGGCACTCGAACATTACTGGCACTCAAAAAAATTTGGCACTCAAAAATTTTCCCACTCAAACTTTTTTGGCACTTAAAATTTGGTTGGCACTCAAATGTTTTACTCCTAGCCTCTGGGTACTCGGGGTACTCAATTTGTTTTGCCATTTTATAGCTAGCGAGTGAAGGAGGAGTGACAGCCTGGGGGTAGCCTACTACTACGTAGTACCCCCAGGCTGTCATTCCTCCCTCACTCGCTAGCTATAAAATGCCAATTTTTTTTGTGCCATAAATGTTTGAGTGCCAAAAAAAATTTGAGTACCAAAGATTTTTAGACTGCCAAAAGATTTGAGTGCCAAAAAATTTTGAGTGCCAAAAAATTCAGTGCCAAAATGTTTTGAGTGCGAACATTACTGTTGAGTGCCAAATATTTTTGAGTACCAATTTTTTTTTCTTTTAACTTGTTTTATTTTGTATAACTACAGTATGGGCCGATTTCTCAGTCGTCCCCTTTCGTTGGGGTCCTTACCAACGAGCGGCCATTTCCATCCCCAACAACAAAATCCGATTTCTTAGTCGTCTTTTGGGCCGCTGTTGGTTTGTATCGATACCATAGATTGGAACCTTTGGGGATGCCGGGTTGGGGAGCCTACTGCCTCCCCAACAATGCTTACTAATGCAATTATTCATCAAATACCACTAATTCCTACTTCTATATGGTTATATTTTCTTCTGAAAAAGATGTAAAAAATTATCAGACAACGCATCAACACGTTAGAGGGTTATAATGAAAGAAAAAGGAAAGTTTTAAAAGAACTTGGATGGCCGCGGTGAATGCACGTCACCACCTGTCAAGCAGACAACATATTTTTCACGGCTATCTGCCTTAATAAATTATTTTATGTCACGCTATATTCTTCTATAATTCAGTAATATTGTAGGTATATATGCGTAAGATATACAAAAGTGGTTATATGTGAACTTGTTATTATAAATAAAAGTAATAATTATAAATAAAAATTTTAATTATATATAATTTAATATAATATAATTTACATATAATCAAATATAAGAAAATATAATTTATAAATTAAAGTAGAATATTAAAAATAATCGTTGTTATTATTTATATGTGTGTAAATAGTCATTATTTACTGACTTTGAATGGAATATTTACATTTTCCGCCACTCAGGCATACCAGCAGTACCAAATCTGCCGTCTTTCTTTCGTTGGGATCCTTACCATGTTGGGGAACTCCTGGTTCACGAAAACAGCGACTAAGAAATCGGATCTCTTTGTTAGTGAGGACTGTTACCAGAGGTTGGTAAGGCTTTTGGTTAGGGAGCTTACCAAAGGACTAAGAAATCGGCCCTGTGTACTAACATACACGGAATAGCTATACGTTACTGCATCCTGTGCTGCTTTACCTATGTAGTATGCTGTGTAAAAATATTTAAAAGAATGGTATATCTTTTCATAAATAATTTTTTCCCTCTCTTCCCTTTGCTGGCAGCACTCTGGTAAAGATAAGAAAAGGTTTGCAGGAAGAAATATGTTACTTTTCTGGGGGTTTTCATAATACACCTTTTCACTCTCAAATTAGAACAACAGAACTTCAAAATAAAACAAATTAATTTCAAAATATAATATGAATTTTTTCTTTAAATTTGAAATTCAATTATTTCTATTTGAAGTTCAGTTATTTTAATTTAAACTTCAGTTGTTTTAATATAAATTTCAGTTGTTTTAATTTAAACTTCAGTTTTAGTTTAAACCTCAGTTGTTTTAATTTAAATTTCAGTTGTTTTAATTTGAGATTCACTTGTTTTAATTTGAAGTTCAGTTGTTTTAATTTGAGTGAAAAGGTGTAGAACTAACCCCAGAAATAGGAACACTCGCTTGACGTGAAAAATTGGAACACTCGCCGACGTCGGCGAGAATTCCTATCGGCGACAGTTCTAGGTACCTTTTGGATCACATCAGATCTTTCAGATCAGATCACATCTTTCTCACCGCCATGGCCGACCGTCACCGTGTTTACCGTGTGCCAACCGCACATACGAGCTACACAACGCTGCAACTAACCATAATCAATCATTGGGGGCATACGCCGGGGGACGCGTCGCCTCGCCCACCCTACGACGCCACTCCCGGGGGTCACCACGCGCGATAGGGATGTGCACCGGTTTTCGGTATACCGAAATACCGGTATTTTAGCACCGGTATTACCGTTTTTTTTTCGGTATACCGGTATCGGTATTGGTGGTGCATCGGTATACCGGTATCGGTATATTATTTGGTCGGTATTGGATTTCGGTATTTTTTTTTTTTCTCGCAACAGACCTGACTGCCGAGACACGTATGGTAGCGTAACGCTCATTGGCTCAGAGCCTCAGAATCTGAGGCGCGTGTTATCATTGGCCGATTACAGCTCAGCTGACAAATGCCGCTCTGACAACCTCCCTCCCTCCCTCTACCCCTGAGGGAAGAGTCTCCCCACAAGACCATCACAGAAAACGGATCATTACATA
This sequence comes from Chionoecetes opilio, assembly GCA_016584305.1. Taxonomy (NCBI): domain Eukaryota; kingdom Metazoa; phylum Arthropoda; class Malacostraca; order Decapoda; family Majidae; genus Chionoecetes; species Chionoecetes opilio. Next base: position 42,070 of record JACEEZ010001043.1, on the reverse strand, counting down.
TCACACAGGCGTCACTATACAATTCTAGCCTAGATAAAATTTTCATAATTGTTATTATTATTATTATTATTATTATTACTATTATTATTATTATTAGTCTACTATTATTATGGTTAATAATGGCATAATCATTTCCATTATTGTTATTATTATTATGATCCAAATTGTTATTATTATTATTATTTTATTATTAATTGGCAGCTCGCTTCGCTCGCTGCCGCTTACCATAAGACCCGTGGAACCAAGTTTCCGCCAAAAAGTGAATAACTACTCCTAAATATTGTCGGATTGAGCTGAAATTTGACATGCAAGTAGTGCTGTCAAAATTAATGGGAGTCTGTAAACAAACTTTTTGCGTAGAATGCGTGGCCCTTAATGAGTAATTCACGTAATGAGTTAATTGGCTGGAACGTGGCTCGCTGCCACGTTCCAGCCGCAAGAACTGAGCTAAAAGCAAAGGGGCCAGAGGCTGGACGTCTATACTTGATATAATTATTTCAAAGATATGTGTGTGTGACTGACTGTGTGTATTCATCTTTATCTATAGTTGTATTTTTACAGGACCAGAGCAACGCTCGTATGGCCCCGTCTCCATATCAACATTTTTATCATTCATCCTTAATGCTTTGTGTTGGCCGAAGCCACCACCCCGGAGAGCAGGTCACAAACCCCCGGCTAACACCCGGTACCCATTCACTGCTGGGTGGACAGGGGCTCGGGTTTTAAGGAAACAACCCATCTGTTTCCGCTCTGCCCGGGGATCGAACCCGGGTTGTGAACCGAGCGTGCTTCCCTTACACCACCGAGTACCCGTGTGTATGTATATATATGTGTGTGTGTGTGTGTCTGTGTATGTGTGTGTGTGTGTGTGTGTGTGTGTGTGTGTGTGTGTGTGTGTGTTCACACCTCAGATAAGACTGACCCCTCGTATCTTTACCATCTATTTTGAAGGAACTCGCGTTTCACGTGTCTCCGTCTACGGCTCTACGCCTTTGAAATAATAACAATAATAATAATTAAAAATAAATGATGAAATTATTATAATAATAAAAACAACAATAATAATAATAATAATAATAATAATAATAACAATAATGTCAATGGTATTAATGATAATAAGTTATAATAATAATAATAATAACTCAGATAAAATAATCATATCAATAATAGCGATACTAACAATAATATTGATAACCATAGAGATAATAATAATCAAAATGATAATAATAATAATAATAATAATAATAATAATATTGATAATGATCATAATGATAATAATAAAGATACTGATACTACCATCATACTACCTAGATGCACACACAGTACACACACCCACACACACACACACACACACGGCTACTCCTATAGTATATTAGATTACTGATGCAAAAAAAGAAATGGCCTACGCCAAATAACATTTTATTTTTGGGGGGGTCTATGCTGTACGGTAGGAGTTACGAATTGTAAAAAAAAAAAAAAAAGAGATGGCCGACGCCAGGGGCGGATTTATGGTGTGCGAGGCCCTACGTGGAAGTGCGGGGCCCTGAATGAAATGTGGGGTAAAATTCCAGAGTCCTTTCCAGCCCTTATTAGTTTCTTTTTCCTCCAGACCTTCATAGATCCCTTCAGATACCTCTAAAACGTAATTATAAAGTGGGGGAGAGATGCCCCCTTCAACGCCCCCTCCCCCCTACATTACCACCGCCCTGGCCCCCCAAAATAACATTTCTAACCTAACCTCACTACAACCTAACCAATAACCTCCTAACGAGATATAAGGGTGGGAAAGGACTACAATTCTACCAAGTTAAGTTAGGTTAGTAATTTTTTTTTTTTTTTTTTTAATCTCTCCCCCACTTTATTATTATGTTTTAGAGGTATCTGAAGGGATTTGTACAATAATCTGGATGTCTGGATAAAATAAAACCACTAATAAGGGCGGGAAAGGACTCTAAAATTTTACCATATGTGGTTCAGATTTCATATTCGTTTAATTGAAACCTTTTCCACCCATATTTTACATTACATTGGTACTAATTTGTGGCATATTATGGTACATGCAATGTAAGTGTTCGAGCAAATAAGAAATGTCCAGCATTCAATTTTTCATTGAAAACATTTCTTCTTCTGGGGTGCGGGGCCTAGGCCATAGTTTACTCGGCCCCCCCTTAAATCTGTCAATGGGCGACGCCACAGGAAACTTTATTTTAGGGGGGTCTATGCTGTACTGTGGTCTGTGGTAACCCGGAAGTCACACTAGCCCTGTGTCCCGGGGTAACGGGTTCTCACCCACCACAGACTTTAAGGGCTAATACCACGGAGATGAGCACCGCATGCCACGCGCAGCTAAGCGTATGCTCCCATCTTTACCTTACCTTTACCTATGCTGCACGGGGGTTAATAATTGTAAAAAAAGAAATGGCCGACGCTATAGGAAACTTTATTTAAGGGGGGGGGGGGGGGCGATGTTGTAGAGGTTAATAATTGTCTGAGAATAGACAAGTAAAAAAACACGATAAAAAACAAATACCGATACCGGTAATACCGGTATTCCTGTCCGGTATCGGTATACCGGTATCGTAACTGATACCGGTGTGAGGACGTACCGGTATTACTCCCGCAAACCAGTATCGGCAATACCGGTATTTTCTTGATACCGCACAACCCTAAGTCGCGCGAGTCCCCATGCAGGCTCCTTTCCCATACCAAGCAGCTCCCGACAACTCACATATATATGGTCTTACTGGCTTTCTCGCATCTATAATGAAAATATATAGTCACAGACCACAGTATTCAATGTACACATTCAAATAACTACACGAAGAAGCTAGTTGAAAAGCAAATATGTATGGTAAAAACAACGAAAACAAAATGCTGTAGTACCTAGCTTCGCCATATTTTAACTCACCTCTATGTAATGATGGTGAACCGTGAAATAGACGTATGGCAGCCTCAAGATGACAAATAGCCGTCTTTACTATATATGTTAACTTTCAGCATCCAGAGTTAGCCACTGCTTTGGCCTCAACTTTGACGCGTACGTCTGCTCACTAATGACGCAAAAAACTGTCGTGACGGACCGCTGGGCCAGTGTTGCCAGATCCGCAAATCATCTTCAGATTACACAATGCACAAAAAATTTATATTTTCCAGATTTCTCATCATCTCTGAAAAGAAAATGAGACGAAAATCAGGGGGAATAAAGAGACACAAGTTTCGAGTAAGAAAGTCAATCACTTCAGCCTACTATGTGATTTATGGCATTAATTAATTAAATTAATAAATTTTGAAATTGATTTGTTTTATTTTGAAGTTCTGTTGTTCTAATTTGAGTGAAAAGGTGTTTTATGATAACCCCCAGAAAAGTACCATATTTCTTCCTGCAAACTTTCTTATCTTTACCAGAGTGCTGCCAGCAAAGGGAATAGAGGGAAAAAAGAATTTACGAAAAGATATACCATTCTTTTCAATATATTGTATACTCATAAATGTTTGGCACTCATAAAATGTTGGCACAAAAAAAAAATTGGCACTCAAAAAAATTTGCCACTAAAAATGTTTGGCCCTCAACATTTTTTGACACCTAAATTTTTGGCACTAAAATATTTGTCATTTTATAGCTAGCGAGTGAGGGAGGATTGATTGATTGATTTAATGCCTAAAAAGGTGAATGTGCCAGACATCAGAGGTCATATGGCACTATGGCATAGCATATAAAGGGGAGGGGTTAAAGAATAATAGTGAAACGATGAGGGAAGGGGAAAGAACGTGATGTTACAGCAGGATGGTTAGATCAGATGTAGGATGTGGATTTGTTGGAGGAAGGAGGTTAAATTTTCCAGGGAGAAGGAGGGGGTTTCCGGGAGAATCTCCACAAGACAGGGAGGTCGGGCACGGGAGGACAAATGAGGGAAGGAACTGGAACGGGCAGGAGTAGGATGGGGGCAGGATATTAGGACATGTTGGACAGTGAGAGCAACTTGACAGGGTGTGCAGAGGGTTGGGGAGGAGCGTGACATGAGATAGGAGTGTGTGAGGTTGGTATGGCCTATGCGTAAGCGTGCGAGAGCAGTCTCCCAACGTCTATTAGAGTGGTGAGGATTTGACCATGGAGAGATAGAGGGTTTGATCAGGCGAAGTTTATTGGCAGAGAAAGTGGTCCAGGAGGATTGCCAGCGGTCGAATAGGAAAGATTTAAAGGAAGGGTAGTAGTCGGAGGCTGGCAAGTTTGAGAAACGGGGGCATTGGGACATAGTGGCCAAGCGCGCCAAAGAATCAACGCGTTCGTTGCCCGAGATACCCACGTGACTCGGTACCCAGCAGAAGCAAATTGTTTTGTGGCCTATGGTTAGTCGGAATAACCAGTCTTGGATCTCCCGAACAAGAGGGTGAAGTGAGCGAAGAGATTGTATAAAAGAAAGGGAATTGCGGGAATCAGTGAAGATAGTGAGAGAACAGGATGGGTAGAAAAGTATGCGTTTCAAGGCGAAGAGGCGAAGAAGGCGTACAATTCCGTTGTAAGAACAGTGGATTCTGTAGGTAGTTGGTATTGATAGTGAAGAGAGGGGAAGAGGACAGCAAAGCCAGAACCAGAGTGGGATTTAGAACTGTCAGTGTAGATGTGGGTGCTAGAGGAATGAGTGGAAAGGTGTTCAAGAAAGTGAGAGCGGAGGACAATAGGAGGAATGGTAGACTTGGGAGAGGTAGTGGGGACAGAAGAACAGATATGGGGGGAAGGTATAAGCCATGGAGGGAAGGAATGAACGTAGAAAGGGAGAAGATTAAGAGTAGGAACGGAGGAGTGGGAGAGAAGGGTGCGCATGCAAACAGAGAAGGGTGCGCATGCGAACAGGGAAGGGCGGTGGCAAACGAGGGGAGGTGATCACTGTGAGGAGAGATTGGGGGACTGCAATCTTAGAAGTAGGAAATTGATGAAGGAGAGCATAGCACCGAAGTGATAGAGGGCTCGACGGCGAGAGGGACGGGAGGCCCGATTCAGCATAGAGGCTCTCAACAGGGGAGGAGCGAAAGGCACCTAGAGCCAGACGGAGGCCTAGGTGGTGAACAGGGTCCAGGAGGTTGAGGAGGGAGGCAGAGGCAGAGGAATAAATATGACATCCATAGTCAAGAGTGGAGAGGACCAGGACAGTGTGGAGATGGAGGAGGGTCTTGCGGTCAGCACCCCAAGACACATATGAGATAGTTTGTAGGAGGCGGAGGGATGAAGGACCTTTAGAGATAGGATATGTGCCTTCCAGGTAAGGCGAGAGTCGAACGTGAGGCCAAGGAATTTTCCAGAGGAGCGAGGGAGGAGTGACAGCCTAGGGGTACTACCATGGAGCTATAATACCTCCATGGGTACTACGTAGTACCCCCAGGCTGTCACTCCTCCCTCACTCGCTAGCTATAAAATGGCAAAAAAAATTGAGTGCCAAAAAATTTTGAGTGCCAAAAAAAATTGAGTGCCATAGATTTTAAGTGCCAAAAAATGTTGTGCCAAACATTTTTGAGTGCCAAAATTTTTTGAGTGACAAAAAAACTTAAGTTTCAAGAAATGTGCCAAAAATTATGTGGCAAAAATTTTTGTGCCAAAAAATTTGTTGCCAAAAAATGTTGTGCCAAAAATTTGAGTGCCAAAATTGTTTGTGCCCAAAATGTTCGTGCCAAAAAATGTTGTGCCAAAAAAATTTGAGTGCCAAACATTTTTGAAATTTTGAGTGCCAAAAATGTAACTTGTTTTCTTTTGTATAACTACAGTATGTGTACTAACATACACGGAATAGCTATACGTTACTACTTATTGTGTTGTTTTATCTATGTAGTATGCAGTGTAAATATATTTAAAAGAATGGTATATCTTTTCATAAATATTTTTTTGAGTGATTGATTGATTTAATGCCAAAAAAAAAGGTGAATGTGCCAGATATCAGGGGTCATATGGCACTTTTTGTGAGTGAAAAGGTGTAGAACTAACCCCAGAAATAGGAACACTCGCTTCACGTGAAAAATTGGAACACTCGCCGACGTCGGCGAGAATTCCTATCGGCAACAGTTACCTTTTGGATCACATCAGATTTTTCAGATCATCAGATCACATCTTTCTCACCACCATGGCCGACCGTCACCGTGATTACCGTGAGCCAACTGCACATACGAGCTACACAACGCTGCAACTAACCATAATCAATCATTGGGGGCATACGCCGGGGGGCGCGTCGCCTTGCCCACCCTACGACGCCACTCCCGGGGGTCAACACACGCGAGTCCCCATGCAGGCTCCTTTCCCATACCAAGCAGCTCTCGACAAGAAACATCAACTTGCCCCAGCCACGAGCCTTGTGGGCGCCCCCTTGGCCTCCTCCACGCCGGATTGTCTCTTACAGATACAACCCGATGGGAAGGATCGGTTTCAGGGTAGCGTGCCACATGCCCATATAGCCGAAGTTGGTGTTGACGGACTATGCAGGTAATAGGCCTCTATTCAGTCTCGCGGTGCAATCGCTGATTTGACACGTAATCATCCCAGCGATGCCCCATGATTCTGTGAAGACACTTTTTTTTTTATTATTTACGTTGTAGCCTATAGCGCCTGCAGGCATATGGAGTGTCTTGATGTTGGTCGAACTCGCCCGCTGGTGGCGCAGGCTGGATTTTTATAGTGACACCTGTGGTCTCAGGTGAAGATCTCATTTTCTATGATGTTCTTGATCTCCAGGTTAAGCGCATGCAGCCCCTAGAGTCCACCGTCACACTCGTAATCGGCAGACAGGTATACGCTGCATGAGGGTTGCTTCGGTCACTCGACGATGGCTTTGACAGTTGCTCCTTGGTGAGACTTGAACTCGGGACCTTCTGCTCCCCTACCAGGCTCTTGAAAGTGTTGCCCCCGACAGGATTCGAACTCGGGACATTGAGTTCAGCACTCCAAGACGCTAACCACTTGGCCACCGCCTTCCCCTAATTTATGAATAATAATACTACAGTAAAAGCCTTATAACTTGGCACTGTATAACTCGGAATTTGATATAACTCGGCATGGCAAAGACAAAGGTTTTTTTTTTTTTTTTTTTTTTTTTTGCCCCCGCCCATGGTGGCGCAGGCAGGATTGTTATAGTGACGCCCAGGGCCGGATCAAGAGCTGTGGGGGCCTTGGGGCTCAGCTTTTGTGGGGGCCCTATATTCGCACGAAAATTAAGCACTTTTGTGGGTATTTTGAGGCCTATGTTTGGCAAAGAACTGTTAATGCATAGACTGGTATTCAGAGATAAAGGATGAAACAGAGACAGGCAAATATGTTTTGGTTTTGTAAATTGCCAATGTTTTTAATATTACTGCTTAAAGCTAATATACATATGGTGGGGGCCCTTTTGGTCGGGGCCCTGGGGCTAGAGCCCCGGTAGCCCCCCCTAATCCGGCCCTGGACTGACGCCTGTGATTAGAGGCTCATGCCGCCCCCTGTGTCCTCCCATGCACTCACAATCCAAGGTAGAGTTAATGGACAGGGCATGTGGGTGTTCTTAGGCCACTCGACGGTGCAGAAAGATTTCAAGTGGATTTATGGGTCTCACTCTGGATCGAACTCGGGTCTTTGAGAACGCCACTCGGTGACGCTAACCACTCTGCTACCACCTCCCCTAAACTGCATCTCATGGTTTTCAGTTGGCATATCATGCCCTCACAACTTCTTGTGTGAACATGTAAACAGAGTCGGCAAAAAATAATGTATCTCGGCATATTGATGTTATAACTGCATCTCTTTGCTTACACTCACTTACCGTTCACTGGTAAGTGAAGTTTTTATGCTTGTAATGTACTTTTTTTTCTTTTTTTTTTCTTTTTTTTATAAACCATATCAGAGAAGGACATTGCATAACTCGGCACATTGAATAACTCGGCAAGGGCCAGAGCCCCTATCGTGCCGAGTTATAAGGCTTTTACTGTATAATAATACTTATTACCAAAGGCTCGATTCGTCTCTTCAAGTCGCTATTTAGTGTCCATGTCTCACAACCATAGAGTAAGACAGGGATCACAAGCGACTTGAAGATCCGGATCTTTGTCCTCCTACACAGGTACTGACAACGCCAAATACTCCTGCTGAGCGAGTCCATAACACCGTGGGCTATGCCAATCCGCCGTAATACTTCTTGAAGTGACCCGCCGTCATTATGGACTGCGCTACCAAGGTATGTAAAACTTTCCAAGATCTCAATGTCCTTGCCGCACGCATGAACAGACTGCACTGTTTCATCTAGTAAGCCTCCAAACACCTGGACCTTGGTTTTAAGCCAGGAGACCTCAAGTCCCAAAGGCTTTGCCTCCTCGTGCAGTGCCTCGAGAGCCATCACCAGGACCTCCAGTGACTCAGCAAAGATAACTGCACCATCGGTAAAAACAAGATCAGTGATCTTGGTGTTGCCGAGGGATGCTCCACAATCACTTTGATCTACAACTTTGCCCAATACCCAGTCCATACAAGTGTTGAAAAGTGATGGGGCAAGGATGCACCCTTGCCTCATTCAACTAACCATAACTAACATATATATGGTCTTACTGGCTTTCTCGCATCTATAATGAAAATATATAGTCACAGACCACAGTATTCAATGTACAAATTCAAATAACTACACGAAGAAGCAAGTTTAAAAGCAAATATATATGGTAAAAAAACAACGAAAACAAAATGCTGTAGCTTCGCCATATTTTAACTCACCTCTATGTAATGATGATGAACCGTGAAATAGACGTATGGCAGCCTCAAGATGACAAATAGACATCTTTACTATATATGTTAACTTCCAGCATCCAGTTAGCCACTGCTTTGGCCTCAACTTTGTCGCGTACGTCTGCACTCACTAAGGCAGGGTTCACACTACACGTTTTGCTGTCCATATCTACGTGGGCGTGGCGATCAGTGACGTCACAGTGACGTCGCCCCGCCACTCCCGCAGCTACGTAGAAAGAATTGGGAGCTCCAAATAATGTGAGCTGAGATGTGCGTCTCAAGATCACTGACGTCATCACTGCTCCAGCAATGTGGTGGTCACGGGGAGCCTGTGTTCACATTACACCGGCAGGAAGTGATGTCACTGTGACGTACTGTGAGTCACCGATGATAAGATGCACGTAGACTATGTCCAGCAAAAACGTGAAGTGTGAACTGGGCCTAATGACGATAAAAAAACTGTCGTGACGGACCGCTGGGCCAGTGTTGCCAGATCCGCAAATCATCTTCAGATTACACAATGCACAATGCACAAAAAATTAATCATATTTTCCATATTTCTCTTCATTTCGGATATGAAAATGAGACGAAAATGAGGGGGAATAAAGAGACACAAGTTTCAAGTAAGAAAGTCAATCACTTCAGCCTACTATGTGATTTATGGCATTAATTCAAAACTCACTTCTGGTTACTTCACTGCTCAATCTCAAATACCTACCGATCACTATAATTTTCTATTCCCGTAATTTATACTGCAGGGACCATTCAATTAATTCGTCTTATTCAATGGCATTATATGGAGCCTTCAATACAGCTAAAAATATGAATAAAGTTGTCTGAAAATACGTATGCTCTACCGCTATTTTGAAATTAAAATTTTAGAATTGAGAAGTACATGTAATGATAGTCATGCATCCACTTTTTAAGCATGTAATTGCATGGTGTTAACGAGCACACATGATTCCCCTGGCACATCATTAATCATAATTTCCAAACAATACATGAATGAACAAAAATTCAATAATACACACAAATCATATCAATTCCATCTGGAACTCTTTAGGGAAAACAAAACTATAGGTAAAACACTTTTCATTCATATCCAATCCAAAAGAACCTCAAGTATTTTTCATATTTTCAATACTTGGTTGAATGAACAATATTTGAAGGCTTATAGAAAACAATCAAATGCAATACACTTTATCATGTGATATCAATACCAAATCAGGAAATAGAAGTACCACTTGGGTGAGAACAGAGTCTGTACATTGTAGTTACTGGTTACTACAATTGCTTCTCAAAAATTATATGTGTACATTATACAAGTAAATTTCCCCAAGTTTTTTGTTTCCACAACATTTCAGATTTGATTCAGTTGCAATGTGTAGCAAATTTTCAAGTGAAATAGTAAAAATTCTTGAAGTTTATCTAATATAATAGATGGATGGCCAATTTTCATTTTCTCAATTATTATAGTTGCTTGAATATTCATTAGTCCTGTCAAGATATACAAAGGCACTGTTCCTTCAAAATGAGGATGACTGCATTTCTCACACAATCTTTGAACGTTTCATCACTTTCATTATGACAAGCAAGCTAAGCTTAAATGGATAACATTCATTCTTTAGAAATGAAAATAACCAGTCACTTACAACATCTAAAAGTTGGTCAATATTTCCCATCACAGTTTCTTGGTGGTGTCTCTGCCCTGATGTTCCTCCCTCCTGGCCGCCCGCCTCAGGCAGCGCGGACACTCCTTCCAGCCCCGGGCACACACTGAGTGGTACACGCCATGGCACGCACCACACTGATACAAAATATACACATATGTTGGGTTATCACCAGCCTCCATATTTCAACTTAGATGTTCAATAACCAGTATACACTATTACCCTACCTCTTGACATCTGCTCTTGTACAGTGAAAATCCACTAACATGGTAAATAAATTATTATAAGAGACAGAAATTGGAATTATTAATGCAGTTCCAAAATCATAAGTACGAATGTTGCTTTAATGGAATCGTATTCCAAGTTTACCAGAGATGGTAGCACAAAACCAAGGATAAGAAAGAAAGCTGTGATAAGAAAGAAAGTATTAACATGCAAATACAGCATAATCACTACCACTGGTAATGAAAATAATATTATTTTCATTTTGATAATGACAAGAGAATGGGAAAACTCTGCACTTAAATTGCCAAGATGAGTTAACAATTCTACAGCTAAACAATATTGGTCAAGTGCGTTATATAAAAAAAATACAGACATACATTATATGCAGAATAAGAAAAAAAGACGAGCGCTACCTGTTTTATCTGAATTTTTTTTACATGGAATCCAGCTTAACCTGGAATCACAAAACTACACCCATCTGTGCCACTTGCAGCTGAAAATTGAGCTTAGTAATAGCAGCACTAGTAGTTACAATGGTGAGCTCTTCTTCAATGGTAGCAAACAGTAGTATATAAAGAATAACAAAGGAAAAGAAGTCTTTCGTCTACATGAGGCGAGCCTGTGCATGAGACAAGCCTACAGGTGAGAATGGCACCTGTAATGCAGTGGGATGTTATTCAAGAAACGAAAATCAGTACAAAGGAAATCAAAGAATACAACAGAGAAGAAAAATCGTATCTACTTACTGTGTAGGTATTCCCCAGCTGGAATGGGAACAGCACTTCATTATCTGAGCACAGTTCACAATGGAATCCCCGAGCAGAGCACACTTCACACTGAGCCACGTGATCGCGCCCAAAGGTGACGGCTTGCCTCACTTTGGTGACCAGCTGGCCGCTTGCTACAAGTTGTAAATCCTGATGATATCAAATTACATTCATTAATCCTGAGTGATATTAATTAAACAAGATTTCATCTTCTGTGGTAAATATGATATCAAAGTGTTATATATTATATAACATTAGAAAAACTTTCATTATTTTTTGAGAACCTGACACAGATGTGTCATAACATGTACTCAAAACAATTTTTTGCTTAAGCTGACGGAGGTTATCTCACTGCAAATGTTGAAAAAAAACTAACTCTCGTTATCCAGCCCAATGCATGTGTGGACTGCAAAAGTAATTGCATACCTATTGCGAGGTAGGTAAATCTTCAGGGTCTGTGTGACCTGAGATCATTCTGAGCTTATAATGCCATCTTTGAAGGATAACAGCAATATCAAATGTGAAATTACTATTGTAATGTTATTGCTACATTATGCAAACACACTCATAAATATAGCAAAAATTAAACTTAACAACTAAAAACTTACAAAAACGGAGTACAGGTGTACATGCTCATAGAGGTGTTCCCTTGGCCAGACCAGCCTGCGCAGCTTCTGCCCCGCATCTGAGCGACAGGTGAACAGGTAAGCCCGCACGTACAACAACTGGGTCCGCATCATCTGCACGTGGACCACACAGAGGATTAACATGACGAGTACTCAGCTCTAAGTCAACATAAACACATACAATATATTTTCAACATGTACAAAATTCATTCAAAGAACATCTTAAGTATCTGCCACATTGCCTTTCTGTGACACATTTTCCCCATTTTCCTTTTACCACTATGGATCAACAATTTTCTCAGCATAAACAATTAATAAAATGCAGCGAGCTTTCCATTTTGACAACTGATGTAACAGACAGAGGAAATGGCAGTAGCAGGGGAGCAAAGGAGAGGGACAAGGGAAAGAAAATGAAAACCTGAGAGCAACGATACATCCCCTTCTTTACTCTAACATTTCATCTTAGATGCACTAACCACAACTTACAACAACAACGTACCATTTTAAGGTACGCTTGTTTGTGATGATTAACTAGTTTCTATTAATTTTCAGGAGGCATTGTCATTATAAAGAGGACATAACATAAAGTAACAACTGGTCATTTTGTGCACGAAACCCTTTGATTTGGTGCTTTTGTATTCGATGAGTCTTTTCCATCACAAGTTACTCATCAAACAGTTGAGTTAAACTATGTGCTTGTACTAGACATTTCATAATTTCATTCTCGAATCATTAACACTTATTGGAAGGAAACAAACCTGTAATTCTGCCAGATCTTCAATATGGCAATACAACTTGGGATTCACTGTTCTCAAATCAATAAGGGGTTGGTGATTCACAGAAGACAGCCACTGAAAGTTAGCTGAACATACAGGATACAACGTGAAATCCCAGTTGTGGACCAGGCGAGCAGGGATGAGGGCAGACTCGTTCTCATGGCACTCATAACAATAGTACTTGGAGTCATAACAACACACTCTGCAAATTTAAGAAAGGTACTCAATAGTTTCCTTCCATTGCGTACACTCCAGACATGGGCATGATTATAAAAAATGATAATGATTTGATTTTGATTTATCATCCGGAATAATTTTTGATTATGATTAGATTATGATTACTCGTTTTTTCCTTTTTATGATTATGATTTGATTATGATTATTTCGCTTTACGTATTTGTGATTATGATTAGATTTTTTCTATTATTGCTTGATTATGATTATATTATGATTATAATCACATTTTATTGTGATTATTTGTACACAGTAATGATTATTATTAAGCTCATTTTTTTGTTCAGTTATACATTAGTCAACAGTGTTTTTTATTGCAATTGACACTAGCTTAAAGGAATGTGTGACTTGTCAACAAAGGTAAATTAACAACTTCACACACCTCACTCTTACCCGATTTGCTGACAATACCAATGGATATTAAGAAACACTGAGACCACTATCGGCTTCCTGAGGAAATTTTGCATCGCATTAGTATACATTTATCACTGTAATGTAAGTACAAGTATACGAAAACAAGGGTTACGTAAAACAGTGCATAAACATTTTCTCCCACTTGTTTGGCTTCAACTCCTCATTGCTCGGCTACTTATGATCACATTAAATTTCTAAGCACGTTTCCTGAATCTGCACACTTTTCTGACTATGAAGGTATAGGATACGTCCCAGTGTGAAAATATCTAGAGGGTCAAAATAGTCATTTGATCTTTGTTTTGCTTACATCTCAGCCGCCGCGTCGCCTTCTCATGGAGCAAGCGACGGGTGAACGTTTTCTGTGGGGATACAGCAAGAGAAAAGTGACCGCTTGCAAGCGAAATTTCTCTTGCTCCCCCGCAGAAAACGCACAATGTAAGTGTCATGCTTTGCAAACATGCTTGGACCTGGAACATATATATATGAAATTGGCTAATTTATTTAGGAGAATTAGAATTGCTACATGGAAAATACAATGAAATAATCACAATAATCACATTTTAATCATTGATTATTATGAAGAAAAATGTGATTATGATTTGATTATGATTAAAGTTGCAGCTTCATATTTGATTATGATTTGATTATGATTATACCTGTTGCTTAACTTTTGATTATGATTTGATTATGATTATGTAATCACAGCCTTTGATTATGATTTTTTTTATTAATATAATCATAATCATGCCCATGTCTGGTACACTCTAACATATATTTTGTCAGCTGTCAATGTGGGTTTGAAATACGTACGTATTGCCTTTACCATCATAACCACAAGGTCGCATTTCTATACAGGAAATATAAGTTCCTTCAAAAATTGTATATTTTTTGCATATTGGTCATTATTCACAATACTGACTGCATGCTCAACATATTTATGTGTATGTACAATGGGGACCCAAATATTGCAGCTCTGAGATTACCGAATCTGCATATTCGCAGATTTTTTGAGGGAAATAAATTTGTGGGGTATGTATTTTGTATGATTAGATAATGATGTATTGTCTCCACAAATTAAAACAAATCACCAGCTAAATTTTACAAGTAAAGTTGTTTCTACAAAAATTTCTATGTGGAAACGCGACTTACCTTGGCTTGCCATAGATCATGCCGATGGAAGATTTGCACTGGTAACACTTGTAGGCCTGTGCGTCCAGCCCTTCCTCGGTGGTGAGTCTGGTCAGCAGCGGCAAGAGGCGCCTCATCTCCTGCAACCAAAGTACAACCAGTGGCAAAATAATGGCTTTTCTGTCTCAATCTAATACTGTACATACAAAATCACTGTACTCTGATACTACCTATATTTCTTTACTTTCATCTTTATCCATAAATTAATATTATCACATCCTTAAATAAAACCTTCTTGCCTTCTGAAGTGTTAGCTTCTCCATCTATGGCATAATAGGTCCATGTACCATCATAACACACATCATAATGACAGAAAAATAATGGCATATATAAAAGGATACATACATATGATATTTCAAAAATTACACATCTACATCATAAGCATGAAATTTGTTTCTCTTGAAACATTGCTGTTTTTCAATGGATCTTTATCAAATTTGGCACGAGGGTTCCAGATGCACCCAACAATAATGCAAACAAAAAAATGTATAATAGTATGCAAAATAATGAACATAGAAAACCCAGACACAGGCTCCCTCTGGATAACTCAGGAGTAATATCTTTATATTTGGCACTTCGGGCAATGCCTGGCACAGTCCCCTGTACAGCCAGCTTGGGAGATTAACCTTATATACCCAAGACGTGGGGTGTTTAGTGAGTGTCTCCATATTCCCTGCATGCCATAGGAGGTGACTAAAAGGGATGAGGGTAGAAGGTTTGGGTCCATTACCCTGGTAGCATCATTTCCCACAAAAAACAAAAAGCAGAACAGTTCACTTTTCGCTGTGTGTCACTCCACTTGTTTGGGAAAAAAAGATTCAGAAGGGAACATATTTAGCAAAGTAAAACAAATGTTGAGAGATGGAGGAGGCTACTTTACGAATTGCTATGGTGGTAACTCAATTCTAGACACATAGACACTTTTTGTCATTACTACATTATTTCTGGCTTTCATTCATTATTACTGGCATTATTTCACAAAGGGAAAAAACATCACTGTGTAGTTTAACCTGTATGATTACAAGTCACCTATACTTTACCTCAGCACTAGGTTGTTTCAGTGGGACAACCTCATAGCTCAGCTTCTCTGCAACATCTGACTGAGAGGACTGAAATAGAACACAATTTCAATAAGAGACAATTCTTAAAATTCAAAACCAGGCATCATTTATAAAAAGGCAATAAAGTTGACCTACAAATATAAGTACTTCAGTCACAAGCAAAAACTGTATTAATAGTATGTATTGATTTGCAAAAGCATTTTCTTTTTTTTTTTACATGTGCCTATAGTGCCTGTAGGCAGTGACCTCCAGGACTCAGATGGTAGGCCCTGGAGGTTCACTTGAGGGCTGTGATGGTTATCCCTCGCCCGTGGTGGCGCAGGCAGGATTTTTATAGTGACGCCTGTGATTAGAGGCTCATGCCGCCCCCGTGTCCTCCGATGCACTCGCAATCGAAGGTAGAGTTAATGGGCAGCATGTGGGTGTTGTTAGGCCACTCGACGGTGCAGAAAGATTTTAAGTGGATTTTGGTTCACATCGGGGATCAAACTCGAGGCACCGAGAATGCCACTCTGAGACGCTAACCACTCTGCTACCGCCTCCCCTAAATGTAGCTTATAACAGCTTAAATCTAGACATTATATAAATATATCCCTGCATTATTTTGCACTGAGCACCTCTTTTTTTTCTTGCCTTTCCATTCAATGCCCATGCTTTGAATCCATAAAGAACAGTTGCAGCAAGAATTCCTTTTGACATACCCATCTTTGCTTTCAGACATATCTTTCTTGCTCTAAACTCTCCTCAGTGCTCCCAAAACTTTAGATTTTTTTCCCAAGACCCACCCTATGGGTCATCTCACCCTCCATGCCCCTACGCCCCTCGTCTCAATGTACACTCCCTAAGATAAAAAAAAATCCAGCAGTTCTAGCCTCTCACCATTCAGCAATACATTGGCACCTCCTATACCTCCTTCCCTGCACCATATCATCACTTTGCTCTTTGCCACATTCACTTTCAGCTTTTTCCTTTACACAGCCTTCCAAATTTTTGTAACTAGACTATGCAGCTTCACCCTGCAATCTTCAAAAGTGATACAAACTATAGCTGACTCACCTCCCATTGTCTCTATATACAAGTTAAGCATCTTTTCCCTAACCCTGACTTTCATCTCCCGCACCACTCCATCCATGTAGATGTGAGATAAGCATAGAAATATGACACATCCCTGTCTCAGTCCTACCTTCGTCAGGAAGTATTCAGTCTCTTCTCTTCCCACCCTTACACATGCCTTACTTTCCCTATAGAAACTTTCCACGGCTCTAGAAAGCTTCCCATCAAGCAAATAATCTCTTCATTTGTCTGTTTTTCATTTTCCCCTTCATCGTAAGTCCAAAAAATTCAGCAAACAGTATGGCAAGTTTTTAGGAAAGGCCATACATGTGATGATGCTATGTCAATAACACTATAGTCGCTACTGCACTAATGTCGCTAGGCTCCATATATTACGAATTTTAGCCTCACTAGAGACTTGTATGTGCCACTAAAGACAGGTACATAATATAAACTATTAAGCTTGCCTCTTGAGTGGCACATAGAAGTCTCTAGTGATGCTAAAATGTGTAATATATGGCACCTGGCGACGATAGTGTTATTGACGGTAGAGAAAAGAAATACTCAATGCAATGAAGTGATTGGGCTGTGTATGAAATGCAGGATGTTGGGGCCTTCCATTTAAAGTGTTCCATCTGTCTTATTGAACAACATTGTTATGCACAATATGGCATTGCTCAGAGCTAGCAAAGTAAGGATCTGGCATGTCAGATTGGCAGACATGAATAAGCCAGATGGTATCCAGTATACACTACATGTTGTTAATACTGCACTTCTCTCTAGCAGTGTGCCCATGTTTGCAATCTCCATTTACTGAAATTTGCCACTTTTTCCCATCATCACCATGGATCTAATATGTCCAGCAAATTCTATACAAGTTTCATTGTGTTGCAACTTATAATTTCTTCAAAACTCAGTGGCATCTAGCATGAATGAAAATTTAAAAATACAAACAGAAATGGAACTGCAATTAAAGCACCCAGCAGTATTTTAAAGTAAATGAGCATGATATGTAAACTTTATTTTCATTAATTATTATCATAAAACACAAAACATTTTTACAGGACTCTATTTTACATGTTCAAATTGATCATTAATATACTGCACATATTGTCACTATGTTTTCTTTGGATAAGAAGTGCACGTCACAAAACCCCACCACTACCGCTTGTCATGCAGGTGAATAGTTTTGCTCCAGTGGTGTCATGAGAATGTTCTCCAATCAATTTAACTTTACAGAGAATATGTGTGCATGTGGCAAGTGAAACATCATCAGTACAAGGATAAAAATGCCAGAGATGCAGCTACATTTGGGGCCCGTCTCACTAAGTTCATTTTTCCAAGCATGTTGAATTCTTCAATTCCTACTTTTTCTTTATCAGTCAAGATCCTCACAAATTTTGGGATTTTCTTCAGTTCCTTTTTGTCCAATGTTTTGGTATTTTGCTCATTCTTCTTCCAAGCTAAAACAAATATAGCTAACATGTCCACTGTCATAGTGGAATATGTCCACTGTATCTCTTTTGAGTTTTCAATTTTTCTAAAAACATATTTTCTTTCATGATCTTTATCTATATTTCTCATTTCTGTTTTAAAATATTTTCCAGTTCTTTCTTCTCTTTTTTTATTTGGGCATATATTAAATTGCTCTCCTCTTGACATGCGCCAATCATTTCATTTCTTGGCTTCGTTATTTTTCTTCTATGTTAACTTTCAATTTATATTTTCCACAACACTTGTTTGCTTCTACAGGCTGGTCTCTATGATATGAGTAGGCAAGGTCCATCTATGTTTGTGTTCATTGCTGCTATCTTTTCCTTGGCATTATTTTCTGCTTCACTTTCTATTCCAGGTTACATTATTTAATCTTGCCATCCCTCAGTTTCTAATAAAACCACTTCTCTCCCTCAGCCCTGTCATTTTTTTTCATTTCATCCAATAAATCTATAAATTCAGCCTTCTCTTCTTCATTCAAATCTTTCTTAATCTAAACTATTTTATACACTTCTAGGTCCTTCAAATTTTCTAGTTCTTTCTAAAGGCTCTGTTGCTGATTATTGTGATTTGTAACTAGTTATGAGTGGTCTTTTTTTTCTCTTTCCACATACTTTCCTAGTCTTTGCATTTCATAAATTTCTTCTTCAAGGACCTCTGTGTATGTAGATACTTAGAAAGGGAACGATATCACTTATAGTAAGACTGACAATTTCTAGTTCCTTATAGGGGGCATACTAAGTGGCAGGAACAAGAGGAGGGGGAGATGAGATGAAAGAACAAACCTGACAAAATAAATGAATGAATGAATAAATATATAAATATATAGAATATAAATAAATAAGTACAGGTAAATAAAATGAAATAATAAATAAAATACTACTCGTCTCTCTCTCTCTAACTTTGGATAGGCAGACAACTTCCTACAAACCACTGGGTAGGACTCCATTGTCAACATGCAAGAGTTCCTGAACCTCCTAACATCTAAATGTGAGGAAATTGGTTCACGATATCACAGTCAAACACGGAAGTAATGGCAAAGGCCCATCACACTCCACTGGCCAAATTACAACTGCGATGTAACCACACATCGGTACCTCAGCGTAATTGTGCCAGGCTGTCACTATCAACTGGTGGTGGCGTCCCGAGTTCAAGTCCCGCCGGGTGCAAATATTTCCTCCATCGAGGGGCCGAGGTCTACCCCCATGTTACCCACCAACCCGACCTTCAACGACGAGAGCATCGGAGGACACCTAAAGCCTCTACAGGGGCCACTATAAAAATCCTGCCTGTGCAACCACAGGTGAGGGCCATCCATCATAGCCCTCAAATTAATTCAGGGGGCATCAAAGCTCTTATGTAGACAGAAAAAAAAGTCTATAAGCGCTATAAACACAAATATAAAAAAAATTATAATCTCTCTTTCAGCTGAGCCAAAAGACTGTCAACCTTCTTGCACATTGCCATGGACCACATCACCCACAACATGGCATCATGTCATTACCACTTATGATCTTTTTTTTTTTAGGCTCTGGAGGTTCATTTGAGGGCTGTGATGGTTGGCCCTCGCCCGTGGTGGCGCAGGCAGGATTTTTATAGTGACGCCTGTGATTAGAGGCTCATGCCACCCCCCTGTGTCCTCCAATGCACTCGCAATCAAAGGTAGAGTTAATGGACAGGGCATGTGGGTGTTCTTAGGCCACTCCACGATGCAGATACAAGTCTTGAGTGAATAAACGTAGTGTAACACTATTTCCTTTCACACTACCCATATTATTCACCCCCATTAGTTAATGGGGGTGAATAGTTTTTAATTGAGTTAAAGACCAGCCGCTACATCAGTACATAATTGAAATAAATAATAAAGGATAAAAAGATAGTACTGCCACTGACCCTGAAGAAATATTGAGTAACCTTCTCTCATGTTTATATAAAATCAAAAGTTAGGAAAATGAACTGCTGGAGTAGCAACCCAAGGATGGGATATGTAGATATTGCAGAGAGGAAATGAAGTAATGTGACTAGATCATGGAATTGACTAGAGTAGCCTGGAATACACAAACCACAACAAAAAACGGTAAAATTCTAGTCCTTTCCCGCCCTTATTAGTGGATTTTTTCCTCCAGACCTTCACAGATCCCTTCAGATACCTCTAAAACGTAATCATAAAGTGGGGGAGAGATGCCCTCTTCAACCCCCCCCTCCTCCCTCTAAATGACCCCCACCCCCCGGACCCCCAATAATAATATTACTAACCTAACCCCACTATAAGCTTACCTAACCTTACCAATAACCTCCTAGCGAGACCTAAGGGCGGAAAAGAACAAAAATTTACCAGGTTAGGTTAGGTTAGTAATTAATTTAGGGGGGGGGTCTCACTAGGAGGTTATTAGTGAGGTTTGGTTAGGTTAGGTTGTAGTGAGGTTGGATTAATCATATTAAACATTATATTTTTGAGGGGTCCAGGGGGGTCATTTAGGGGGAGGGAGGGGGTGAAGGGGGCACCTCTGCCCTACTTTTAAATTAGGTTTTAGAAGTATCTGAAGGGATCTGTGAAGGTCTGCAGAAAAAAAAAACACTATTAAAGGCGGGAAAGGACCTAGAATTTTACCCAAAAAACAAGTGGAGGAAGTTGGGCGAGACCTTTGTTGTTCTGTAGACTAGTTATGGTTATCAATGATGATGATGATGATGATGATGATGATGATGATGATGATGATGTTCTATAAAGACTACTAGTACATTTCAGAAAGTCTTAACGAATTATTACATACCTCATTTGAAACATCTTCACTTGGCGTGGAGGCGGAGGGTGAGAGGTCAAGGTCGAGGTCCGGCACCACCAGGCCCGGCACGGAGGGCAGGCCACCCAGCCCCTCGAGGTCAGAAAACAGTCTGTTGTACTCGGGAGAAGTTTCAATAATGGTGCTGCGAGACGAGTCAACGCTCCACTCCGTCATGTACACCTTGCTGTTGTCAGTGCTTGACACAGAACATTCTAACAATTGGTCTATTTGACTGTCAGGAAGAGTATCTTCTTGTTTCCTTGGACTGCTATCTTCACAGTCTTCTCCAGTGACAGATGTTCTTTGTTGTTCACATTCGTCATTTAACTGCACTGAGTCAGATTTTTTGTCTCGCAATATAGGTTGTTTCTTGTTACTACTCTTGTCTTCCTGTTTTGCTGTATCCACTTTGTTTTTCTCCATATAGTCACTAATGAAGCTAGTTTCTGGTGTGCCCCCAATGATCATGTCAAACATATGGTCACTGATTGGAGTTGAGGCATCAGGAATACCCACACCATGTGTCTCAACATCATACACCGTGCTTGCTACATCTGTTGCTGCCAGAACGGGATCAGACACGAAACCCTGAAAAATATAATCAATATTAATCATGATTATGGTTATCTTATAAACATTACTATTATCAACTGTAATCCGGAAAGACTTATTTGTACACTCACATTATCCACAAACCACTGTATAAATCTTCCAACTACATTTCTATTCAATGATTAACTTTAATCCAAAAGAGGATTTTAATTTCACTCACTCAAATTTACAATGGACCCTACCCATAACTACGTCACGGTTTGTTTACATCAGTGCATTGTGGGGATAAGTCGGGGTCACCGTGGGTGGACCTACGGAGGGAAAACTACGACGATGGAAGAATTTAGAGTTATTTTGCATGAAATTGATATTCCAGGTGCTATATTACCGTGTTCTGTTCTCGCTGACAACACATAGAGAAGACCTGAGGTCTTCAAATGGCTGATGTGCAGAGGTTTCTAAAATAGGAAAACAGAGTCATAACAGAGCCTCGTCAAGAGGTAAGCAAGTGGTAGGTAGTGCGTATTGTGTCCCTAGCACTTGCTTACCTCTAAATGAGACTGCTGTGACTGCTTTCCTGGTTTAGAAGCCTCTGCACATCAGCCATCACCTCAAGTCTTCTGTAGTGTTGTCAGCGAGAACACAACACGGAAATATAGCACCTGGAATATCAATTTTGCCCAAAACAACTCAAATTTTTTTCATCGTCTGAGTCTTCTCTTTGTCGATTGTCTATATTCATGGTTATGATAGTATTAAAATACCTTATTAATTGAGTTCCTTTTGTTGTCTTTTCTTATAATAAGTAGTAGTATATATCATGGTTTAAGTGTTACTCGACGAGCCAATGCAATACGAGAAAATTGAAATTAACATGAGTTTCACAGTTTTCTAACCATTAGTCATACAAGTTTGAAGTTTGAATAGGTATAGACTTATATAGGATAAATTTCTAGTGTTTGCCCATACTCTCCCACTTCCCCCAAACAAGTTTGGGGACCTGTGGGAATGCGGGGTTTTCAGGTGGGGAACAAATTATGCGTCGGAAACACGTAATTAAAGAGTTGTGTAGGGGGGTTAATTCCCTTATATCTAGATAAATTTGCCTAACCAAAATTAACCTAAACTAACCAAGCGGGGGGGCTTGACCCACCAATAACCTAACCTAACCAAATTTAACCTAAGCTAACCAAATCTAACCTAACCTACCCAAATATAACCTACCCTAACCTAACCAACTATAACCTAACCTAAACAAATCTAACCTAACCTCATAGAGCGGAGGGTGGGGGGGTTCTCGACACTTGGGTCATCATTCTGTGAGGATCGTCAGGTTCACACGTTCTGGACTCAGAAGAAATCCAATTAATTTTCAATAGATCTAGGGAATTTTTTCAACACCCCTAACTCAAAAACTATGTGGTTGCGAAGCATATTTTGTACCCCAGCCAAATATCCCGCATTCCCCCAGGTCCCCACGCTTGTTTTGTGGGACATAATCATCATACCTATATAGGGTATTAGTCTAGTGTTTGCCCATACTCCCCTTCTCCCACAAAAGAAGCTTGGGGACCTGGACCGGTATTACCAAAACTTAACCATAGCTATGACATAAATGTATCATTACTCTTGAATATCATAAATTTTTATCATACGCCATTTATCATAAGTTTGGAATCTAGCACAATTTTCTATCATAGGCGTCTGCTAAATATAGCGTCATTGTTTCTTTAAAATGGTTATATAATCAGTAAATTCATCCTTTGACCACGTTTTATGGGTTGATCCTTCTTCCCTTATGTTTATAACATGTTTAGGGCAGTGACACAGCGAGTAATGTAGTAATTCATTCCCGAAAATAAGGCATATAGATGTACCGTTGAGCAGTATATGTGTAAACACGAAACAGAGTTGCCAGATGGCGATGTTTTCGATCTAAAAGCTGTTTGTACAAAGTTGGTGAGGAACAATATGCCCTCACACGGTCTACTCGGTATTTCCTAATCAGCTGTGCATCACTCAGCTCACGCAACACATCCCTATGTGGGCGAATATTCCTTCACTGAGGCTGTTATTGTGTCTCGGCCCTGTTGACAGAAGGAAAGTTTATCATAGTCGCGGGGCCGTTATCATAGTCGCGCTAGAACTTGGTGAACTCACTCTTAGCCCTCACACGGTCTACTCGGTATTTCCTAATCAGCTGTGCATCACTCAGCTCACGCAACACATCCGTATGTGGGCGAATATTTCTTCACTGAGGCTGTTATTGTGTCTCGGCCCTGTTAACAGCTGCAAAGTTTATCATAGTCACGGAGCCGTTATCATAGTCGCGCTAGAACTCGGTGAACCCACTCTTAGCCTCCCGCGCAGTTTGTGATAGTCCCCCCACAATTTATGATATCCGCCAGCCAGTTGTGACTAAAATGGGCCATTTTGTCCAGCTATGATAAACGTTCTTAACTATGATCTCTTTGGTAATACCGGTCCTGGGGGAATGCGGGATATTTGGCTGGGGTACAAAATATGCGTCGCAACCACATAGTTTTTGAGTTAGGGGTGTTGAAAAAATTCCCTAGATCTAGGAAAAATACATTGGATTTCTTCCGAGTCCAGAGACGTGTGAACCTGACGATCTTCACAGAATGATGACTGATGTGTCGAGAACCCCCACCCCCCCCCGCTAGGAGGTTAGGTTATATTTGGGTAGGTCAGGTTATATTTGGTTAGGTTAAGTTAGATTTGGTTAGGTTAGGTTAAGTTAGATTTGGTTAGGTTAGGTTAGATTTGGTTAGGTTAGCGTAGGTTAGGTTAGGTTATCGGTGGGTCAAGCCCCCCGCTTGGTTAGGTTAAATTTGGCTAGGTTATGTTAATTTTGGTTAGGCAAATTTCTCTAGATATAAGGGAATTACCCTAGATCTAGGGAATTTACCCCCCTACACAACTCTTTAATTACATGTTTCCGACGCATAATTTGTTCCCCACCCAAAAAACCCGCATTCCCACAGGTCCCCAAAACTTGTTTGGGGGAAGTGGGAGCTAGTATGGGCAAACACTAGAAATTTATCCTATATAGGTCTATACCTATTCAAACTTGTATGACTAATGGTTAGAAAACTGTGAAACTCATGTTAATTTCAATTTTCTCGTATTGCATTGGCTCGTCAAGTAACACTTAAACCATGATGTATACTACTACTTATTATAAGGAAAGACAACAAAAGGAACTCAATTAATAAGGTATTTTAATACTATCATAACCATGAATA
Source organism: Chionoecetes opilio (assembly GCA_016584305.1). Taxonomy (NCBI): domain Eukaryota; kingdom Metazoa; phylum Arthropoda; class Malacostraca; order Decapoda; family Majidae; genus Chionoecetes; species Chionoecetes opilio. The sequence goes on along the minus strand of JACEEZ010001043.1, from coordinate 17,233 downwards.
TAGACAACTGACAAAAAGAAGACTCAGACGATGAAAAAATTTTGAGTTGTTTTGGGCAAAATTGATATTCCAGGTGCTATATTTCCGTGTTGTGTTCTCGCTGACAACACTACAGAAGACCTGAGGTGATGGCTGATGTGCAGAGGCTTCTAAACCAAGGAAACAGTCACAGCAGTCTCATTTAGAGGTAAGCAAGTGCTAGGGACACAATACGTACTACCTACCACTTGCTTACCTCTTGACGAGGCTCTGTTATGACTCTGTTTTCCTATTTTAGAAGCCTCTGCACATCAGCCATTACCTCAGGTCTTCTCTATGTGTTGTCAGCAAGAACAGAACACGGTAATATAGCACCTGGAATATCAATTTCACACAAAATAACTCTAAATTCTTCCATCGTCGTAGTTTTCCCTCCGTAGGTCCACCCGCGGTGACCCCGACTTATCCCCACAATGCACTGATGTAAACAAACCGTGACGTAGTTATGTCTGGGGCCCATTAGCACAGCTGACTAATACAGAGACATGCAATCTTTATGCATCCTACACACAACTCATGTCAAATCTCACCTGAATACTGGGTGTCCATATTCCAGCAATAACTAATGGCGTCTGTGTCCAGGTGTTGAGCACGGCGGCGTTGGTGGCCAGACTGAAGGTCAGGGAGGCCAGGGGCTGCAACACACCCAGCGTGATGTCTGCTCTCTCAGGGTCCCGCAGGAATGCTGTAGTCCTGCACAACAAAATGTACTTTAGAAACTTGTTCACCTACTAAACAGTACAAATTACAAGTTTATTGAGAAAAGGGATGGGGGGTAGAAATTACAAAGGGGGGGGGGGGGGGGCCAAGCATACAAAAGATACAGAAAAAACTGATAAAAGAATACAAAAGTTGCTGGACTTGGCTTGCTATCTTTTTGCACTTACAATAAAGTTTTAATGAATTTTTCAGTTACAAACAGGGAATATATCAATATATCTTGAATACACATAAGGACATGAAAAACAATGATAATAGTTTCCTTGTTATAGGACCTTGGCTTTTCCTGTACACTCAATATGACATCCTAGTGGCTCACAGTGGGCTGGAAAAAAGTTCACCAAGACCGACAAAAGCCCAACATATTGGATCAATCTTGAGTCATGTTGACCCTTTTATCTTAACATCATGGACATTGTCTATGACAGATTTTTACCAAAGGGATAAAAAGAGAATCGTTGGCTTTAACTTGAAGAGCTCAAACATCTACAAGAAAATGGCAAGAGAAAAGGATCAAATAACGAAAAAACAAACAACTGTACTTTGCCAGCCTCCAAAATTGTCTGACCTGGCCCCTGTGGTTTTTTCCCGTTTTTGAACTAGAATCCACGGTAAAAGGGCAAAGATTCAACAGGATTGAGGCCATCAAGCAAAACTCATATGTATATCCACACCCATTCTTAAGAAACATCTGATTAGTGTAGGGAGCTGCCTGTTTTTGTGCCTTCTCAAACCCATAATTTTCAGAAGAACAATCAGGCAAAAACTTCCACGTTATAACAAACCTTGCCAATAGAATGATTTGAATACTGTACTGCTGTTTACCATATTTCCAGCATTACATTTTTTCTTTTCACACGCATCAAAAAATTGTCTTGCATCTAATGTGGTCATATTACACATGTAAAAGAATCTTAGTGCAAATAAACTACAGTAGCATAGGGAGGGATATTTTGGCCTCATCACGGGACTAGTTAATCGCTAATCTTAAGTGACGTGTAACAGGAACTACCCCGTGTAGGTCTAAGGGCCTCTTGTAGCTTCCTTATTTTTTCTTATGTAACTCACAAGACCACCGTATGTTTCCCTATTAATAGTGACCTTCCTATATTGTACTCACTTGTAGTATTCCTTTAAGGTGTGCCTGTCTTGCAGTAACACACTCAGGTAGCTGAAGATCTGGCCGTGGTTCAGGGCCAAGCGTACCCAGGCCCGGCTCCTCCCTACTTCACTGCTGATGAACGACAACTCACTGACCTGTTCAATATACAACAAATCTGCTTACTAAATCTAACTTACTAAATTATCTGTATTTCAACAACAAGACACAATGAACGATTACGCATTACACGAAAACTTACAACAAATTTTGGTGCCAATGCCACAATCTATTAAAATTAAATATCAGAGAGGAAAAAACCAGCTCACATTAAGCTAAGCATACAAATAAACCTGATATAATGGCATTGATGACACATTGTGGTAAAAATGGGCTCAAGCAATATACAAAAATGTGAACCACCCACATATCAAACTCAAGTCAATTTGTGAGCATATATAATAATGTTCATATTTGGTATTGCAAAGATACTGTTGATATAGTCTTCACACAATGTCTTCCTGGCTCTGTTCTTGCCTTCCTTCAAACAATATGAAAAGAATCCCTAGAAAGTCAAGACCTCAATGTCAACAATCAACAATGCATACACAGCCTGAAATTTTCCTTATAATGTTCACTTTGTTCTAGATGCTCATCACACTGCACTTGCATTTGGCGCCACTACTGCTTCCACCACTTGTGGTGGCCATATTTACAACACAAAACCTAACACTTAGATTAGACAAGACTAGACTTGGACTAGAGTACCTAACACTTCAAAATAATAATAACTATAGAACAGCAAGGCACAGGGAGGCACACCATGTGAGTTCTCTACAACAAATCCGATAGCACAAGGGTATGATGCCACCAGTGAGGCCGTGGCATCTGGAAATAAGGCACACATGTCAAATAGCGCCTGTTGGGAGTTTGTTAGGTGGATTTTAACCATTAAAATGTTTTGTGAAAAGTTTGATGGCTAAAGCAATTTTTTGTAGGCTAGGTGGTCAGATAATTAAGCTTCTCCTGCAATACTTCACATACTAACAAGACAGCAGGTGCTTTCTTGAAGAAAATAAGGAGGAGGATGAAAGATACCAATGAATTGTACCTACCTGTTCTATCAAGTCCCTGTGACTGATGATCAGGACAACTGGCCAGAAATTAGGGACAGGCATCCGGTCAGGGTCAGCTACAAGCAGGACAGACATCTTCTCACTGAAAGAATCTCTGAGCCCATGAATCAAGATTGCTTCCAGGACATTACAGAGAACATTGGTGTTGTCTGAATGGCCCAGGACTGGTCCATGACTTGTACTTGGTGAGAATCTTTGTCCCGAGTTGTTTGTGATCCCACTTGGCTGAAACACACTTTGTACAGCTTCCTTGAGCCGAGTGACCAAGGAACTACAGATGGCAGCTTCTCTTTTCTCACGTTTTATGCGATGAGTGAACATGGTCATAAGATAATGATGAAGAAACTTACTATATTTAAATGAAACTTCTTTGGCATAGGCCTATTTTTACCAGAAAATCTGGAATGTTAATCTATCAAAGAGAGTTTAAAGTCTTGTAGCACCTGGACAGTATGCTTGTAGGCAATACCTCTGCGAATGAGTCTGTACGACCCACTCTGCGAGAGATCAACTATTGTGGATCCCTCTCTGCATTCCGTGTGCTCACCAATACGACCACCGTCATATACCGAATGGAGCTTGCCCCAAAGGTCACTGAATTCTTCCACACAAATGGGACTCTCCTTAGTGGTTACATTGGCACTAGTCAGAGCTATAGGTGAACCACAGTATCTAACCACTGCTCTGATAAATTCTTCATTGGGTATACGTACACCAACTAAGTCTGTTCCAGGATTCAGGGCAGGGTTCAGCGTGGGAGTGCGCTGGAAAATTAATGTAACTGGACCAGGTAGAAGGGAACTCAGAAGTGAGTGAGGTACAGTGACTTTTCCCCAATGGTAAACATCTGCAACCTCTGCCACACAGATAGCAAGAGGTTTAGTTGCATTACGATTTTTGATCTTGTAGATATTCTCCACGGCCAGATTGTTTTGGGCTAAGGCAGCGATTCCATACAGCGTGTCTGTAGGCAATGCAATCACATGGCCTGAGAGCAATGCAGCAGCAGCTTTCTTGACATGACAGGCACCTGAAGGCCCCTCCAATACTTGCACCACATTATTCATCGGAAGGTCAACAGTCAACCCATCCACTACCGCACTACTCATCCGCTTAATAGATTTACCAACTGCAGATATACGCTTCATAAAAACTGCAACGTGGATACCACGAGTTGAAAGCAACACTTTTACACAGTACAAGACACAACTTGGTTCAATATATCAAGTTCTATTCCTTCCAGCGATGACCACACAATGGGGCGCAACACTTATAGAACAGTGTCATAGGTTCATCAGCTGATCTGGTCTGCACCTGCATGAAGTAAGCTCTGGGGTGGGAACACTTAGGACATGGCTCATCGGTGGAGTCTACGTTCTCCCAGGCAGCGGCACCTCCAAGCACATCATCCAGAGCCTTCAGTTTGGGATATATCTTGTAGGAGACACACCTCTTGATGGGAAAGACATATGGGCAGGTCACACAGGAAAACTGCATGCCCTGGGGAGAAAATTAAATCATTGAATTCAGATCATGTTTATATGAAAACATGGAAATAAATTAATTGGTGACTGTGACTTACAATTATAGGAAAGCTTTAGCAAAATTGAAAAATGTATTATATTAATCCAGTAAATAAAATGTAGTTGTACTGACCTGCGGGCTCTCCTCCACAATCAGGAGGTTAGCGCAAGTAGGACAGAAGTAAAGCATCCTATGTTACATCTGAAAATTGAAAT
>JACEEZ010001043.1:0-7500 GCA_016584305.1 Chionoecetes opilio | reverse complement strand
GAGAGAGAGAGAGAGAGAGGAGAGAGAGAAAGGAGAGAAGAAGAGAGAAGAGAAGAGAGAGAGAGAGAGAGAGAGAGAGAGAGAAGGGGAGAGAGAAGGGAGAGAGAGAGAGAGAGAGAGAGATGAGAGAAAGGAGAGAGAGAGAAGGAAAGGAAGGAGAGAACGATGAGAGAAAGGAGAGAGATCGATGAGAGAAAGGAAGAGAGAGAGAGAGAAAGAGAGAAAAAGAGGAGAGAGAGAGAGAGAGAGAGAGAGAGAGAGAGAGAGAGAGGAGAGGAGAGAGAGAGAGAGAGAGAGAGAGAGAGAGAGAGAAGGGAAAGGAAGGAAGAGAGGGACTCACCCGGCGTGGTAACACTGCAGCAGAAATACATAACTGGCAACCCAGACCGTCGGCCAGGGAGCTGAGACTCTCATGGGACCACACTGCTACACGAGTGCCCGTAGTGTTTTTAATGGAAACAGCCGGTCACCCGAAATATACCAACAACCGGTTTTTGGTATACCTGAAACCAAAAACCTTTTTGGTCCATACCAAAAACCTTTTTAGTGGGTGAATATAGTTTTAAAATATATATTTGCATATTCGATCTTCAGGTTTTGTCTAGGCGAATCATTATTAGCGATGAATTTGAAGGGAAAGGATATTGTGTGGGTTTTTGGTAGCACAGCCAGGTTTTTGGCAGGCGCTCACTAAATAACGGCAATATTATGAACGACGCATATGCTGCATGAGTCACATGCATGTCCAAAATTAATTTACAATCATCAACTGTGTTCTATAGTTTGATAGCAATTCCTGATTCAAATATAGTGTGCAACATTCTGTTGAACTTTGTATTATATTACAACAATGTTCATAATTAATTAATTAACTCATATCTTCATGAACATAAAATAACAGATACATAATTATAATGTACAGTATTAATATTATATTCAGATTGCATGGAGATTTATGCATTGAAGATTTTTTATAATAAAAAAAATAGATGTAGATCTAGATTGAACTGTATGACATTTATGAGTTTTTTTTTTTATGTATTTCATAACGCCCAAGCCAAAAACCCACACAAGTCATGCCAAAAACCTCCCTACACGAATAATATACGTGTAGTTTAGATTCACGCTTTATATATAAAAAGATCTACACTAGATTGATACATCCGACGATTATGAAATAAAAAATCTTTGCTCATTCAACAATAAATTGGTTTTTGGTATGGATAAAAAAGGTTTTTGGTATCAGGTATACCAAAAACCCACACAAGTCATGCCAAAAACATCCCTACACGAATAATATACGTGTAGTTTAGATTCACGCTTTATATATAAACAGATCTACACTAGATTGATACATCCGACGATTATGAAATAAAAAATCTTTGCTCATTCAACAATTAATTGGTTTTTGGTATGGACCAAAAGGGTTTTTGGTATCAGGTATACACATTTCGGTCGACCCGAAACGGCGACTATAAAATTCGGTGATGAATATTTTTTTTTTTTTTTTTCAAACTATGGGTTTCCGGAAAATAAAACTATCTCCATTAGAAAAAGCACCTATTTTAGGCCAGGAAAAATAAGTCAGTGTCTCTGAAAACGACCACGAAGTCCTCTTCCATTATTACCAAGGTTAGGTTTCATTAAAACCTATAAGGTTAGGTAAAGGTTAGGTTTGGTATGTTCTATTCAATCACTTCCCTGTTATCTGAGACCCTGACTAATTTTTCCCGGCCAAGTATTAGTGTTTTTTCTGATGGATATAGTCTTTTTAATGGAAACGCCGACCATAACATTCGGTCATGATTTTTTTTTTTTTTTCCCTTTCTTTTTTAAGCATGGGTTTCCGGAAAATAAAACTAACTCCATTACAAAAAGCACCTATTTTAGGCCAATAAAAATTAGGGTATTATTCTAGTGTTTGCCCATACTCCCCTTCTCCCACAAAAGAAGTTTGGGGACCTGGGGGAATGCGGGATATTTGACTGGGGTACAAAATATGTGTCGCAACCACATAGTTTTTTAGTTAGGGATGTTGAAAAAATTTCCTAGATCTAGGGAAAATTAATTGGATTTCTTCTTAGTCCAGAGATGTGTGAACCTGACGATCCTCACAGAATGATGACCGAAATGTCGAGAACCCTTCCAACCCCCAGCTATGAGGTTAGGTTAGATTTGGTTAGGTTATATTTGGGTAGGTTAGGTTAGATTTGGTTAGGTTAGGTTAGATTTGGTTAGGTTAGCTTAGGTTATCTGTGGGTCAAGCCCCCCGCTATGTTAGGTTAAATTTGGCTATGTTAGGTTAATTTTGGTTAGGCAAATTTCTCTAGATATAAGGAAATTACCCTAGATCTAGGGAATTTTACCCCCCCCTACACAACTTTTAAATTACATGTTTCCGACGCATAATTTGTTCCCCAACCGAAAACCCCGCATTCCCACAGGTGCCCAAACTTGTTTGGGGGAAGTGGGAGAGTATGGGCAAACACTAGAAATTTACCAAAATTAGTCGGTGTCTCTGAAAACGACCGCGAAGTCCTCGTCCATTATAACCAAAAAAAATACTTTTTTCGGTATTATTTTACGACAGGACCCTACACAATTGGGAGCATGTTTTTTGTTTACCTTATTGTATTCTAAGAGACATTTTCTCCTTGAGCTTTCCGTCGCAAATCAATAGTTTCGGAGATATAGAACATTTTAGGTGGGGGGAGGAATATGTCTCCTTGTTTACAAAATGCCTCCCTCTTCCTCTTCTTATGGCCTGTATCGCTTTTGTTTCAGAGGCGCACCCGTGGCTACCTTACCTAACCTAACCTAACCTAACCTTACCTTACCTTACCTAACCTTTAACCTCCTAACTGGGTCCAATAATAAAGTTTAATAAAATACCAAACAAAAGCGATGCAGGTCACAAGAAGAGGAAGAGGGAGGCATTTTGTAAACAAGGAGACACATTCCTCTCCCCACCTAAAATGTTCTATATCTCCGAAACTATTGATTTGCGACGGAAAGCTCAGAGAAAATGTCTCTTAGAATACAATAAGGTAAAAAAAAAACATGCTCCCTATTGTGTAGGGAAGTTTGGTCCTATCGTAAAAATTTACCCTTGTTTCGTCCACCAAAGTGTGACCGGTCATTTTCTGGATTTTCTGGAAATTTACCCAATCACACATGTCAACACCACAAAATACACTTCCTCAGGAGAACGGGGCTGTTCGGCCAAGCAGCCTCAACAATACCCGTAATCACACTTCACACTTGAAACCCTCCTTTTCGGACTTTAAGTGGCAGGAAGTCCGCAGCACATGCCGCGACACACTCAGATAACTGCACTCACCCTGCGTACTTGATCTTGATCTTGATCTTGATTTGGGAGTCACCCAGCAGATGCTGTCAGTGAAGCCTTTGGTCCGGCGTTCTCCCACACATGTAATCTGTTGGGAGAAGCAAAAGGGGGAAGCAAAACTAGGGATTTCTTTTTCCCCTCCTTCCTCTCTCTGCATCACATTCATACGGGGTCCCCCATCACTGGGGGGCCCCCCGCCTCTCATGCTCTCCCCTACGGCTCCCCAAGGGTTTCTCCAAATTCTTTTACCTCTCAATCACACGACTGACTCCTCCACTCAGCACAAAAACCCCAGCAGGTACTCCATCTCCACTCTCCTGTTCTCATCTTGCATTCTTCCCTCCGACCTCTCTACCACTACCTCCAACTCTGTGTTCTAGCAATGATCTTTCCCCCTCCTTCCTTCTCTGATCACATTCTACGGGGCCCCCCATCATGGGGGCCCCCCCTGCCTCTCATGCTCTCTCCTACGTGCTCCCCAAGAGTTCTTTTACACTCTCAATCACACGATCATCCTCCACTCAGCACAAACCCCAGCAGGTACTCCTTTCCCCACTTTTGTCTCTCATCTCTCGCCATTCTTCCCCCCGCCCTCTCCTCCCAAACCTCCAACATCTTGTTTAGATACTCATACCGTTACATTCCAGCATCAAGTGCCCCACGGTTTCACCCACCCCTGTCACAAAACATCTCAACACCTTGCGCCATCATTTTCCCATTTAATACGACTTTTTACCTCCAGCGACTTTGTCCTGGCTCTGAAGGAGGCCCCCTCCATAGCCACCATCATAGAACCTTTATCCCGGGTGGTCCTTTTCCTGTCCTTTCCCAGTTTGATTTCTACTCATCCCCTCAGCCTTTTTTTTCCCCTTTTTTCTTCCACTCTCCTATTTTTTTCCCTTTTTTGATACAGCCAATCCCATTCTCACACTCGTCAAAAAAACCCCCAGTTCACTGTCCATTTTTCCTTTTTTACTGGTCTTCATCCACCCCCATACATTTTCCCAGCCCAAAACCTTCTTCCCCATTTTTTGTACCATTGTTGCAGTCAAATCTTACCTAAGTCCCCCTTTTTGTATCCCTTCTGAACGTGCCCACCATGTCTCCTCTAATCGTTCCCTGCCACATACCTATTGGCCCTAATGCTATTCTCCCTGCTTTTTTCGGTTACTCCAATTGAAAAAATCCTTTCCTAGCCCACCCCATTGTTTCCAGGCATAATAATGTTGGGGACTGCCACACCCTTCCATAACCCCCTTCACCACTCATACTTTTTTGGGCCCCGAATTTTGCCACACTCCCTAGCCTTCCAATCCATGGTGGCTCTAGCTATCCCCTTCATGTTTATTTTTCTCACACCCTTTTATCACCCAACCAAATACCCAGATATTGTACTCTTTGTTCTCTTTATTTCATTCCCACCCCCCATCCAAATCCTGTCACATCAGATCATCCCCATTCACCCCCAAACTTGACTCTTTTCCTTTACTCAGCCAAACTTTTTAAAGCCCCTTTCCTTTACTCGGGGTCCACAGATTCAGCATCTTTGTAGCTATTGTGGTTTTCATTTAAGGCGGCGTACCACCCATTTTTTCCCGTCTAGTTGTCGAATTCGTCGTTTCGACTAGTTTTTTCTCGCTCTGATAGTTAGTCCGTCGCATCGTCAAGTCTGAGTCAGTCGCTCGTGACGTCTTTGTCTGCAAAGTGAATCAACTTTTTTAGTCAAATCAAAATCCATAGTGTTTACTTTAAAAATTTTCAAATATAAACAAAGTTTTTTAAATTATAATTCAAAACGTTTTGAAGTATTATAAAAATTTAAGTGATATTGTACATGTAGATAATTTAAAAGCCCGGTTTTATATAACACCAACAGTCTCTGCATGACTCGATTGAAAAGATTTTCTACAAAGAGTCAACTCACGAAAAAAACCCCGAACACAGTGGTGTTAAGAATTAGAATGTTTTGAGGGGTGGGGAAAAAAGATTTGCTAGAAAGAGTCACTCCAAACACACCTGACCCCCCCCCCCCCCCCCCCCCCCCCCCCAAGTGGGGTTTTACGAACCCCCTAAATGCCACGGGGGAAAAAAAATTATGAAATGTTTTTGAGTGGGGAAAAAAATTTACTACAAAGAGTGACCTCACCAACACACCCTGACACACAGTGGGTTAAGAATTATGGGAAAGTTTAGAGTGTGGGAAAAGATTTTCTACAAAAAGGACCTCACCACACAGTGGTGTTAAGAATTATGAATTTTAGGTGTGGGAAAAGATTATACAAAAGTGACCCACCGACACACCCGGAAAAACCAATGGTTTTAAAAACCAGAATGCCTGAGGTGGGGAAAAAGGTTTTATACCCGTTCTGAACTCACCGACACACCCTGACACACAGTGGTGTTAAGAATTTTGAATATTTAGAGGTGGGGAAAAAATTTTCTTCAAAGAGTCAATCACGAAAAACACCCTGACACACAGTGGTGTTAAGAATTATGAATGTTTAGAGTGTGGGAAAAGTTTGCTAAAGGGTCACCCCACCAACACCCTGACACACAGGGTGTTAAAAATTATGAAGTTTTGAGTGTGGGGAAAGATTCTACAAGGGTACCTCACCACACACCCCGACACACAAATGGTGTTAAAAAAATTTTAATGTTTAGAGTGTGGGAAAAGATTTACTACAAAAAGGACCTCACCACAAAACCTGACACACAGTGGTGTTTAAAAATTGAATGTAGGTGGGGAAAAAGATTTACTTAAAGAGTAACTCACCAAAAACACCCTGACACACAGTGGGGTAAGAATTTTGAATGTTTTGAGTGTGGGAAAAGATTCTACAAGGGTACCTCACCAACACACCCCGACCCAAAATGGTGTTTAAAAAAATGAATGTTTTTATGTGGGAAAAGTTTTAAAGGGTCACCCCCCACACACCCTGCACCCCAGTGGTGTTAAGAAAATTTTGAATGTTTGAGTGTGGGAAAAGATTTATACCAAAAAAGTACCCACCAACACACCCCGACACACAGTGGTGTTAAGAAATGAATGTAGATGTGGGAAAAGGTTTTTCCCCATTTGGGAAAATCACCACACACCCTTTACACACTGGGTAAAAATATGAATGTTTAATAAAAATTTACTTTTCAAAGAAAAAAAATACAAAAAACAAAAAAAACACACAGGAAAAAACCAAAGAAGCTAGAAGTAAAATACCCATTTTTTATTTCGGTAAACATGTTTTTTAAATCCCCGAAGTTCCTCCACACCTTTTACTTATTTTTTTTTTTTAAATTAGAAAAAATTGCACACAAAAAAAAACATACAAAGGGACGAAAAAAGGGGTGGTAATTTAAGGACAATTTCCCTTTTCGGAAAAAATTTTTTTTTTCCCAAAAGGTGCGGGTAGTAGTATTTTTTTTGGCAAAAAAAAAAAAAAAAAAAAAAAAAAAATAAAAAAAAAAAACCTAATTATTATATATTTTATGAAATAAAAAACCCAACCTATGGTTTTTAAGAAACTAACCTAAAACTTATAGGTTTAATGAAAAACATAATCTTAACCCCAAATGGGTTAAACCACAAACCACAAAGGGAAACCCTGTTTGTTTAAGTCGAACAGCTGAAGGTGATGCAGGCGAACGATTTTGTGTGTGTGACGGCCCTTTTGACTTTTCAGTCAGAAAATTGTTAGTTTTGTAGAAATGCTGAAAAAAACTGACGGAAAAAGTGTAGTGTGACGCCGCCTTGGCCCCGTTGCAAGAAATGGACGTTTTCCACGGTAAAACGTAGGAGTGGGGGGGGCCCGATGTCGTGAACTCATTGATGAGTTTCATAACGGCTTTTATTTTGCCCCATCGGCAGATGTCCCCACGTCGGGAGCGAGGTTTTTTACCAACCCCTGCGTTAAAAAAGAATGAAAATTTTTCTACTATAAAGAAATTAATTCCAGTCATTTCTATCAGAATATGTTTTTATAAATTAAAAAAATACTAATACTTGTATTTGCAAAGGTTTTCAATAGAAAAAGGGCCGAAAAGATTTCACAAGTTCTGGGTTGGTCATTGAGTTTCCATGACAACGCCACGCTGGTGTTCACCCCTCCCCCCTCCCCTCTCTTTCTCTCTTCTTCTCTCTCTCTCCTCATGATTTC
>JACEEZ010001042.1:510000-542500 GCA_016584305.1 Chionoecetes opilio | reverse complement strand
AATAATAATAATAATAATAATAATAACAATAATAATAATAATAATAATAATAGTAATAATAATCTGGGGTCACTTGAGCGGTTTCGTGTTGCGCGCATTTTTAATCTCTGGTCACTGATTGGGCGTGTAAATTGAAAGTCATTATTTAATTAATCAGTGGTCATTAGTCATCGTAACGCTTCGCTGGGAGAGAGAGCGAGAGAGAGAGAGAGAGAGAGAGAGAGAGAGAGAGAGAGAGAGAGAGAGAGAGAGAGAGAGAGAGAGAGAGAGAGAGAGAGAGAGAGAGAGAGAGAGAGAGAGAGAGAGAGAGAGAGAGAGAGAGAGAGAGAGAGAGAGAGAGAGAGAGAGAGAGAGAGAGAGAGAGAGAGAGAGAGAGAGGAGAGAGAGAGAGAGAGAGAGAGGAGAGAGAGAGAGGAGAGAGAGAGAAGGAGGAGAAGAGAGAGAGAGAGAGAGAGAGAGAACCATACACTCTTCGTAAATTATGTTCATTCAATTGTCTCCATAAAGTGTAGAAAATGACATGTTTGAAAATGGCTCGCAATGAAACCCTGCTGGCTCTTATATATAGGTTTCGTGATGTTAGGTTAGGTTAGGTTGAAATTATTTTGTTTTGCCGATGAAATGATTAGTCGTAGAGGAAACAGGAATAGGCTAACAACATACAAACGTTAAGCTGGAGGTGTTTTACCTATTGGTAGAATAGCTATCTCAAACAAAGCGGTACACCTTTGCTTTTCAATAAAAAATCATATTTCCTTGAATAACTCGAAAACTATGAGGATTACAGGAAATTTCTATAAAAGGCTAAATATAGAGCTTGAGAAGGCCTATCTAATGCGCCTAAGCAAAATGAATTTGTAGTTTAAATAAGTGAGAAAATTGTATATTCATATTTTGGATATTAAATATTAAATCATTAAATATCTCAAAAACTACAAAACATAATGGACTTCTGATAATGGCATTGCATAGACCACATCGACCTTAACAACTTTGCTTCTATGCATTTTTACTCTCGGCCTAATAGTTACGGAGTAAAATGCTTTTATAAGGAAACATAGGGTGAAATATATCTGTGATATTAATACCCTATTTAATAATCCCTATTAAGCGTATATATAATTAGAGGGGTGGGATATTATATACCCTTAATAGGGGTGCAATAATATACCCCTAATAATCTCCTAAGAGATACTTTAATAAATAATGTGAAAATACCTGGGCATCTCTCTCTCTCTCTCTCTCTCTCTCTCGTCTCTATTCCTTTCTTTTTATTTAAATTCTCGCTAATCCTTCTTCTCTCTCTCTCTCTCTCTCTGTTCTCTCTCTCTCTATATATATCTCTCTCTGTCTCCCTTCTTTCTCTCTCCCTTCTTCTTCTCTGTTCTCTCTCCCTTCTTTCTCTTTCTGTTCCCTCTTTCTCCCTCTCTCAGTTCTCTCTCTCCCTCTCTCTCTCTCTCTCGCTCCCTCTCTCTCGCTCTCTCCCTGCATGACAAGACTGATGCTTTACTCTCATGCACCTCATCTATATATCACATCATTAAAACAATGCTAATTACTATACACTTTTAACCTTAATGAACCACTTCATATAATCGGCGACCGGCTTATTAGGATAAAAAACTTACCTCTATATTTATTTATGTATTTATTATTATTATTTTTTATTCTCGTATCTTATGTGACAAAAAACCTCACGAGTTTTTTTTTTATCAACTTTCGTCCTTATTTTTATTTCCCTTCCGATTCTTATATTAGGTATCATTTCCATTCGTTGGCCAATTGAGTTTTATTTTTCTCTCTAACTACCTGTCCTTTTTACTTCCTGCTAACCTCCCCTACCTGTCCTTTCTACTAGACAGGTTGCTGACTGTCCCCGTCTGTATTGCACGTGTTGACAGTAACAATAAATAGACAGGTGGAGGTGGACACACAGACAGAAGGACAGACAGACAGACAGGACAGACACAGACAGACAGGACAGACACAGACAGACACACAGACAGACAGAGACACACACAAACAGACAGAAGGACAGACACAGACAGAAGGACAGACACAGACACACACAGACAGAAGGACAGATAGAACACACATACAGACAGGTGGACACCAGAAACAGACAGACAGACACACTATCGACAGACAAACATACAGCCTATACAGACAGATTAACAGACAGCATATACAAACAGATAGCCTATACAGACAGCCTATACAAACACACAAACAGACAGACAGACAGGTGGCATAAGCGTCGACTTACACATAAAAATATCCACTATTCTCTCAAATAAAAGAAATTCAGATGCAGCGTGGCATTCTCCTCCTCTCCTTCCCTCTCCCCCTTCCCCCCTGTTCCCCTCTCTATCTCTCTTACACTCCTCCCCCTCTTCTCACCCCCTCCCCCTTCCTCTCCTATCTCTCTCTCCCCCCCTATCGACAACCCTCCACTCCTTCCCTCCCTCCCCGCCGCTCGGTAATGACACGCATTAATAAATACGAGGCTGGGAAACACAGCCCCAAATGGATTCCCAACATTGCTTCCCCCCCTTCCCCCTTCTCCTCCCCTTCCCTCCCCTTCTCCTCTCAACCGGTAGTGAGGAACAGATAGGCGCATTTTATTTTATCGTTTTTATCTTTTTTTTATTAATTTATGCAATACTATAAATTAAACTGTTTTTTTTCTTCTTTTCAAACATTATAAATAAACGTAAATACAGAATTGTGCTTCAAAATACATAGTTAGCGCCGCACCGAGCGACTTAAATAAGGCACATGACGCCGCCCCGAGGGACACATAAGGGACTTAAATAAGGGACAAACGCCGCCCCGAGGGACACATTAGGGAATGTTAAATAAGGAACATAAACGCGCCTGTAAACACCGCCAAAACACACCTTGCTCGGGCACCATTAAATAAAGACTTGCCATAAAACATCAAATAAATAAGAATTTATCTAAACTCACCACTCCTCAGTGTTCATACCCAATAAAACAATAAAGAACCGGAATGTCTGGGAACTCAGTGAATCAGAAATTTACTTACAAAGGAAATTCACTTCCTGCTTCATAAAACATGACTTCTAACGCTAATCACACCCACGCACCACCCGGCCCGCCCCTGCAGGACCCCCGCCGCCACCATGGTATACAGGGCAGGCAGGGTCGGGGGCGCCTGGCTAGGGTGAGGAGCTAGCCTAGGTCGTGCACAAACTGGCATCGGCCGCCATAGAGGCAGAAGCCCTTGCGGTGGAAGGTGAAGCAGTGGGCGGTGCGGTACATGGGGTGGCGGGCGGGGGCGCGCAGGTCCAGGCTGCCGTGGGCGTAGAGGCAGGCGTCGCCGTACACACACTGGCGGCTGTACTGGAAGGAGCGACACAGCTCAGTCTTGTACTTGGTCAGGTCCGGGTAGTGCCTTCCCCCCCTAAGGTCTTGCGCCCCGCACACCCCCTGCTGCTGCTGCTGCTGCTGCTGCTGCTGCTTGCTGCTGCTGCTCGCTGCTGCGCCCCGGCAGATCCTCCCCCCAGCGGCCCTGGCAGTCAGGCACGCGCCGCACGCGGGGGAAGTATGGGATGTACACACAGTCGTCGCTGAGCCCCGCGTTGGCGTCCTCTGAGTCCGCGTCGCTACGCAGGGTGCTGCACAGGGCGGGCTGCTCCGGGCACGCCACCTCACACCCGCCGCCCCACGCCTCAGCCTGGCCTGGCTCAGCCAAAGGCTCCTTTCTGGGCAAAGAGTCTCTTATGCTGATGTAGTTTGTATCACATTGACCACGAGTGATGCCCCCGTCCCCGCCCCCCGCCAGCACGAGGCTGCCCTGGTCAGCGGGGCTCCAACACGCGGGGGAGTAGCGCGCGCCCTGCCGCAGGATCCTCTGCACCACCTCCAGACCCATCAGCTCCTCCGCGTCATACCGCCCGTCCACGCCGCCTCCTCCTGCCGCTGCCACGATGTGACAAGAGTGCTGCGACAGCCTGCCACGACCTGCTGCAGCCTCGACCTGTAGACAGCCCTGGGCAGGGCGGCTGCCACCCTCGTGAGGTTCCCGACACGCTGGTGGAGAGACAGACCTGGCCCGCCACTCACCAGTCTTCCCGCCATGGGGCAACCACGGGGCGGGGCTCGCCACGCCGGGACTCGAGCACGCCCCTGCCTCCTGCTCCTCAACCCCCGCACACGCCGCCACGCGCACCAAGGCCGGGGGGGACTCTGACATCACCACCTGCCCGTCATGGTGTTCCCGGGGCCCGCGTTCCCCCCCCGCGACGTCGTGGTGGGGGGAGGGGTGGAGGTTGGAGGTGATGAAGTGGAGCTCCGGTGGCGGGGTGGAGGAGTCTGAGTCGGTCAGCCGCCAGGTGATCTTGGCCACGCGGTAGGCGTCCTCGCTGGCGGGGCGGTAGTGCTGCGCCTCCAACACCTGCGGGCGGGGCGGGGCGGGGATTTGGGAGGAGAGGAGGTGGATGAAAGGATGACTTTTTGACTTCCTGCGCGCGGGAAAAAACACTCACAACCCAAAGCCCCCGGAGTACACCCTTCCAAACACCTACTGACCCCCAAACAGCTGACACACACACACCCGCACGCACACAACCACACACACACACACACACACACACACACACCCGCTGGTAGGTGGCACTTCATAGCGACAAAACAGCGGCTAGAGTGAAATCGAGCAACACACAACGAGAAGAAAGCGACATTGCAGAACAAATATAGTTGTGCACACTGGAATAGGCAGAGTGACGGATAGGTATATGGAAGGGTTATGCTCCCATCCCATCACCCCATCACCTCCCACCCATACACACACAACACCCACCTCACACACACACCCATCACCCCACTCACCCATCACCACCACACCCATCACCCCACACCCCCACCCATCACCCCATCACCCCCACCCCCCATCACCCCACCCACCCATCACCCACACCACCCAACCCATCACCCACTCACCACACCCACCCACCCATCACACACCACACCCATCACCCCCACCCATCACCCATCACCCCCACCCATCACCCCATCACCCCCACCCACCCATCACCCATCACCCCACACCCCATCACCCCATCACCCCCATCAACCCATCACCCCATACACCCATCACCCACTACCCCCATCACCCACACACACACCCCACCCACCCATCCATCAAATCCCCACCCATCACACACCCACCCACCCATCACCCCCACCCACACACACACCTGCCCTCTAATATCTGCATCGGATTAAGAGCAAAATAAAATGGCGTATATAAAATGTATTCCATTAATAGTGACAGAGTTTGAAGCGGGATTTGTATTTTAATTTTCCTGTTCTCACGCATTCGCTCATTTTTATAGGGAAAAATTTAGGAAGATAGATTACTATATAACTATAATTACCACTCATTATTATCGCTAGTAGTAGTAGCATCAACATAATTAGTAGTACCAAAGTAGTAGTAGTAGTAGTAGTAGTAGTAGCACCATTAACATAATTAGTTGTACCAGTAGTAGTAGCACCATTAACATAATTAGTTGTACCAGTAGTAGTAGAAGTAGTAGACTAATAACAGTAAAAAAAAAACAGTCGTAATAGTAGAAGTATCAATAGTAGTAGAAATATCAATTGTAGAAGTAGTATAATAGTTAGTAGTAGTAGTAGTAAAAGCAAAAGTAGTAATAACAGTAAAAAACTAAAAACAGTAGTAGTAGTAGAATTAGTAGAAATATCAATAGTAGCAGTAAGAATAGTAGTAATAGTAGTACAGAAAACACTCTATATCGAACCCGTATAATTCAAACTTTGGATAATTCGACCTGTTTCAGGCCAATTCAAATTTGTCAATAACTTTCCATAATTCGAGCAAGTTTGAATTATCCTTAGCCTTACTAGTGAGAGTCCGACCTCTCCCATGCGGTGCGTGCCGCGGCTGCCCAGCGTGATCTGATATATGATCATTTATAATTATCGTATAACTACGATAGGCGGAGGAAGGCGGCTGGAGGCGGAGGAGGGGGAGAGGAGGAGGAAGGGGGGGAGGGGAAGGAGGGACGAGGAGGAGGAAGGAGGGGAGAGGGGGAGGAGAAGGAAGGAGGTGAGACAAGGAAGGGAGGAGAGGAGAAGAAAGGAAAGAGGAAATAGGAGGAAGAACTATTTTTTTTAAGTATCCTTCGCTTTGTATACAATCCTTCAGAGTCCTTCACGGATCTCTTCGCTCCTTCACGCATCCTACAGGAGTCATGGGAGGGCATTAATAGTTCCGACAGGATTGCTATAGTATTCCTAGGTTTTTATAAGTACTTTGACAATCGCATGGGTGGCTCAAATAGGGATTAATAATAATATTACTAATACTGAAAATACTAATACTGATCATTGTATTGAAGTGATGATTAATCTAGCAATTCCTATCATAATTTTATGTTTTGTAGTAAGTTTTGTCTAATTTGTGGTTTTTAAGGAATATCTGGCAGTATCATGTCATTGTGAATTGGCTGAAATAGGAACTTTAATTATTGTAACTGAAAACTGATTCCAGATTCGCGTTCAGCATGCCCGAAAACTGCTAGAAACAAAGTTTCAAGCAAATCTGTTTTTCAAAAAATATTGCAAATTTTGCAAGGGGTGTAACCCTTGAAAATTTGCAACATTTTTTGAAAAATAGATTTGTTTGAAAATTTGTTCCTAACTGTTATCGGGCATGCTGAACACTAATCTGGAGTTAGTTTTCAGTTACAATGATTAGAAGTCCCTATTTCAGCCAATTCACAATGACATGTTATTTCCAGATATTCCTTAAAAAACCACAAATTAGACAAAACTTACTACAAGACATAAAAATATAATAAGACATTGCTAGATTAATCATTACTTCGAAAGAAAGGAACCTCTGTCCTAGTCTAACCTCGTACTTCCCCGTCCAAACATCAGTCGGCAAACCATCCAGTCACCAACGCTACTAAAGTCAAGTCCTTTCATCCACCTCCCCTCCCCTCCCCCACCTCTCCCCCAACCTACAACCTGCCCCCACCTCCTTTCCAACCCACTACCTACACCCCTTCCTCTCCTCTCCTCCCCTACCTCTCCCTCCTTCCCACTAAGACCCGCCCACCTCCTTTCCATCCCCTCCTCCCTCCTTACCCCCGCTCTAGGTCATAATTACTGAACAAACACACAAAGCCGCCCACTCCTCGCCTGCTGAAGGGCTTGGCGGGTTTACCAGGGAATTCATGACCTCTATTGTTCCCAGGCCTATTCATTCTGCTTCCATTCCTCCTCCTCCTCTTTCTCCACTGCCAAAATACAGAACACATATTCTACATAATAAGAGTACAAAAGTTGACAGCTACATCCGGGCGACTCTAGCGTCAACAACACTATAGTCGCCAGGCGCCATATATTACGAATTGTTAGCATCACTACAGACTTTATATATACGTGTCATTAACGAGGCATGCACAGTAGTTTATATTATGTACCTGCCTGTATGTAGGTACATAATATAAACTACTGTACATGCCTCTTCAGTGACACATACAAGTCTGTAGTGATGCTAAAATTTCGAATATATGGCGCCTAGCGACATTAGTCCTGTGGCGACTAAAGTGTTGTTTTTGGCGGTAGAACTAGACTAACAATAGAACTCAGAATCAAAACAACCTATACGCCTCATCCCTCTCGTAAACCAAAAGTTAATACTACTTCTATTAGTGGTTACGTGCTCACCCACCAGGGCCGTTTCTTACTATATGCTATCACTACGCGGTTGCACACGGCCCCGAAACCACCAAGGGGCCCCAAACTGCCATTATTTGCTTTTTTTTTAGAATTAGCCTCTTTTCTCTTAAAGTGCACCAGATTGATACATTTGACTATTAAAGGCGTGCCCCCGGACCACCTTAGAGGGCTTGGAATCCCCCCACCATCAATCAATCAATCATTGGGGGCATACGCCGGGGGGCGCGTAGCCTCGCCCACCCTAGGACGCCACTCCCGGGGGTCACCACGCGCGAGTCCCCATGCAGGCTCCCTTCCTAAGTTCCCATACCAAGCAACTTTCGACAAAAAGCATAAACTTCCCCAGCCACGAGCCTTGTGGTCGCCCCCTTGACCTCATCCACACCGGATTGTCTCTTACCGATACAACCCGGTGGGAAGGATCGGTTTCAGGGTAGCGTGCCACATGCCCATATAGCCGAAGTTGGCGCTGACTGACTATGCAGGTAATGCCTGGTTCACACTGGGCTTTTTTCGGCACTTTTATAGCGCGGGGAAGTCTGAGAAGAGGTCTGGGACTGGGAGTCATGATCGACCTAGTTTTATAAAAAAAATCTCACACCGCTCGATCGGTCTTTTGTCGGCCGAGCAGCCGAGAATTTCGCGCGCCAAATTCAAATAAACGCAGAAGCCAGCACCACCCTCTTCCCCATTCACCCCAATTATTGGTATAATTTCGTATTGGGCACTAAAAACTAACAAATTTAACTTACATCATCGTGCAGATCTTTTCATCCTTAATTTGAATCCCAATTTCCTAGCCAATGGCGATACATATAGACTAATACCGAAAATTTTCCGTTTTAGCTACAGCCAGAAACGGTTGTTAGTTTAAATCAGATTATGTTAGGTTAGACGTGGGGTTTGACTTAGTAGATGATATCAAGGAAAAACTGAAACTATCAATACTACTTCATAATAAAGTGCGCTTAGACGTATCTTTCGCGCACCAAATACACACAAACCAGCCACTAGCCCCTAACCCGACGTGACCCCTGACCCTGCAGGTCCGGCACGGGAAGTCAGGGACGACCCTGCGATACTAAGCAGAAAAGGTCACAAGAAGATTTGTTTCCCGGAACGAATTGCGTGTGTGAACGTAATCTCCGCACTAGCCCGCAAGAGGCTGACTTCCCCGCGCTACAAAAGTGCCGAAAAAAACCCAGTGTGAACCTGCCTTTATAGGCCTCGATTCAGTATCACGGTGCAATCGCTGGTTTGACACGTAATCATCCCAGCGATAACCCATAGACCATATATAGACCACCATAGTTTTACAAAATAGGGCCCCCAAACAGCATTTCGCATAGGGGCCCCAAAAGGCTAGAAACGTCACTGCCACCCACCTCCTTGTTAGCGATGGAGCACTTCAGCACGCCCTCCTCCGGGTCGTGGATGAAGGAGCAGCGCGCCCCGTAGCGGCAACACCCAAGCTCGTGGTAGGACCTGCAGTTGCGGGTCTTGTACTTGCCGTGGTGGGAAGCGTCGCGCAGCTGATAGAAGCCGTGCGCGTAGTTACATCTGTGAGAGAGTAGGGAGAGGGAGAGGTAGAGAGAGAGAGATAGTAGAGAGTAGAGATAGAGTAAAGATAGTAGAGAGTAGAGATAGAGAGTAAAGAGAGTAGTGTGAGAGAGAGTAGAGATGAGAGATGAGAGTAGAGAGAGAGAGTAGTGTGAAAGAGAGGAGATAATAGAGGTAGAGATAGTAGGGGGAGTGATAAGAGAGGAGAGAGAGAGAGAGAGAGAGAGAGAGAGAGAGAGAGAGAGAGAGAGAGAGAGAGAGAGAGAGAGAGAGAGAGAGAGAGAGAGAGAGAGAGAGAGAGAGCAAAACAAAGAGGAACAAAAAAAACATAATACTCAAATATCAGATCACTTAAAAATACATATAAGCCATAAACACACACACACAACACCCTTTCTAAAGAGCATAAATACATATAACAACAAGATACATAAGATAACAATAAGATAGCCACCAATATAACGACACACACACGCTTACCTCATACCATAACGACAGGACCCAAACGTAAGGAACGAGCGACACAACTCAGTCTTCAGCTTGGTGGGATCTGGCGGGCCGAGCAGCTCCTTATCTCTTGACCGCCCGCCCCTTTTCCCGCCCTTTTCCTCAGATAAACCCACCCCCCCGCCCTCTATTGAGCTTATCTCACACCCTGATTCTTGGGAGGGTGAGGGTATGGTAGGGAGGGAGTTAGGGACAGAACAGTAGTCATGGGAGGGTATGGAGTGAGGGAATAGCGAAGTAGGGAAGAAATGTGAAGTGATAGGGACGGAGTAGGAGGCATGGAGGGAGTGTGAGTGTGGGATGGGGATGGAAGGGGAGGCAGGGGCATAGAGGGAGGCTGGGATGGAGTGGTGATGGGGTGTGATGGGGGTATGTGATGGGTGTAGGCGAGGCGAGGTATGGGGCAGGGAGGGTCTTGATGTGTCATTTTTGGGGGTGCTGTGAGCCAAAACCTGCAGGGAAGATGTCAACACTGCATAAGAAAATAAGAAAGCTACAAGAGGCCGCGAGACCTACACGTAATAGTTCCTGTACAGAATATAACCAAATCGTAATACAACTACGTACTGGTTCTCACAATGCAATTACCACGAACTACCCATATATATGTATTTACAAGCGAGGAAGCAAAGACTACCACTTCGACGATTGAAAACTTAAAACATTTCACTAGGTAGCATGAAGATAAAGAAAAGTATGATCCTTAATTAAGCTCGTCATTGTCCACAAAGCTACATTAGTCTATATTTCTGTTCCTCTCTCTCTGTCTCTCTCTCGTCCCTCTCTCTCTCTCTCTCTTCTCTCTCTCTCTCTCTTCTCTCTCTCTCTCTCTCTCCTCTTCTCTCCTCCTCTCTCTCTCTCTCTCCCTCTCTCTCCCTCTCTCCCTCTCTACCTCTCTCTACCTCTCTCTACCTCTCTCTACCTCTCTCTACCTCTCTCTACCTCTCTCTCTCTCTCTCTTTTACATCTATATAATCTCCCCCCTACATTCCTTAATAAAAACGTGTACAAAAGACTCAACACCTCTCACCAGGGGACTGTGGGAGAGCAAGGCGCCTTCAGACAGCCGCGCGTCCTCCACAAACGAAGACCTCCTGATAGGCGAAGATAGGGAGCTCGTGAGCGAGGAGAAGGTACCCCAGCATGGAGGGGAAGGGGTTTTGCAGCTGGGCGAGGACCCGGAGTTGGCGGGTTCCTGCGGCAGCTTCGCCAAGAGTCTGTCCAAGGCCGCTGCAGCTTCCTCCAGTGACATGTCTGGAAGCCCCGCGGCGATGGTGCTCACAGCTGTGGGGAGGAGGGAGGGAGGGAGGGGTGAATGAGAGGCGAGGCAGCGATAGGTCGTGGTATTACTAGGAACTATCTCTTACATTATCTCTGGATAATTTATAGTTTCACCCAACCAACGATTTTCTGATGCGCCTTATGTTTTTCTGGTGTGTTTTAATGTGTTTTTGAATGTATCTGCTAACCGTTTCTGTCGCAATTTTTTTTTATTTTTTTTTAAGGTAGATAAAGGTTAGTTGTAGTTAGTTTTTTTTTTTTTTTAGGTAAAGGTTAGGTAAAGGTTAGTTATAGGATAGGTTAGGTTAGGTTAGGTTAGGTAAAGGTTAGGTTCAGGTTTAGGTTTATAAAAAATAAAAATAAAAAAAAAAATAAAAAAAATAAAAAAAAAAAAAAAAAAAAAAAAAAAAACGACAGAAACGGTTAGCAGATTCATTCAAAACACATAAAAACACACCAGAAAAACATGAGGCGCATCAGAAAATCGTTGGTTGGGTGAAACTATAAATTGACCATATCTCTATCTCATAATAATAAAAAATTAAACTAGAGATCAAGTGTGAATATTATCAACTAAACCATTAAGCATTTGGGTAAATATGCAGTTTAAACCAATACTCTCCTGATCTAACTGGGGGGGCTGAGCCCCCCCAGACCCCCCTGCTAATTAACTAACCTAACCCGGGCACTGATTACGTAACCTAACCTAGCTTGGGGGGTCTTGCCCCCCCAGCCCCCCTTGTGTTATTTTTCATTTCCGCCAGCTATTATATGGGTAAGAAATACTCTTTATGATGAGAACGAAACGTTCACGATACTTAAAACCACCGATCGTGTATTTGTTGTAGCTGCACATACACCACAATTTGCTTACCTCACACCTAGCAGCCACATTAATATTCACTGTGTGCGCGTGTGTTGCAAAATTATATCCATCCATCACATGATTACACTATGAAAAATACGCAAGTCTAGAATAAGCCCGCGCCATAATTTACTTCACAAAACCAGAGCCACAATTTACTTCAGTCTTTTGGTGGCCAGGTCTGCGAGGCCTCACACACACGTCCTCCTCCCAGCCTTCTCTGCCGCCACCCAGCCCGCCAGCCTGGAGGACGCTTCGTTCCCGTGCTTCAGTGCTTCATCCAACCTACTGTGAATTGGAGGACTCAGTCGTCAGGTAGTTAGTGCGGAGTCATTAGGAACTTTAAAAGGGGCTGGATAATTTCATGGATGGGGATGAAAGGTGGATGTAGGTAGTGTTAAGTAACAGGAACTACCACGTGTATAGGTCTCCCAGCCTCTTGTAGCTTCCTTATGTTCTTATGTTCGAATCAAAATATCAAGGCTTTGAAACCTTAATGTATGCTTCACAATGAATATGAACTATCGCAAACAAGAATCAGCAAAGCAAAATATATGAACTTAGAGTAATCGTGATGACATATTAATAATTTGGGTAAGGTTAGTCAATACTTCGATCTACTTAGATTGAAAAAAAATTGAGAAGTTAGGTTCGTCATTTCGTTATTTATGCAGTTTCGACCAATACACGATCGGTGGTTCTAAGCATACTGAAGGTTTAGTTCTCACCATAATAAGTATTTATAACCCCATATTATTAGGGGGCGATCAGTGATACCATCATAAATTAATATGGTAAAGTTTTACACTAGGACCGAAATTCCCTACACAATTAGGAGTGTGGTTTCTGTTCACCTTATTGGATTCTAAGAAACATTCTCTCTATGAACTTCCGTCGCAAATCCCTACTTGCGGAGATATAAGACGTTTTTAATAGGAAGGAGTGTATATGAGATATGAAAATTAAACTAACCTAACCCCACCTTTAGACTCACTAACCTAACCTATTCCCACGCTTTAACCTCCTAACTAAAGCCAAATCTGCATTAAAAAAATTGGTCCGCGGCAAGGGAAGAACAGAGGCGATGCAGGTCACAAGAGGAAGAAGAGTGAGGCGCTCGTAAGCACTCTTTCCTCCCTATGAACAACATGTCATTATTTCCAAAAGTAATGATTTGCGACGAAAGCTCACAGAGAAAATGCTTCCTAGAATCCAATAAGGTAAACAGAAACCACACTCCCAATTGTGTAGGGAATTTCGGTCCTAGTGTAAAATAATACCCCCAAGTTTTCTCCCTAATGTTTACATCCACTCGTCTTCCAACTCCTATCACACCACCACCTCTGCACGCCTACAACTAATCATCCCATCACTATCACCACCTCTGGATGCCTACAGTTCACTAAAACCAGCTCTAAATATCTAAACAGGCTCACTACTATATCACCAATGGTTGCCCACACACACTTTACGGGCCAGATAAAACCAACATTGCACTTTACACGTCAACAACTCCCTACCTGAATGAATGCGGTGATCCTCAGAGCTCTAGGGTGTCTACAGGTCCTAACAGGTGCCTCTAGCTCACCACTGTACCTTCCATGGCCTAGGTGTTCGAAGCCAACAAGGGAAGCACTGGTTCTCCACGCCTGGCTTCCTCCGCCACGCCGCCAACTACGAAGTTCAAGTTGCGAACAAATGAAACGGCGCGGCGCAAAAGACTTCTAAAAATTCTAATATGTTTTCTTGTTATCTCTAAGAAAGTATTGTTATGCATTACTATTGATATTGATAAGTTATGTGTTTGCTGTGAAACATTTGCATTTTTTAATCCCAAACTCTCCGAGTCTCCGAGTGGCGTTCTCGGTGACCAGAATTCGATCCCCGATGAGGACCAAAATCCACTTAAGATCTTTCTGCACCGTCGGGTGGCTTAAGAACACCCACATGCTGCCCATTAACTCTGCCTTCGATTGCCAGTGCATCGGAGGACACAGGGGGGGGGGCGGCATGAGCCTCTAATCACAGGCGTCATTATAAAAATCCTGCCTGCGCCACCACGGGCGAGGGCCAACCATCACAGCCTTCAGTTGAACCTCCAGGGCCTACCATCCCACGGAGGTCACTGCCTAACAGGTGCTATAGGCATAGATGCCAAAAAAAAAAAAAAATATCAAGGGTATACCACCAACTACAGATTTGGGGGAAAATTTCGACATCCCAAATTCTCATGAAAATCTATCAACCGAAGTTTTTGAGCATACTGGACACGAATATAGAGAACATTTTCTGATTACTACAATGCAAATCTCTACATCAGCCCGCGTGTTCTTGTAAAACCCATGGTAATGCCCGTAATGTTCCCTTACTGTGTGATGCTGGTCGCCTGCCTCAAACATACGTAACTGGAGGCATGGGCTTGGCTGACAGGCCTGTGAACATTCAAGAGCTGGATGGGCTTAGTTTATAAGCCTGTGAATATTTTGCACTGGGTCATAGACTGAACCCTGAAGTAATCTATGCCTCTGAAAATTTGGAGTTCATAGGCTTAGTTTAAAGGCCTTTTTTCATGAATTCTATACAAGTATTTCTAACAACTACATGAAGCTTGCTTGACTCATGAAAAATAAATCATGTATTTTTTTCCATATCTTTGAAATTGAAATTAGATAATCTTTGTATATTTTGTATAGGGGGAAATTTGATCAGCAATTTCACTTCTTAACCTATGCCTGTTAAATGCCTGTTATTATTTATTCACTAATTATATACTTTATCAATACTTTACTTGTATTGTATTATGATACTTTGCAAGATATTGGGTCATTCTTATGCCATATCACATTCTGCTACACTCATAGAAATATATAATAGCTATATATATATTTTTTTTTTACGGTTGAAGAAATCTGATCAACCTGACAGAATATAGTAGTTGAAGACCACCCCTGAGATACTTGTCATTGCCTTTGGGTTTGTGAGTGTATATAGCCCGAACTAAATTGGCCTACCCCTTTGTTTTTATTTTATCTCTTACTGTCTTCTTTATAGGGACTGGCAACTAAGCGGGCTTTGTGTTACCCATTTTTGTTGTGCCCTTGGCCAGTTCCCTGTGATGTAAAAAAAAAAAAAAAACGTATCCTTTAAACCACTCAACTCATTCACTCCTTAACCCCTTCACGCCCAGATCTTTCCTTTGCTATATAAAATGGTCTGTTGTTAGCCATAAAATTACGAAAAGTGACTGAATATACCAAATTAGCCAGTGGAAAAGGATACTAAACAGGTCATATCTATATAACATTGCTTATAGTCACTAAAAATCGTCTAATGGTACCCAAATTACAATGGAAATTACGCTCTGGGTCTCAAGGGTTAACACCACTAAGACCTGTCCTGCCCTCTGTTAGGTCTGCTAGAGAGCCATCCACCCGTGCAGCATATTCCATACTTCATGTTACCTATAGTGTCAGCCATATGACCTCTGATGTCTGGCACATTTCCCTTTTTTGGCATGAAATCAATCCATCATGGCACATTTCCCCCTTTTTTGGGCATGAAATCAATCCATCATGGCATATTTCCCCCTTTTTGGCATGAAATCAATCCATCATGGCACATTTCCCCTTTTTTGGCATGAAATCAATCCATCATGGCACATTTCCCCTTTTTTGGCATGAAATCAATCCATCATGGCACATTTCCCCTTTTTTGGCATGAAATCAATCCATCATGGCACATTTCCCCCTTTTTTGGCATGAAATCAATCCATCATGGCACATTTCCCCCTTTTTTGGCATGAAATCAATCCATCATGGCACATTTCCCCCTTTTTTGGCATGAAATCAATCCATCATGGCACATTTCTCCCTTTTTTGGCATGAAATCAATCCATCATGGCACATTTCCCCCTTTTTTGGCATTAAATTAATCCATCATGGCACATTTCCCCTTTTTTGGCATGAAATCAATCCATCATGTCACATTTCCCCCTTTTTTTGGCATGAAATCAATCAATCATGGCACATTTCCCCTTTTTTGGCATGAAATCAATCATCATGTCACATTTCCCCCTTTTATGGCATGAAATCAATCCATCATGGCACATTTCCCCCTTTTTTGGCATGAAATCAATCAATCATGGCACATTTCCCCCTTTTTTGGCATGAAATCAATCCATTATGTCACATTTCCCCCTTTTTTGGCATGAAATCAATCCATCATGTCACATTTCCCCCTTTATTGGCATGAAATCAATCCATCATGTCACATTTCCCCCTTTTTTGGCATGAAATCAATCCATCATTTCACATTTCCCCCTTTTTTGGCATGAAATCAATCCATCATGTCACATTTCCCCCTTTTTTGGCATGAAATCAATCCATCATGGCACATTTCCCCCTTTTTTGGCATGAAATCAATCCATCATGTCACATTTCCCCCTTTTTTGGCATGAAATCAATCCATCATGTCACAGTTCCCCCTTTTTTGGCATGAAATCAATCCATCATGTCACATTTCCCCCTTTTTTGGCATGAAATCAATCCATCATGTCACATTTCCCCCTTTTTTGGCATGAAATCAATCCATCATGGCACATTTCCCTTTTTTGGCATTAAATCAATCCATCATGGCACATTTCCCCCTTTTTTGGCATTAAATTAATCCATCATGGCACATTTCTCCCTTTTTTGGCATGAAATCAATCCATCATGGCACATTTCTCCCTTTTTTGGCATGAAATCAATCCATCATGGCACATTTCTCCCTATTTTGGCATGAAATCAATCCATCATGTCACATTTCCCCCTTTTTTGGCATGAAATCAATCCATCATGTCACATTTCCCCTTTTTTTGGCATGAAATCAATCCATCATGTCACATTTCCCCCTTTTTTTGCATGAAATCAATCCATCATGGCACATTTCCCCCTTTTTTGGCATGAAATCAATCCATCATGTCACATTTCCCCCTTTTTTGGCATGAAATCAATTCATCATGGCACATTTCTCCCTTTTTTGGCATGAAATCAATCCATCATGTCACATTTCCCCCTTTTTTGGCCTGAAATCAATCCATCATGTCACATTTCCCCCTTTTTTGGCATTAAATCAATCAATCATGTCACATTTCCCCCTTTTTTGGCATTAAATCAATCAATCATGTCACATTTCCCCCTTTTTTGGCATTAAATCAATCAATCATGGCACATTTCCCCCTTTTTTGGCATTAAATCAATCAATCATGTCACATTTCCCCCTTTTTTGGCATTAAATCAATCAATCATGTCACATTTCCCCCTTTTTTGGCATGAAATCAATCCATCATGTCACATTTCCCCTTTTTTGGCATGAAATCAATCCATCATGTCACATTTCCCCCTTTTTTGGCATGAAATCAATCCATCATGTCAGTTCCCCCTTTTTTGGCATGAAATCAATCCATCATGTCACATTTCCCCTTTTTTGGCATGAAATCAATCCATCATGTCACATTTCCCCCTTTTTTGGCATGAAATCAATCCATCATGTCAGTTCCCCCTTTTTTGGCATTAAATCAATCCATCATGTCACATTTCCCCCTTTTTTGGCATGAAATCAATCCATCATGTCACATTTCCCCCTTTTTTGGCATGAAATCAATCCATCATGTCACATTTCCCCTTTTTTGGCATGAAATCAATCAATCATGTCACCTACTTTGACTGTTTTATTTCCATTACATTCATCAAGCCTATCAAAACAAAGAAAGACTCCACCTGTGACTTTCTTTGTGTGTGCTCCTGGGTTTTGAAAAAGAGAGAGAGAGAGAGAGAGAGAGAGAGAGAGAGAGAGAGAGAGAGAGAGAGAGAGGAGAGAGAGAGAGGAGAGAGAGAGAGAGAGAGAGAGAGAGAGAGAGAGAGAGAGAGAGAGAGAGAGAATTACGTTACGCAGGTGAAATTTCCTCCTTCCTCGTCCAAAAATCCTTCTCTCTTGCCCTTTACGAACCTCACATCACGAGAGAAAGAGAAAGAGAGAAAGAGAGAGAGAGAGAGAGAGAGAGAGAGAGAGACAGAGACAGAGACAGAGACAGAGAGAGCGAGAACGAGAGCGAGAGAGAGAGAGAGAGAGAGAGAGAGAGAGAGAGAGAGAGAGAGAGAGAGAGAGAGAGAGAGATACATGTTATGATACACAGCAAGTAAATAGTGAGACAGTGAGAGAGAAAGTGGCCGCATGGAAGTAAGCTATGCACACACTGATGTCATTACTGTTGTTATGATCAATACATATCATAGCAAGAGTGTCATAGAACCCTTGCATAGTGTTCAAAGTGAAAGCCTCTCCTGTACACATACATACATACGCCCTACCATCACATCACACAAGGAGCAATGGATTGGACAAGCAGTAATGTATCTGTATAACTTTCTAGTGAGCAATGATAAACTCTTTTTGAAGGAACTACCACATGTAGGTCTCGCAGCCTCTTGTAGCTTCCTTACGTTCTTCTTATGTTCTTTTTGAAGGACCATAAGAGCCACAAGAGCAATGATAAACTCTTTTTGAAGGAACTCATAGGTCTCGCAGCCTCTTATAGCTTCATTATGTTCTTTTCTTCTTATGTTAAACTCTTTTTGAAGGACCCTAAGAGCTTCAACAGAGCAATGATTAAACTCTTCAGAAATAGGAACTACCACGTGTAGGTTTCGCAGCCTTTTGTAGCGTCCTTATTTTCTTGTGTTCTTATGTTCTTTTTGAAGGAACTACCACATGTAGGTCTCGCGGGCTTATGTAGCTTCCTTATGCTAAACTCTTTTTGAAGGACCCCAAGCGCCACATGAGCAATGATAGGACATTTGAAGGACCACCACAGCTTCCTTATGTTCTTTTTGAAGGACCCACAAGAGCTTCCTTATTTTCTTATGTTCTTATGTTAAACTCTTTTTGAAGGACCATAACAGGTCTTGGGTCTAACTGGGTCTAACATAACAGGTTTTGACAGGACCCTAAGAGCCTCAACAGGTCTAGGTTACAGGAACTACCTCGTGTAGGTCTCGCGGCCTTTTGTAGCTTCCTTATTTTCTCACGTTCTTATGTTAAACTCTTTT
This sequence comes from Chionoecetes opilio, assembly GCA_016584305.1. Lineage (NCBI taxonomy): Eukaryota > Metazoa > Arthropoda > Malacostraca > Decapoda > Majidae > Chionoecetes > Chionoecetes opilio. The sequence continues at coordinate 523,459 of JACEEZ010001042.1, read as the reverse complement.
TGAAGGACCCTAAAAGCCTCCGTATTTTCTTCTCGTGTTCTTATGCTTTTTGAGGGACCACAAGAGCAATGATTAAACTCTTCATAAACAGGAACTACCACGTGTAGGTCTCGCGGCCTTTTGTAGCTTCCTTACATTCTTATGTTAAACACTTTTTGAAGGACCCTAAGTGCCTCAACAGGTCTCAGGTCAACTAGTCTCAACACAGCCTGGCGGGCACTTAGTTCCTGGGCGTGGCGGCGGAACTGTTGCTGGCTGCCATACTGACGTCCCCGCTGCTCTGGCCCCCCCCGCCCCCGCCTTCCCGGGGGGGACTCTTGACGTGGATCTGGTTCTTAATGAGCGCCGACCTTAAGATGAGCCCCTTGACCCGCATGATGTGTTCCCGTCCCATCTCCAACGAGCGCTCAAAGGTCATGCTTCTCTCCTCCACGGCTTTGGCATACAGGATCTGAAGCAAGGAGGGTGTTAGGGGTCGATAGGGTCGCAAGGGGGTCAGGTAAGTCTTAACCCCTTCACACCCAGATCTTTCCTTTGCTATAAAAAATTGTGTGTTTTCGTGTGTGTAAATACATAGGCCTATATCTTTTCGCCCTTACCTTATTATGTGAGTCTATCCGAGCCTGGATTTGCCCATCTAGAATCAGGGCCATTAGTTCATCCTCTAAGGCCGCTATAGTTGTGTTGAAAGCCTCGGCCATCATCTCCAGGTCAGCACTCATGTAGGGGCTGCAAGGAAAGCCAACGATATATTACGATACAATTATATTATGACGATACAATTATATTATTACGATACAATTATATTATTACGATACAATTATATTATGACGATACAATTATATTATGACGATACAATTATATTATTACAATACAATTATATTATGACGATACAATTATATTATGACGATACAATTATATTATGACGATACAATTATATTATTACAATACAATTATATTATGACGATACAATTATATTATGACGATACAATTATATTATGACGATACAATTATATTATGACGATACAATTATATTATGACGATACAATTATATTATGACGATACAATTATATTATGACGATACAATTATATTATTACGATACAATTATATTACGGCATATACGATAGAAAACAACAAAGACTTGTAAAGAAGGGGTTGGCTATGAGGTTTAACATGCTAAGACTTGTAAAGAAGGGGTTGGCTATGAGGTTTAACATGCTAAGACTTGTAAAGAAGGGGTTGGCTATGAGGTTTAACATGCTAAGACTTGTAAAGAAGGGGTTGGCTATGAGGTTTAACATGCTAAGACTTGTAAAGAAGGGGTTGGCTATGAGGTTTAACATGCTAAGACTTGTAAAGAAGGGGTTGGCTATGAGGTTTAACATGCTAAGACTTGTAAAGAAGGGGTTGGCTATGAGGTTTAACATGCTAAGACTTGTAAAGAAGGGGTTGGCTATGAGGTTTAACATGCTAAGACTTGTAAAGAAGGGGTTGGCTATGAGGTTTAACATGCTAAGACTTGTAAAGAAGGGGTTGGCTATGAGGTTTAACATGCTAAGACTTGTAAAGAAGGGGTTGGCTACGAGGTTTAACATGCTAAGACTTGTAAAGAAGGGGTTGGCTATGAGGTTTAACATGCTAAGACTTATAAAGAAGGGGTTGGCTATGAGGTTTAACATGCTAAGACTTGTATAGAAGGGGTTGGCTATGAGGTTTAACATGCTAAGACTTGTATAGAAGGGGTTGGCTATGAGGTTTAACATGCTAAGACTTATAAAGAAGGGGTTGGCTATGAGGTTTAACATGCTAAGACTTATAAAGAAGGGGTTGGCTATGAGGTTTAACATGCTAAGACTTGTAAAGAAGGGGTTGGCTATGAGGTTTAACATGCTAAGACTTGTATAGAAGGGGTTGGCTATGAGGTTTAACATGCTAAGACTTGTATAGAAGGGGTTGGCTATGAGGTACAACATGCTAAGACTTGTATAGAAGGGGTTGGCTATGAGATACAACACTCATGCTCGTATTTGTAGTCAAATACCATCATTGCTCGTGGTAATTGCTATGATTTTGTTCCATTTCTACTCAGTCAAAATTATTCCCTTGATCTTGTAGCTGCCATGGAAAGTCCTAGAGCAATCCTACAGTACTCCTATTGCAATCACAACAGAGCTGGCATGACATATTGATTTAATTAGGACAAGACAAAAAGTGAACAATGACCACGTACAATGATGGTATGTGACTACGAATACGGGCATAAGACCCACCTGAAGTACTGGATAAGGGCACGGTTTCTGATGCGCGTGTAGAGAGTGTTGAGGTGCGGCGCCAGGTACATGTCCAGCATCAGCACATCCTGCAGCGGGGGGAAGAAACACACATTAAAATGCCTAGTCTCATTATAAGTAAAAGGATGGATTCTTACGTATTCCAATATAAATATGTTGGTGGCATGCAAGAAAACAAGGCAAGCAGCAGTGCATGGATCTTTCACACAGCATGGAGGAGTCCGATTCACACACACTGTAGCAGCGAACTATAGTCTATTTATTTATTATAGAACGAGGTGAAAAATCCTGCCCCCTTGCTGCTTACTGACTGATATTTGATGTCAGGAGAAGGGAATAGTATGGTTCTTCTAAATGTCAGTTGTTATTATCAGGTAAACATAGGCATCATTTTTAAGCATGAGACCTTATGATAGAATGGAATTTTTGCCTCGTTAAAAAAAATAGACTGTAATTGGACAAAGCTGCCTTAGTGGAAAACCTAAAGATAAGGTAACAAAGAATACTGTACACTCTTACCTTTAGTTCGTCTAATAGCTTCAAGCAGGAGGCATACTTTGATTCGTAGAACTTAAAAATGATATCCCGTAATTGAGGCTCGACTTCCAAAAATAGCTTGAAGGAACTGAAAGGGAAAAAGAAAAACATTCCATTAATATCTTAGTTAACCCTTACGTCTATAAAAACATTCCATTAATATCTTACTGTTAACCCTTACGTCTATAAAAACATTCCATTAAAATCTTACTGTTAACCCTTACGTCTATAAAAACATTCCATTAAAATCTTACTGTTAACCCTTACGTCTATAAAAACATTCCATTAATATCTTACTGTTAACCCTTACGTCTATAAAAACATTCCATTAATATCTTACTGTTAACCCTTACGTATATAAAAACATTCCATTAATATCTTACTGTTAACCCTTACGTATATAAAAACATTCCATTAATATCTTACTGTTAACCCTTACGTATATAAAAACAATGGTAGTTATGTACATGAAGTGATGGCAGGACACCAGAGATTCACCACCCACCTGCTGGAGATGACAAGTTTCTGTAGTTCCTGGCGTGAGAAGGTGGCCAGTGCACACAGGCCGCCGTACATGGCCACGTTGGAGGTGGACAGCAGGTCGGGGAAATCACAGGCGTCGAGCTGCGCCGCTAGGAAGCTCTTGGCGGCGGGCTGAGCGGAGGGAAAGGACATTGAGGGAGTGATTGCATGGTTAGCACGAGTCTGTGTATATGTAATGGCACCTAGGAAAAGGATAAGTAAACACTAATAATAAGCATTTCTAGAAGGATATCAATATTTTCTTGCTTTATATCTGAAATTCTTTGCTATACAACTGGTCTACCTATAGCCTATTTATTTTATTATGGTCAAAATGCAGTAAGGAAGCCACGCCCCCTGCCTCCCCTTCTATTCTACGGGGCAGCTGATTGGTGCATTCCTCGTATCATCACCACCAATCACAATATCTTCACTACTTAACAGCGCGTGACCACTGGACAGCGCAATCTTCACTACAGAGGGATTTTTTATTTTGTCACCCTCTGTAATGAAGATTGCTCTGTCTAGTGGTCACGCGCTGTTAAGTAGTGAAGATATTGTGATGGGTAGTGATGATACGAGGAATGCACCAATCAGCTACACCGTAGATTAGAGGGGGAGGCAGGGGGCGTGGCTTCCTTACTGCATTTTGACCATAATAAAAAAAATAGACTATACACAAGTGAGGTGGCATATGACAAAAGGAAAATTGCCTGCTTTTAGTTTTCACAAGAAATTAATGACTGGGGTAAGGAGTCTTAACCCTTTGCAGTATTATCGTTTTAAGGAATAAGCAGGATAAGATAAGGGATGCTTTGTTTACCTTATATTTTCTGGTGGCCAGTTGTGCTAGACCTGAGGCGCAGGTTAACTTGGTCTGGATGATGGCCGACTGGTCTTTGTTATTGCTCGGCTGCGGGACGGGAAACACAGGCATTACTCTCAACATTCAAAAACATTCAAATACTTCTCTGCAATTCTCTTACAAATTAAAAACTGCTTCAAACTCTGCAAACTCTTCTCTTACAAATAAAAATACTCTTCAAACTCTGCAAACTCTTCTTACAAATAAAAATACTCTTCAAACTCTGCAAACTCTTCTCTTACAAATAAAAATACTCTTCAAACTCTGCAAACTCTTCTCTTACAAATAAAAATACTCTTCAAACTCTGCAAACTCTTCTCTTACAAATAAAAATACTCTTCAAACTCTGCACTCTTCTCTTATAAATAAAAAAAAACTTCTTTACTTTCAACATACTTCTTCCATTTAACACTTCTCTGCTGCACAAATATATTAATAAAAAAATACATCATTTGATACATTTTCTCCACAGTGCACAGATATGGAAAGGAAATAAGATAGATAAGGAAAAGATGCATTACTTTATACATACAAGAATATTCAAACACTTCTCTGCTGCACAAATTTAAAAACACATAATTATAATTCATTGTATTTTGTCTACAGTGCATATATATAAGAATCAGAATTTTCTCGGCTAAGATCGAAAAACAGGCATTACTTTCAACATACAAGAACATTCAAACACTTCTCTATTGCACAAATTTCTAAACACATTTCATCCAGTGTATAGATATAAGAATCAAACAAGAGTGTCGCATGTCATCCGTCTCACCCTGGATTCAAACACTTCTCTATTGCACAAATTTATAGACACATTTCATCCAGTGTATAGATATAAGAATCAAACAAGAGTGTCGCATGTCATCCGTCTCACCCTGGATTCAAACACTTCTCTATTGCACAAATTTATAAACACATTTCATCCACAGTGCATAGATATAAGAAGCAAACAAAAAAACAAATTGTCGTTCAGTCTCACCCTGGATTCCGCTACTTCCGGCGTGGCCTGAGCCTTGCTGACGTAACTCAACACGTGGGACCAGTTGTTCAGGTAAATGGAAACCTGAAACATCATGACAAATATTTAACCACAGACACAGACACACACACACTGTATTTTACCTATGTTCTAAGATTACTGATAGCCTTAACCCAGATCACCCAGATATTTCCTTTGCTATAAAAAATTGTCTGTTGTTAGCCATAAAATTACAAAAAGTAACTGAATATACCACATTAGTTAGTGGACAAGGATACTAAACAGGTCATATCTATTAAATATTGCTTATATTCACTAAAGAGTAGCGTCTAATGGTACCCAAATTACAATGGAAATTACGTTATGGGTCTCAAAGGGTTAAAACAAAACAAGTGGAAATCCTTGAAAAGATCTGAAATAGTAAAGTTTGTATGTAAGATATTGTATTGAGATATTTAAAAGCCCATAAATGTCAATAAAACCAATGAAATCTAGTTTAAACCATCATAGGAAATATTACCTTGATAACATTGAGACACATGTTAATGATGTGCTTGAAGGAGGTGCAGTAGTCCCTGGCTCTGGAGTAACACTTGAGGGCATTGGAGAGGTCACCACAGTCCAGGTAATGGTCCCCAAGGTCATCGTGACCTCGCCTAATGGACTCCTTGATACTGTTCACCTGAGGAAGATAGAAAAAACATATGGTATGACAAACTGGTATAAGATAAAACTACTAGAATAATAGACAGGCTTAACCACCCACTCATAAAAACCATAAGGAAGGAAATAAGGAATAAGGAAAACCAAATAACAGGTGAAAACTAAGGTACTTTTGACCTGAGGGATGAGAACAATGTTAAAAAATATATATATTTCTACTAAATTACACAACAGATAGCCTTCCTTAGAATTTTTAAGATGTGTCAAGCCTATTTTTTTATATATATTACACAAAAAACACAACAAATAGCCTTACCTTAGAATTTTTTAGATCTGTGTCAAGTTTCTCCAGTTTCAGTGCGGCTTTTTTGGCCCGCGACTCTACCCACTGCATGTCCAGCGCCGGCAGGTTGGCCGTCACGCCCCCCCCGACCTGCCCCCCGGCTATGTCCGGCAGACTGGGGTTGCCGGCATTGACACCACTGTAACACAGGCGAGGGAGAGACTGTCACTCCTACCTCTGCTCATGATTCCGAGTTTTTTATTTTTCTATTTTTTATTTAAACACTTATTATTTTTTGGTATCAATCACAGTTACACAATAATTACAGATGGCTTAAAAGATAGATGGATTAAGGCAATAAATGTTCACATATATATAGTATGGTGTATATAGTATGGTGTATAAATAAATATAGTTATGGTGATACAAAAACGAGGGGAAGACAAGTTTACCAGTTACTCACACCCATGATTATCACTCTGATGATTGCATGAGATCACAAAATGGGATAACATAAGAAAATAAGGAAGCTACAAGAGGCTGGGAGACCTACACATGGTAGTTCCTGTTACTTAACACTACCTACATCCACCTTTCATCCCCATTCATAAAGCTGAAGAGCGAGATCAACTGGAACCACAACTGATAATGAATACTAGATAATAGATAGATAACGAGATTGATAAATGAGATCCATAAATGACCTTAATAAATATGGTAATTGAGGTAAACATTTACAAAGGCTGCCAGACGCTACCTGACAGCTTCTTGTAGCTTTCTGTGCAGCTGTGTGTAGAGGTTGACATTGTAGGTGGTCTGCACGTAGTGGATGGCCATGCGCAGCGACTCGACGCGCAGCTGTGGGCAGCGGTCGGCTATGAAGATGAGTCTGTGCAGCTTCGCCAAACCCGTGTAGCAGTTGGCGTACGTCTCCAAGTCCTGCCGGGGAGACATTGGCATTAATAATAATAATAAAAAATGGAGAAAAAAATGCTCATGTTAGGGGCAGTTAAAAAATCTTACCAATAAGCTTAAGAAAAGATAAATGACAGTAAATTATCTGTACAGTAAGGGAATCAACAGTAACAGTAATAATAGTAACAGAAGCAATAGTAAGTAATACTAGTAACAGAAGCAATAGTAAGTAATAATAGTAACAGAAGCAATAGTAAGTAATAATAGTAACAGTACAGTGAGGGAAGCAACAGTAACTACAATAACAGTAAGGGAAGCAAGAGTAACAGTAACAGTAAGGGAAACAAGAGTAACAGTACAGTGAGGGAAGCAACAGTAACTACAATAACAGTAAGGGAAGCAAGAGTAACAGTAACAGTAAGGGAAACAAGAGTAACAGTACAGTGAGGGAAGCAACAGTAACTACAATAACAGTAAGGGAAGCAAGAGTAACAGTAACAGTAAGGAAACAAGAGTAACAGTACAGTGAGGGAAGCACAGTAACTACAATAACAGTAGGGAAGCAAGAGTAACAGTAACAGTAAGGGAAACAAGAGTAACAGTACAGTGAGGAAGCAACAGTAACTACAATAACAGTAAGGAAGCAAGAGTAACAGTAACAGTAAGGAAACAAGAGTAACAGTACAGTGAGGGAAGCAACAGTAACTACAATAACAGTAAGGAAGCAAGAGTAACAGTAACAGTAAGGGAAACAAGAGTAACAGTACAGTGAGGAAGCAACAGTAACTACAATAACAGTAAGGGAAGCAAGAGTAACAGTAACAGTAAGGGAAACAAGAGTAACAGTACAGTGAGGGAAGCAACAGTAACTACAATAACAGTAAGGGAAGCAAGAGTAACAGTAACAGTAAGGGAAACAAGAGTAACAGTACAGTGAGGGAAGCAACAGTAACTACAATAACAGTAAGGGAAGCAAGAGTAACAGTAACAGTAAGGGAAACAAGAGTAACAGTACAGTGAGGGAAGCAACAGTAACTACAATAACAGTAAGGGAAGCAAGAGTAACAGTAACAGTAAGGGAAACAAGAGTAACAGTACAGTGAGGGAAGCAACAGTAACTACAATAACAGTAAGGGAAGCAAGAGTAACAGTAACAGTAAGGGAAACAAGAGTAACAGTACAGTGAGGGAAGCAACAGTAACTACAATAACAGTAAGGGAAGCAAGAGTAACAGTAACAGTAAGGGAAACAAGAGTAACAGTACAGTGAGGGAAGCAACAGTAACTACAATAACAGTAAGGGAAGCAAGAGTAACAGTAACAGTAAGGGAAGCAATAGTAACAGTACAGTGAGGGAAAGCCAAACAGTAAGACAATACAGTAAGGGAAGACAAGTAGTAAACAGTAGGACAATACTAAGTAAGGGAAGCAATAGTAACAGTAATAATAGTAAGGGAAGCAAGAGTAACAGTAGCAATAGTAAGGGAAGCAATAGTAACAGTAATAATAGTAAGGGAAGCAAGAGTAACAGTAGCAATAGTAAGGGAAGCAAGAGAACAGTAGTAACAGTAAGGGAAGTAACAGTAACAGTAATAACAGTAGAGTAACAGTACAGTGAGGGAAGCAACAGTAACAGTAAGGGAAACAAGAGTAACAGTAGCAATAGTAAGGGAAGCAAGAGAACAGTAGTAACAGTAAGGGAAGTAACAGTAACAGTAATAACAGTAGAGTAACAGTACAGTGAGGGAAGCAATAGTAACAGTAGCAATAATAACAGTAATAACAGTAACAGTAATAAGAGTAACAGTGTAAGAATCACCCACCAGTGACGTGCTCTCCACAATCACCGGCTCCTCCTCCGTGTTGTCGTTCTCCTCCACCGCCATGTCAATCACCATGGGCTCAACATTGTTCTGAAACACACAAAGATTGATAATAGTAATTTTAAGTGGTTAAAGGGATATAATAAAAGCAATGTAGGAAAAGTTCTTAACGGCTATTAACTCACTCACTAATCTAACCTAACCTATTCCCACGCTTTAACCTCCTACTTAAAGCCAAATCTGCATTAAAAAGTGTCCACGGCAAGGGAAGAACAGAGGCGATGCAGGTCACAAGAGGAAGAATGATAATTTTTTACGACAGCACCAAACTTCCCTACACAATAGGGAGCATGGTTTTTATTTACCTTATTGTATTCTAAGAGACATTTTCTCTTTGAGCTTTCCGTCGCAAATCAATAGTTTCGGAGATATGAACATTTTAGGTGGGAGGAAGAATACGTCTCCTTTGTTTACAAAATGCCTCCATCTTCCTCTTCTTGTGACCTGCATCGCTTTTGTTTTGGAGGCGCACCCGTGGCTACCTTACCTTACCTTACCTTACCTAACCAAACCTGAACCTTACCTTACCTTACCTTACCTTACCTAACCTAACGTAACCTAACCTTACCTTTAACCTCCTAACTGGGTCCAATAATAAAAAAGTTTAATAAAATACCAAACAAAAGTTATGCAGGTCACAAGAGGAAGAGGGAGGAATTTTGTATACAGGTTGAAGTTCCCAAACTCGGCAACCTCGGGACCAGCGCCGAGCCGAGTAATGGAATTTTCCGACTTTTAGAATGTAGATATATTAAGGGGAAAAAAAGCATCCAACTTCTTCAAAAGGTCAATTTTCTCAGAAATAGTTGACACATTGTTCTTCCTTTTCTTTTCACTTCCACCAGTAGGTGTTCCTGGACGTTTGGGAGCCATAATACCAATAACAGACCTGTAGAAGTACACAAAATAACAGTGTACATAACTCTACAGTCACAACACCACTGAACAATAACAACAAACAAATCGGCGGGAGAAACCACGCGGCCTAGTGTGGTGGCACCTAGCGGCCGACCCGGCAACTACGTGCCGCGTTTTGGGTGTTCTGCCGTGTTATGGAAAATCCGGAACCATAGCCGAATTTTGGGTGTTGCCGAGTCTTGGGATGCCGAGTTTGGGAACTTCAACCTGTACAAGGAGACGTATTCCTCCTCTCACCTAAAATGTTCTATATCTCCGAAACTATTGATTTGCGACGGAAAGCTCAGAGAAAATGTCTCTTAGAATACAATAAGGTAAACAAAAACCATGATCCCTATTGTGTAGGGAAGTTTGGTGCTGTCGTAAAATAATACCGGAAGAATAGAGTGGCGGACGTAAACACTTGTCCCTCTCTTCCCTATGAACGACATGTCATATCTCCAAAAGTAATGATTTGCGACGGAAGCTCATTGAGAGAATGTGGAAAATCTTAAGAACAAGGGCTCCACGGTAAGCTGACCCAAATGTTGGCTCTACGTGTTATACTTACGGTCCTTAACACATCTGTTTATATTTTAATGAGTGCTGATCCTTACTTTGGGCCATATTCAAGAATTTTTCTCCACCCGTTGTATCGGATTTTGGTATAAAAGAATCAAAATACGACGCAACGCGTCGAGCTCAGGGATGGAGGTTTGAGTCAGCTGATTGGCGACAACTTGCACATCCCCCCTTCACCCCGCTCTCCACTTATTCCATCGTATTTCTTCCCAGACCATTACAGGAGAGTTTTCAACACAACCGAGAGTGACAGCCATACACTGTGAATGCACACGTGTCATCGTTAAGGTAAAATCTGGTCCAGGAGGCCTTATATAGGTGTGTGAACTTGTGAGGAAGCCAGGCGGCGGCGGAAGGGTGGAGGTCGACCATTGTGTGGAGCAGTGGTGGCGGGCCGTTCAAATGTACTCGCACGCATCACTCAGGCCAATTTTTTCTGCACCAACGCCTCAGACAAGTGGCGAACACTAACTAAGCTATTATTTTAATGTCAGAAATGATAAATTTCACTAGTAAAATGTATTAGATATGTATAAAACAGTCAAAATACTGATGCCGCTTTGGGCTCGCTTGTGTTGGTACGCCTGTCAAATATCCACCAGTCGGGGCAGTTCTTGTAAATCTCACCAGTGGATGTACGACGGTGGAAAATCTCCACCGGCCGGGATTTGACGAGCATTCTTGAATATAGCCCTTTGCCTACATGGCCGATATTAAATTTCAGGTTCTTGAGAAAAACTAAGTCCAGTGAGATGCGCAATGGACGACGAGTTTGAGAAAGTAGTGCGTATCTAAGTAGATATCTTAGAGTAGAGTAGGTTAGGTTAGGTTAGGTTAGGTTAGGTCAGGTCAGATTAAGCTAGGTTAGGTTAATGCACAGCACTGAAGGGGGGGGGGGAGCGTGGCCACCGAGATGATGTCATCTCGGTGGCCACGGTCGAAGGCCCCTCCGTTAGCTTAGGGCAGGATAGGTTAGGATAGGTTAGGTTAGTGCACAGCACGAGGGGCTCGAGGAGGGGTGCTAGGTTAGGTCTGTAGAGTTTTGTCATCTTTAGAATAAAGGCTCAACCTCCTATCTTCTTCTTCTTCTTATAAGCAACAAGCTTGGGGACATGGTGGAAACTGGGGTTTTTGGGTGGGGGAGCACACATATATGCGAAATATGAGTCTATGAACTAGGGAAACTATGATAGTCTATGAACTAGGGAAATTTCCTTATTTTAGGGAATTTTTTTTTGTGGGGGGTCATATTTCCCTTATGTGTATGCTGTTTTTGGGTGGGGGAGCAAACATAAGGGAAATATGGCCCCGATAAAGTCTATGAGCTAGGGAAATTTCCCTAGTTGGGGATTTATCGTGAGGGGCCATATTTCCCATGTGTGTGTGCTCCCCCACCCAAAAACCCCGGTTTCCCACCATGTCCCCAAGCTTGTTGGTTATAAGAAGATGATAGGGAGTGGAGACCTTGTTCTTAAGTTTTACCGAGAATGTTTCCTAGAATCCAATAAGGTAAACAGAAACCACACTCCCAATTGTGTAGGAAATTTCGGTCCTAGTGTTCAATAATACCCAATTGTGTAGGAAATTTCGGTCCTAGTGTTCAATAATACCCAATTGTGTAGGGAATTTCGGTCCTAGTGTAAAATAAGCCCCGTCTTCCTTCTCCTGTTTATCAGTAATATCGACTATTTCTACCTTTTATCACCTGTTTCAGGTTTATGCTCTACCATTCTCCTTATTTACCCTTCCTAAGCCTTCCATGGGGGCGATAGTCCCGTAATATAAGGCTATATAACATTAATGCGACACAAGATGGCGGCTCCTGCCCTAGGATGTCAACACCGTGACGTCACGGCCGCCAGACGCGGGCTGAGTTGCCAACCCAAACACCGTCTATTTCCCTTCATTAAAAACACATTAAATACACAAAAGAATTAATGAATCAACACGGAATATGTAAAGTGATGATATATAGGACACGTACACCCTAAAAAAACAATAAATAAACGAAGAAATAATAAAGTATTGGGTGTGAATAGATGAGGATATCGAAGCGCATTATTTACCACAACCCAAAACAAACAAAAAAAAATTTCACGCAGGCCTTAAAAATTACGGAGACATATGAGTTTAACATATGGTGAAGGATGTCTCTTAAAAATAGTTACAGATCCTAGTTAGCAGTAGCAATAAAAAAGTCAATATTACGTTTTTTTAAAGATCACGTAACATTTAAAACTCCTCAAGCAGCAATGTTCCAACACTTAGCACATGAAATACACGTCACATAGACACACACCAATACAAAGAGAGTGCATGGATACCTTAGGACACACAAACAACCTCTCACTTCAAACAGGAGAAGAAATAAGGCCGATATAAAATATTGACAAAAAACTCAGTCCGAGACCAAAACACAAAAAAATCGAAATCAACTCACAAAGGGCATATTTTATACCTAAAACGATGCGAACAAATCGAAATACATTGAAACACACAGAAATCTTCCTAAACTTGACGTAGGAAAAGAGTTACTGATAAGTAAAGGATAAATAGATAGCTTAAAAAATGTGGAAGTAATTTAAGTTTTCAATAAATGACCAAAATAGCTTAAGAAACACATGAATATATACAGAAAACTTATAAATGAATAAAAAATACAAAGAACTCACAAATACACGTTTAATTAGAGAAGAATTAGATTAGAAGTTGTGACGTCACCGCAAGGCTTGCAGGGGCTGAGGGGCCCAGTAGCTTTCTACTACCCTGATAGCATGACCAGTGACGTAGCCACGTGCCCCCCATCCATGAGAATGCGGGGCCCCTCACAGTGGGGGGCTACTAGGGGGCGGTGCCCCCCGTTCTTATCAAGTAAGTATATGAAAAGGAAGCTAACTTAACCTAACCACATAACCTAGCCTAGCTATTCAGGCTATTGTTGGTATTTAATCCCTGAATGTAGATACATGGGTAATAGGAACACTCGCCGACGTGAAGAATAGGAACACTTGTCGACGAGTGTTCCTCTCGGCGACAGTT